>OY804560.1:22119785-22719785 GCA_963680865.1 Spergularia marina | reverse complement strand
AGATGGTACATAGGAAAAAAATATGCGTTTACAGCAAATCTTCATGATTAACAGTAAATTTATGGTATCGATAGTAAAATCATGTATTTACTGAATGGATTCAGATCCCCTACATTTATTTTTTTCATAGAGTTGGTAAATGTTACTATAAATGGAAAATATAATTGAAAACAAGAGATAAATGTACATGGTAGAGTTAATTTTCCTTTTTAAGTAAACTCTACCGTGTAGATTTATTTTTCAACTCCAGGTGATCTCAATCCATAACGAATCTATCAGTAGAAAAAAATTTGAAATTGTTTTCTTTCCAAATTAATAATCCTTAATTATCTCACTTACCTATTCTTAAATTAATTCCTAAATTATACAACAAAATTTATTGCAATCCTAATCAAATTTACTACACACTAAGTGTATACATGTTTTACTTTGTCTAGATATAGACTCTTAGCATTTGAAGAGAAGACAAAAAAAAAAAACGACCTAATTTACAATGCGATGGAATACTGATAGTTTTTTTTTTCTCCTTCATCATCTCCAAAAAGGTCTCACTTGTTAGAATCTCGTTCATTACCACTTCATAAACAAAAAAAAAAAGACGTTACTAAATGAGGTGACTAATTGACTATAGTTAGTCATACAACATTGCTTTGAGAAAATTGTTACTATATTCGTTTACTACTAAAAGAAATGCATAAAACTTGTAGAAAAATTTAGGGTTGAATGACTAGCACTCCACATCGATTATGTTGCACTCTAACTAACATGATTCCTTTTACATGAATAATTGTAATTAAGGGACTAAGTGGTGCTAAAAAAATCCATTGGTCACTTTCAAATATTTTACTCACCCACTGATTCATTATTTCCATGACTAGAAAAGTAGAAAAAGATGAAATCTTCATCACACGTAGAAAATTGCTTATCGCTGCCCCCGGTGACCATATGAATGCCATCATCCAGAAAGGCGGCATAAAGATTATACGTGGTTGCATGCATCATCTCCCGTGTAATCCTATAGTGACACCAAGTTATAAATCCCTCCAAAATCTTAATGATAAAAAATATATTCAAATTCGATGTAATAAACCTTGGGTACTCCTCTATAAACGTCAAGACCAAACGCATGAAAACTTTCACTCGTTTCCATAGTGTTGAACAGTAACTCTGGGAATGGATTTTCTTTATGAAACGCAATGTTGTCTTTCATGAAAACGATAATGTGATTGAGAGATAATCCATTGTTGATGAGGATCTGATGCATATGGCAAACACCGACATATATATATAGAGAGATAATTGATCAAATGAGGAAAGCTCTTAGATAAAAAGTATTTGGCTTAGAATTTTGTTTCTTAAAAATAATTATAGACACCTAGTATTTTGCTTCCTAAAAATAATTTATAAAAATAAATTATAAATTTATAATTTATAATTTATTTATTTTTTCCTTTTTTTTAGTTCTAATTTTGGCCTTTAGATTAGTGTGATCTGATGGTTCAAATTAGTGCATTTTATCATCAAAATCAATCCAAGTACATTTTATGATAATAAGTGTATTTTATAAAAATAAAAAGATTAAGTGCATTTTGTTAAATTAGAAGTGCATTTTGTTAAATTAGAAGTGCATTTTATAAAAGTAAGTGCATTTTGTTAAAATTTGGAAGTGCATTTTACTAGAATAAGACGATCAAATGCATTTTGTTAAATTAGAAGCGCATCTTGTTAAATTGGAAGTGCATTTTATAAGAATAAATGTATTTTATAATAATATAACGACAAAGTGCATTTTATTAAATTGAAAATGCATTTTATAAGATTAAGTGCATTTTGTAATAAGAATAAAATAACTAAGAGTGTGTAGCTTCAAATGACTGAGAATTAAATGTGAATGGCACATCCATCAACTCCATCAAACCCAAGTTGTATGAACTAATTTCGACAATATATATTCATCAATTGGAATGCTCATAACCTCAACGGACCAATCTAAGTGCATCAAATAAACAAAGAGCCAGACATACCGTATGAATCTTAAAAATATGATGGGTGTTTGAACATTGCATAAGCATAAAGATTTGTTGCAACAATTAATAGTGTATGTAATGTTTCTCAAAAAAAAAAATAGTGTATAAAATGAATATACTTTTAATAATCATACTGTTTTTGTAAATGAATGTATCAGAAAGATTATCACGTAAAATATTAGTTTTCTACGGAAAATTCGGCAGCATTTCCCCTAAAAAATGACAATTTCCAATTTTTTTGTTGTTGTAACTTGTAGAAGATAAAGTCTAGCTACAACACATATACCCAACGCAGCAACACCATACTATTAACATCTCTTCAAGTGTCTACAACAACAACATAGTATTCTAACTGACAAAAGTAGTCACACACCAGGAGCAAAAGCGATCATCTTAAATCCTACACTAACTCCTAATCGATGGTACGGAATTGAATACACTTGTCCAAGACAACCCTCGGCTACGGGCTGATACGAGGGCCGTGTAAATTCTCGCATAAATCCTACACTAACTCCTAATCGATGGTACGGAATTGAATACACTTGTCCAAGGCAACCCTCAGATACGAGCTGATACGAGGGCCGTGTGAATTTTTGTATCACACATAATTGCGGGAGATTTGACGAGACTTTTGCTAGTTGTTGTGTTGCCGCAATATAGACCTCCAAGAATTAGCGGCGGGTGTAGGCCCCAATTTATGTCATGCAATGGTCCGATGCCAGTCGTTGCGCGTCACAAAAGTACATCTCGTCGGATTGCCAATCCTTGAAATGAGTATCTATGGGCGGATGGGCACATGATCATTAGACAAATTTAAAGTCCGTAGAGAGCGCGGTAATATTCCACAAAAGCGTTATCAATATAATATTGAGTCACACATTGATTGGTATTGCTGCCTTTTTTGTACAATTATTATGAGTTTTACTTCTTATCCAACAGATTGTTATGACCTACTTATTCGTCCAATTATCAACTCAATTCGATATTCGCCATTATAATTACTGTTTTATTCTTAAAGGTCTAAAAAGTTTCTACTACTCTAGAAAAAATCTCTACTAAGTCGGTTGATCGATCTATTCTCGAATTAGCAACGGGAGATCGATCTATTTTTGAATTAGCAAGGCAAATTTTATTTCCGGTAGATAGGAAAGGGAAATAGGGATGAATTTTCATCTCCTCATTAAAAAACAATAAAGATTCGTCATTGTGTTTTGAATGATAACGTATTTTAGAATTGCATTATGATAACATTGAAGTATTTGGGTAGAAACAATGTGTATAACATTCGTGTTAATCATAAAATGATACGAAAATTGCAAGTTTTAAGACGAATTTGTAAGCTACCCCGGAGTGCTAGAGTTCCGTACTATCATTTTAGAGTGGTTTTAAACAGAATCCCCAGCCAAGTTTCGAAGGGAAACAAAAGAACAAGTAATACAAGAAATCAGAAGTCAACAAATCTTATCCAAAACATTTCGTGGCTTAAATTTCAAGTTAGAGTTATTTTTGTTGTCTAGGGGTGAATTTGATTCAATCATCACCATCATGCACATAAATCTTTTATGCAAAGGTCAATAAAAACAAAACTCCAACTCGTGAAGAATCAAGATTTTTAACTAAAATATAATCAATCCTTTTTAGTTTTGAATTTCTGGCTAAAATAAAAAGATAAATTAACGAGCGACAAAATTCGAAAGATGTCCAGTTTATAGTTTTCTAGATTATCGTAATTCAAGTCCCAAAACTCGTCCGTTTTGGCAAATTCATACGAACTTGCATGAAAATATCACACTATGACACTAGTGCAATACATACTCTAGTGCACTACTACTATAGCTACAAATTCAAGCATAAGCATCGGCTTGTAACCAACAAAAGACATTATATTACTTTCAGTCTCATACACGAGCTTATATTATAGGGTACAATAATAATAGGCATGATCATAATTCATAAGTAGCTAATAAAGACTAATCTCCCAACTAAATTATTAAGAGGAGAAAACAAGGAAAAGAGACTAGCATGAAAAAGATAGATAGATAGTGATAGCGTGATACATACAATTGATAGAAGAGATCAAGATGAGATAGGGCAATGAAGGTGAGTCCAAGCTGTCAAGTGAATTTGTGGTGAGAAGGCATCCTAATCTATGTCTTTGCCAACATGGCATGATAATATTACCAGTCTCTCTCCTCCAAGTAATTCTCTGACTCTCCAAAAATCTGTCAACACCCAACTTTACTTGGTTATTTTTGCTTTCAAATGCTTAAAAAAGTCCTAATGTACTACAACTTTCATTATTCACCAAGAGTTCCTTTTCCATGAACCCTACATGCCATATCAATAAAGCTTAAGATAAGTCAGCATCAAAGATCATGTATACTTTAGTTTAGTCCTTTATTTCAATTTCGTAACCAATTACAATGTTCGGACTCCTCATTTTTTTCCTCGAGTACGGTCAGTTGATACTCGATACTCAAACATACGTATGTCTTTGCCAAGCAAAAACCGTCGTCGAAATCCTTTTAAGTTGATCATCCTATTTAGCTACATACCTAAATTAAAACTTGCTCAATGTTAGGAGTATAGAAGAAGTACATTAAGATCAGAGTTTCAGTTATGAACTTTCCTCTTCCATCAACTGAAGATACAGTCACAAAATCTTAAATGTAGCAAAATTAGTCCAACAAACAACTTTATTTTCCTCGTAACTACCTTACAACTGCAGCTGACAGAAAACCTTAAAACAGTATCACGTGGAGTTCACGAGACAGAAAACTGTCAGTATGCAGGATGTGGCAGGGCATCTGTCCACTGCCAAAAGAGGTCTATTTGTCACTCCAAAGGGTCTAAGAGCCGTTACAATCATTGACGTATCTAGAAAGTTAATAATGTGAGCTCTAAATTTAAGTTAAACTTAAACAAAAGAGAGATTAATAGTATGTTTTCGAGGGTCAAATTATAATTTTCGACGTCGGCCGATCCCCGAATTTACCAATATGGGCCCACTCAAAGGTAGCAAAGTGATGCATCTTTCTTCTTTCAAAGTTTCAAGAGCCTGCTTTGAGTATGCCTTTTGTGGTCCTCTTCTAAGGTCACATATAGTTCCAAAAGACCAAAGGAAGGCCCCCTCCCTTGTGAAAACCCATTGGCTGTGGCCCTTCCTAAAGCATAGAGAACCACAAGTTAAAGTTACCTTACTTTCTTCCCCCATTACGCGCTCGCCACGTGTCGCTCCCTGGATTCTCCCATCCCACTTGGATCCTTCCTCACTGTCATATAGTAGTAGTACTTAGTTCAGAAAATCATAACAGAAAACCAGAAATCAAAAACATCAGTCTGACAGTTCAGAAACTGATAAACATTCAGAAAACTGAAACATTCAAACAACTGATAAAACATTCAGGAAAACAGATGTTGAAACAAGAAGTATCAGGAGGAGATACCAACAGCTGGGCTCGTGTCTGTGACACGTGCCACGCAGCGCCCTGCACAGTCTACTGCAGAGCTGATTCTGCATACCTGTGCACCAGCTGCGACGCCAGGATTCACGCAGCCAACCAGGTTGCTTCAAGGCATGAACGTGTGTGGGTTTGTGAGGCCTGTGAACGCGCACCAGCAGCGTTTCTATGCAAAGCCGATGCAGCATCACTTTGTGCAACCTGTGATGCAGAAATCCACTCAGCAAACCCATTAGCTCGCCGTCACCACAGAGTTCCTATCATGCCTGTATCAGGCTGTATGTACGGCCCCCCAGCCAGTGACCCGAGTGGCAGGATGTCTGAAGACGGGTTCTTGGGTGATGAGACAACTGATGAGGGTGAAGAAGAAGAGGCTGCGTCATGGTTACTGATAAATCCACCTGCTGCACCAGGTAATAAGAACAGTAATATCCACAACATCGGTAATAATAATGGGTACGGAGAGGAGGTTGATCAGTACCTGGACCTGTTCGAGTACAATTCAGGCGCGGATCAACATTACTGTGATCCGTATAACAATCAACAGCAGGAATTCAGTGTTCCTGAGAAGAGCAGTGGAGGTGACAGTGTCGTTCCTGTTCAGTGCGGAGATGGCAAAGATCAGCAACACATACAGTATCAGAACTTTTTGTTTGGAATGGAATGCGACATCAAATCTGGTTACAATTACAAGCCATCTCTTAGTCACAGTGTAAGTCCTCTCTCTAATCATATATACCGCATCTAAATAGCATAAGATTTCATTTCTCAGATGCTTTTCTGTCAACTACGAGTCATGTTTTCGTTTATATACAATTCATGTTAGCCGATCTCAAATTCTTGCGTTGTTGGTCATAACAAGGAATGAGGTCATTTCCTGCTAGACAGACTGATTTTCAACAACAACAACAACAACAACAAAAATCAATAGTTTAACTCAATTTGTTTTAGCTTCAAGTAGGCTGACCTTTGATTTCCAAACAGGTATCAGTTTCTTCCATGGATGTGGGTATTGTACCAGACGCTTCTACCATGAGCGATATTTCAATGTCGCAGCCAAGACCTACCAAGGGCACAATCGACCTGTTCTCGAGCCCTGCAATTCAAGTCCCAACCCAATTATCTCCAATGGACAGGGAGGCCAGAGTTATGAGATACAGGGAAAAGAAGAAGAACAGAAAGTTCGAAAAGACAATCCGCTATGCTTCCAGAAAGGCGTATGCAGAGACCAGACCTCGGATCAAAGGCCGGTTTGCAAAAAGAACAGACATAGAAGCAGAGGCCGACCAGATGTTCCCTAATGGACTTATTGCAGATGCTGGTTATGGCATCGTGCCCTCGTTCTGATCCTAGTAAACGTAGACAACGACAGAGTGGTTGCGCCACCACTAGAATTCTACTAGATAATTTTTGTACCGGTCTTCGACCTATATGTTCTTAATTAAGAAGATCTACTCAACTCAACCCTGTTAATCTGATGTCTGGTCTTTTTTTTTCTCGGCCTGTAAATTCTGTACAAACAAGATACAGTTGACACCTTTCCTTGATCAATCACAGCCTTTCTCTCCAGGACAATGGGAAATTGGGACTCAGAAAACAACATTTCTGACGAAAATTTTGGAATGCTACAACAAAAAATCTAAAACAAAGACAACTGTGCACATTCGGTTTTGCTGATACACAACAAAACAATTTACAAATTTGTGAATAAACGCCATTAAAACTAATAATATCCATCACTCATTTCCTCACTAGCTTGAGAACCATAATCGTCCCTCATATCATCATCATCATCATCCTCATTGACATCAGGTTGAAGTTGCACTGGTGAAAGAGCTTCCAGAAGGAGCTTATACTTCTCAGGAGAATCCCACCACGTTGGGGTGTTAATAATGGCTTTCTCCAACCAAAACCTATCCCTCTGCGGTTTTTCTGTCAGATTTTTGCAAAACCTTTCCCACTGGTATAAGGCCCGTGTTAAACGGACACTCTTCCGGCCTCCAAACAAATACGTGATGTAGTCCTTAGCTAGCCTCGTCATCTCTGCCCCGTTGATGATATAGACATACTGCAAAGTTACCAGGCCGCACAAATATCACCAGAAAGCAAAATATAAACCTAAAGAAGCTTATCTAAACAAATATCACCAGAAAGCAAAATATAAACCTAAAGAAGCTTATCTAAACCATCCTATTCAAAAGAACAGTCCAGGATCCTGGGATGTAAATCTAATTAAGAAGGTTTGCATAGATATATGTGTTAATGCTTATTATGTACTTGTTGAGTAAAGCACAAATTGGCTCGAGAACATAACTTGGAGATGTAAAAACAATGTTCATACTCTTTTTTTATAACGGTGTAAGTGTGTGACCAATGTTGATAGAATGAAATTGTAATACTTACCATGAAAATGAATCCTAGAGTTGCCAATACCACTTGAATGGTCTCCTCTATGATTCCGGAGATACCTTCCTCCTCAGGCTCCCCAAAACCACCACCACCTCCTCCTCCTCCGCCTCTCCCACCCCCAGAGCCCTTTCCGCCACCTCCACCTTCATCGTAATATTCCTGCTTTTCAATCTGCTGTCTCAATAAATCTTCCACAGATGGTTTCTTCCCAAAACTTTCAATAGATTTTCCAAAAGATTTCCAAAGAGGTTCCTGAGAAATGGCCACATTTGGAAATCGAAGTTAGTGGGGAAAGAGGCCTTAAGCTCATTCAAATGTTCAAGCATTCAATAGTCAGCAGCATATTTGCCCCCATATTCCAAATTGTCTAAAATCCTATATCAACTTACATAGAGATAGGGGAAGGAAGAAAAAAAAAATCATACAGCTAGTATCCAAAGTTTCAAGCTTGTCAAACATTCACACATCTTGATTTGAATTCACATTGCTCAAGTCTAAACTATAACCCACAGGTACTGTCCAATATTCATAAACAAACTACATATAGAACCATAATTGTAAATAATCACCTCATCTCTCAAAAAGATACCCCTTCACTTTCAACAGTAAGCTATAACGTAATAGCCCGAAAAGCCTACAGTTCAGACACATCAGTTCTGCAAGAGTTCCGCAGAGTTCAAAAACACCAAAAATATTCCAAATGTCACTCTTCTAGTTGTGTATTCTCCTTGAGTGAGTACGTTCAAAAAAAAGGACTCCCTCTGCTACTGGTTTCTACCTCAAGACAAGCTTGACATCACTAACACATACCCACCCCCCACCCCACCCCCCCCAAACACTATATCAGCCTCATTTCACAATACTCCCTCCCGATTTTTCTTTCACTTATAGACACAAATCACGGACGAAAGGCACAATCTTTACATTTTATTCATCAAACTTGATTACATTGACAGATGCAAAACACCCTCAACACACAAATCCCTCATGAGTGGTGAAAAGGATGTTGTCAAGAGAGAAGCAAGAGAGATGATCCAACAGCTTTTTTCAAACTTGCTGAAGGGTTCCAATTGCCATTCACAAACCTATCTCGTACTCCGACAATCCAGTGCTTTCCAACAAAACAATGCACAGTGAGGCAAAAGGCAACACGCGAAGAAGATCTCTTCACATTTTCCACTCAATGTCACATAGTAAAGTGAACTTCACTCTCAGAACTAAGCAAACAAGACCCAGAACCCAAAACAGAAAGTTTTATCGTATCATTCTCGCAAACATACGATAAATTTGTCGATACATTTCGACTTTCACGAGCTGCACTCCTTCACATCATACAATTACCACAGAATCACACTATAATTCAAGCATCATATCCTAAGTATTCCATCAAACATCATTTTTATCCACAATCAAACTTCCTTCTCCAATAAGTTTCCCCAATCACACATCAACGAATTGAAACAAATACAACAAAATTCCACCAGTACCTCCAACGCTCCCGCCTATGGCGAGGCAAGTAAGAGTCAGATATACGCAACCTTACCCCTACATCGAAAACACTTCCGGACAAAACATTACGCAAAAAATTACCACGCAATTCGATACAAAAACGTTAATTAAATCGCAATTACGAAATTAATCATCAAAATTAACTAATTAAACGTTCTAAAACGATTGCCCTAACAAATTACCAATTAAAATAACACATATTCAAAATCAAGGTCAAAAAAGAGAGAGAGAGAGAACATACGTTAGTTTTACCGTCGGAAGAAGACATGGAAGCGGCGGTAGAAAAGCGACGGGCGGATTTGAAAACGATATGAGGAGAGAGAAATTTCCTGAAGCTTATCCGATTGAAATTGTTCGGAGAAGAAGAAGATGAAGATGAAGAATTGAGTTTGAAAGGTGAGGGTTTGAGTGGAAGTAAACGTGAAGGAGAAGCTGTTAAACATACCGACGCCATTGTTACCGGAGTTGTTTTCTCTCTCCTCTCTTTCGCGCACACACACTGTGGTGGAGAAGTCGGGAGGTTTGGATTTCGGAGTGCTTCGTCTTAAAATTTTAAATTGATTTTTTTTTTTTTTTATTTTTTTTTTACTTTACGGGGAGAAATTTAAATCAAATGTTTGACAAATGAGAATACGGGGACGAGATGTTTAGGGGTTTAAATAGTCGAAACCTACTCGTTCGTGCTAAATACGGTGTGGCACGGTTCTAATAATGAAGCAATCAATCGATTAACAAATGGAAAATAAGCAGAGTTTTAGTTAGGTTTGGATAATAATCAAGTCATGATCATTTGATTACCTTGACTTTTATTGTTGTAAGAAGATCTAAAGCAATGAATGTTTGCACTCGACAATGCAAATACAATGTCGAGTGAACTCAAGTAACTAATCGATTAGTTGACATGAATTCTACACTTTGAGGAGTTCCTCGAGAGTTTGAGCCAACTCCACACAAGATTTCAATTTATGCCATAGCCGTTCCTCACTCATCTCGCGCATCTTAACGAACATTTTTCAACGAGAGCACAACTTTCAATTCTCTCTATCATCTTGACATCATCCTTACCCCCCCCCCCCCAACTCCCACCAATCTCATCTAAAACAATGAACGTTTGGACTCGATCATGCAAATACAACACCGAGTCAGTCCAAAGCCTCAAATAGTCTACCACATACTCCGTATGTTTGTGGTAAACTCAAAAGAGATCGATAGAGTGATTATTATGTCCTGGTCTTAGGATCTTAGATCATGGTGAGGATGGTTGGGTTTTACAAGGGTTTACATCAGGTTGTTTGATAAGTACTCCCTCCGTCCCAAATTAAACTTTTTACTTCATTTAAATTTCTCTCACATATTAAAATGAAGTGTGAGTAGGAAGGTTATATTGGGACGAAAGGAGTATTCGCAGGTGCAGGCTAGTTGGATTGTGAACTGGTGGAGTCTAACTAGTGGTCCATTGGGCTCAGAGATAGTACTCTGTCAATAAGGTCACAACAAGGCCAAGAGTTGGGCCTTTAACCCAATTTTTTTTTTTAATTTACGTTTTTGTTTTTTGCTCTCTATTTTCAGTTGTATCTATTTTGTTGCTTGAATCTACGAGTACATATTTTGTCTCTTCATCATCTTAAACAAAATGTCCTACATTTATTTAAAATAAATTTGGAAGAGAATACACTAATATATTAGGGCGGGAGGTGACGGAAACTAATAGCCATCCGAGCAATCGGTTGTACTCAACATATAATAAAATCTCGATGTAAAAATGAAATTCGATAAAATCGTCGAGTACTTATAAAGCTAAACTTCATATATAATGGACATATTCATATATTATATACAAAAGAAAGCAAGGGAATGAAGCAAAATTATGCGTCAACCCAAAGGACACGTTAAGTGGGTCCAAATTGTTGCGGATTAAGCTAAAACATTTCCGCAAGCATAAGACTTTGGGCCCTTAATTTCACACTCAATCCCACATTCCTTTGGATTACTTGCTTGTTTCACGGTTGCGACATTCACACAACATGAATCTCCATCTTCCTTTGACAATGTACATTTTTACCCCTCATTCTTTCTCATTCAAGAAAATTACTAAAATTTATCATTCTGACTTTCAATTAATTCTGTAATTTCGTTGATTATTGGTGAATTGAGGAGAATATGATGTATAGGGGTATTCATCTGTCTGCCTTACATTTACGGGCGGGCGGACATTAATACAGTTGTTATATGAAAATTATTATAATTCACATTGAAAGTCGTGACTTGTGACTGTTGTGAGCATGACACTCGTTTATGCATGTCGTGTAAGGCGTGAGTATTCATTCTTTTTTTTGGGTTGCGTAATGATGATATCATAACGTCTATGTGACTGGAATTAAAAATCACATTTACCAATAAAAGACATAGGTAGTTAAGTCGTCGTAGATCAGCGAAGATACTTTTTCATAATTGATATGAAAATTATGACAATTGTCAAATGAAGATGGAGTATTAGTACCAAGTCACCTACCCCACTTATACCTATACAATGCTTTTATGAACGGTTTCTTTTCTCCACATAATTCTTCATTTTGCTAACCAATAGAGTGTGACACCAACAAAAAATTACCATAATTAACATTTTAGAACATTTAAATGACACTAATAATAATGAGGCCAGCTATAGCTAGCTAGAAACTTCTATGAATTACTACTAATTCAAAGAACGAGTAGTCCCCAAGAAAAGAATAACAACCATCCCTAATCAATTTTATTTCTTCCTAATTATGCTAGGGGTAGTTTAGTAAATCCCACAAAATAACGTGTATAAAATGCAAACTAAACCTAGTATCTTAATTTCATTTTCCTCTTCGAACACCCCCAAAACCCCATCAATCTCTAGGTTTCTAGAGAGTGAAAAGACGAAAATGCCCTCAAATTCGACCCTCTCCACCACTCAAAACAACGCCACCTTCGTCGATGGAAGTATACAACGTTGGAACACCCCGATACCGTACCTATTTTGTGGTCTAACCCTTATGTTTTGTCTCATTGCTGTCGCTTTGCTCATTCTAGCCTGTTCTTTCAAGAAACCTTCAGCTTCTTCTTCAAGCATTGATGATAAAAAAACGTCGGAGGTTTCGAGTCACGAAATCGACAACGAGCCGAGGATCGTCGTGATTATGGCCGGTGATCATAATCCTACATTTTTGGCCAAGCCTCTTCCTTCTCCTATGATTCCTTTTAATGAGTTTGATCACCCCATTAATAGTGGAATTCAGCAAGTTTGATGGGTCATTCTCGAATTTATGTTTTCATTAAATCAGTGGCGGAGTCAGGATTGCGAGAAAGACGTGGTTTTCTAGGCAGGGGTGACCCTAGAAATCAAGTTTTGACGTGGCGAATTATAAACGATAAAGAAAAACAAATTGAATTAATTAGGACTTAGTCTTAATTAGGATTTTTTTTGCGGAAATGTACTGTGTATATGATGAGATCATGAGTAGTATAGGTAATTAATTGTTTGGTGTATTACCATTTTTCTTGACCAATGTATTCTTTGGTTTTTCTTTATTTATTACTTTGTTTTTTCTTTAACCAATGGAGAATCGTGGACGATAGTCACAATTGTGCAGCGTTTTGAGAGTTGTTACAAAGAGTAAAAAAAATAGACTATTAGCATATGTGAGAAGAATTCAAATTAAATATAAACAATATATTCGAGAAAATAAACCTACGAATCAAAATATATATTAAATATTTGAAACGCATTCATACATAATTCAAGCTAGTAGAGTAGCTAGTGCCGCCCCCTACATCACATTTCAATGCGAACAAATACATGGTTGTAAACCATAAATAATACTCGTAATATAGGTGTTCATACCATGATAATCCGATCCCTTAATTAATTAAAATGGGAGTGCGATGAGCGTAAAGCTTACACGTAATTCAGTGTGTCTTACAAGTTTCAACCTAAATATGTTAAGGAGCGTGATGGCTATGTTGGCGTTTGTAGGTAGGCTAGCTAAGGTAGTAAGGTACCAAAAAATTAAAAATGGAGTAATAATACTTTTTGTGGCACAACAATTCCGCAAATGAGTGAAGTTTTGAAAATATGATGTGGCCAAGAAAAGGGCCGAGTCAGCTTGACGCAAAACAAAGCTGGCAAAAGAGTGGTTTGTTGAGGAAAACATGCAAATAAAGATGATTTTTAATCTTAGAATTTTGCAATAATTTGGGTTAAAATAAAGGGCGGAATTCCGGTTGTAGAAACGTGATTCATGTTTAGATTGTTAACGTTACTAATTCCCAAAGAGTAAAGAAATATACTCTACATTAATACATGTCAGATACCACTTTAATTAAAACAATACAATCCGGTCTTAAAACGCGTGAAATAAACTACATACATCGGCAGTAATAACATAGGACACATGAGACAGTACACCACAAATTTTAAACTTAATTGGCTAGAAAATTCTTAAGGATTGAAACTTTTGGAGCACATTTTAGAAATTTAAACTTTTAGAATCACAACCGATTCATCATAATAATTAGTGGAAGAACTCACATCTTAATTTATTAACGTTTGATCTATGATTTATTCGTATATATTTAAGAGGAGGAACAAATTAGATTTAAAATTCGCGAAAGTATAAGCTAATTTGGGTGCTACTTCTTGAATGTTTTCACACCCAACAAATTAAAGTACAACAAATGCGTACCAAAGTGTACCTCCAAATTAAATTATACACTTTTGTCAATGGTGTTGATAGGAGTCGTGACTCTCGTGAGAAGACAGAAGAAGATCAGCCAATCAAGTCAACTTTAGGGGAAAAGATCGATATTTGTATTTACTTGCTTCACATTCTGAATAATAAATAAAATATGCTTTCACTACCCTTGTAATTATTGTGGCAGCACTATGAAAGAATTTAATTGATTTTAAATTGATTTAATGCGGGAATAATTGCAATTGTTGGCGGCGAAACATAGCGACTCGAAGACGTTTATGGGTGGGTGGGGTTTGTTATGTGACTTTATACACGGAGTACTATTTATTGACTTCATTTTGAAGCCATCATTAGCAATGTATTGTAAACTTGTATGGTCTTGATGCTTGATGATCGATCGAGTGATTAGATTACTCCTTATATATTGTTATTCGGTTTAATTTTATGGTGCATAGAACCTCATAAGGCTCACTTCATGGCAAATTTTTATCAGTCGCTTCTATGATTTTGTTACATATGGTGAACGGTCCAACACATGTTTGATATATGCTATATTAGTGGTTATCAAGATCATCATTATGTCTCGAAACACAAACTAAATATGAATATACCATAATTGTTTCTAACAAATTAGAGCATAAAATAGTTAAAAGACGATGTTTTTGGAGCTACAAAATTATAGTGATTACATGTCTTTGATGTCATCCTTATATCTTTTGTTTGCACTTTGTAGTGCTATAAATTATTAACTCAAATTATTACTTTGCATAGTTTGTAAATGGGACCTTGAGCGATTCTTTTTGTCCTTAAGATCCATCAAAAGGACAAGAATTGGTATATAAAGTTAGCATATGGCTGTTTCTTAATATTAGGAGACATTTAGTGCAAATTTAAAACTAATCTCATTTGGCGCAACAAAAGCTATCTATTTGAAAATGAATCCTATACTATCCATATGTACAAACTTACGTAGGTGTACTGTCTATGTGATCGAGCACCAAATTTCGTTTATTGATCGAGATCCTCTACATTAGAAAAACATATTAGTTAACGTTTTTTCTCAAAATTGAGCTAAAATATACCGTAGAACCAATATATAGTAATAATAATAGAGGTGGAATTGATTATATTTCAGGGAATGAGTAGTACTTTAACCTATTTTAGTTTGATAAAATAAACCTTACTTCGTAGTGCCAATAATTCAACAAATTTTTGACACTAATAATATATGTTAGAACTAATTCATCATTGGTGAACCATGGATTAACAAAGCATTACGTCCAAAAATTTTCTACTAATACTAGATTACTAGTAGTATGTGTTTTTAAGTTGAGTAAAGAACGAAGAAGTCCTAAAGTTTAGGGCAAAAGTTTCAAACTTTAGTCTAAGTTTCAGTGCATTATAACATTAAAAAGTAATAATAATGGAAAGAAAAATGTGACATCTTATAAATGGACGACAAGTTTTCTGTTAAAATGCGACGCCTCGAGCACGCTAGAATGAAGATACACGTCTTCTAGTTTACTCAATTGTTTAATTTTCAAAATAGTATTGACTATTATAGCTGTCAAAATGAATTGCGGGAGACAAAAACAAAGAAAATGTGTTGATAATCTCCGCTGTTAAAAAGAATGATAATGGAGTGGAAGACACTTCTTGAGGACTGTTTATTTTGGCCTCTTTGGTGACCAATTTTTCCTAGTCTTTAATTTTGTACGTCTTAGAGTATGATAAAAAATTTCCACTAATAATCATATTATGATGTCTTTCATGCTATGGTCCGTGGGTCCGGTGTCGTCGTAGATTCAACGAAAACCAGTTACTTCTGGTGAGTATTAATAAGGTAATATCATTTGTTAAGATCTGGGGTTCAGAATTCCGATCAAGGAGCACTAGTTGTATAGCACACATAATTTAAAATTTTTGTCCCTTAAATTTGTGGGATGAATTAAACTTTTTATTACTAAAAACAAGCTTATTAATGGCATACTTCGTACACGAAATTGTCATCAATAATAGAAAATTCAAAATTCGACATGATCTTCAATCTTAATTGGTCTAATACATCGAGATCCTTTGAGTTCACACTCAAAAGTCGTTGTGTACAACGGTTACTCGCATACCCAAATACGGAGTATAGATTTGCTTACAAAGTGTATGATATATTCCAAATATTAAAGTGAATTGAGTCATATGGGCATATCAATTGTGGGCTGATGGGCGACATAAAATAATCCAAAGATCTATATGGTTGCACACTACTTGCATGAGTTGCATCACCATTCACCAATACCACCTTCCAGACATTTCACTGTTGTTAGTGCATGTACATTCACATTTCACCCCCTACAACTTCATTTACAAGTTTACAATCCACTATAAATACCCACTAAACTTTCCTCATCTAATCCACCAAATCAAAGAAATAGAGAAACAAATATTACCAAATATACCAATAATAATGAAAAACATCACAAGTTCAACTATTACTAGTAACTCTAATTCTATACAAATGAGATGGAATTCTCCAATTCCTTATCTATTTGGTGGTATAGCTCTCATACTAGGCCTTATTGCCATATCCCTTCTAATACTAGCTTGCTCATCATACAGAAAGAAGCAACGTGAACGACCCTCTTCTTCTGATCTCGAAAAAGCGACCACAGATAGCAAGGTGGTCCTAGACGATGTCCCAAGAGTCGTGGTCATCATGGCCGGGGACGAAAACCCGACCTACATAGCTATGCCGACCAATATCATCTTACCCATGGAATCTTCTCCGACGTCTCCACCTCGTCCTCCTCCCGCCGTAGGTGATAAGCAAATTGAGTGATTATATGTACGTTGAAAGCGTATGTCGCAAACAAAATTTTGTACTAGAACTTTAGTGGTTCGATCTTGTCCTTTTTGAGTTAGAATTCTCAATTTTGCGGAAAACATGATGTAAATTATAGTCTACTCTTTTTTCACTGATATTATGGTTCTAAGAGCATAATTTTGATTTTTGATTTTTGATTTTTTTTTTTAAATTTTAATTTATGAAATATGGTATCATTCTCGATCTCTTTTCATTTTGTGTTTACGATCATAAAAAAACGAACCAAATTGGCTAATTGACGTTTTATGATGCTGATGACGAACTACTTCTAACCCGAAAGAATGATACATGCATGAAACCATCAAATAGCTGGCTAGGGATGGGTATAAGGATTCGTACACAAACTACCCTCTAGCAAACTTAAATTTAATTTCACATTGAATCGGTCTCATACTTTATTTATTTATTTATTTTATCGTCTTTTTAATGAACAATGTCTGAATTTAGCACGACGAAATAGTTGAATTTTACAAAGAAGAGGCGTGAGTATACACCATCATTATGCTAAAAATAAAGAGTTGATATTTTTAAGTTCGAATTCATTGGAGGCCAGTAAAATGACTAGAGGACGTGTACTTGATTCCAAGGTTACAACTATTTTAAATTGATGAGGTCATTTAATTGATCGCAGGGCGTTGTAACCGCAGTATCGATCAAGGCGTTGTAACCGCATGCAGTATCGATCAAGTCTCCCCGAGATTTGGTTGCCTTAATTAAATCTTGATTTTCGCAATCTATACCTCAAAGTCGAGAATACAGTCAAATTAAATTAAATACCCGATATGCGTGTAGTAACAAAACTAACTCTGGTTTCAATTTTGATCAATCCAAGTGCAAAGTAAAAGAAGTAGTAGTGGTTTAAAGCCATCTATTCCATATCTTTATCTCTAGCTAGCATCTAGAGTATAAAAATCACTCATACAACTAACCAAATATGACTCATTATTAGATTCATTTTGAAGTTAAATTATTACACTAAATAGCAACAAATTAAATTAGCCATGTATTAGTGGAACCTACTCCATATTACAGTAAAGCCAAGGCCTAGCAAGTGCTAGAAAGAAAGAAACAAAGGAAGAAAGTAAAAGCACACAGTTTTTAGCATCAGCACATATGTGTAAAGTGCAAAGCCATCATCAAAGAACAATGATATCCGTTGACATAAAGATGAGAATGCTTATACTCAATCTGTTTTAAACGATTTTTCTCTTTCTCTATTAATATAATTTAACGATAATAATCTTATCTCTGTCTTACTTATTTGTGTATATGTCACTCGTGAACAATACGATTTCGACCCTACTCTAATTATTTACTTTCATTTTCCACCGCAGGCCATTTTAGAAATCGTGCCAATGAAAAGGAAAGAAGATAGAAAAGTGAATAAGTTAATGGATTGGTGAAAAAAGCATACGCGACGGCTCGACCATGTAAAGAGGAAGGAAGCCTCTTACCAGGTGGTACCAATGTTATTATCGTTTCTTATACGCTAGTGGCAAAATTAGCTAATATTGTTTCTACTCATTTGATTTGACTTGATCATATATTCTATGCGACATAAAATACAAAGAAAAAACTAAAGTAGTGACGGAAAGTTTTTTTTGTTTCACTCACTATTTAGGTTACTTTAATTAATTTGGATTCGTAAGGTAATTCGATGACCTATATTCATGAGTTTAAATAATGCCAAACTTTAAGGCTCAAATTGAAGACATGTGGTGTAATTAAGTTAGTTGATGAGTCATGTAAGAGTCAGCTCAAGCAACTCAAAAATGAAATAAGTTGATTTCTATGATTACATACTCCGTAGTTGAATAAATGAAAAATCTATTCCGGGACAAGTTTTATTTTTCTTTAATTTCGATCTACAGTAATTTGCGATGAAAATTTCCAATTCAAAGCAACTTTAACCTGCCTATAATATCAAATACCAACTACCTAAAACATTACAATAATGTTCTAAATATTTTTTTCTCGCGTCGACACGAAAAGACTACGAGCACGTAATTTTCTTACCGGACAAGTCCCAAAACGGCAAAACAAAGTACACATGACTACATGAGCCATGACCCATATGGCTAACAAGAGTTGATGACGTTGAGATTTGAGAACCAACCTATTGACACAAGTCGGACCCGAAAAGGGTCCCAACCAAACTAACTGGAACAAGCTAGGTGGTGATGCTTGAAACCTGCAGCATTTACTACTTTAGACCGAAGAAAGTTGCCATTTGTTCATTTGTTGTGATACCAAATTCTGAGCAAAACATTACATACGAAAGACATCTAATAAAATAAATTGTCCCATTTGTAACACTCAATTCTACATGTGCTCAACGTTCATAAGTTACATATACTGATATACTCTTACGGTGTACATGATAAATTCCCACATCACATTGGGAAGAGGCCTTGCCATCTGATGCCGTGGGGAAATTGAAACAAGGGGGCGATTATTCTCAGACCTAGTTATACTGTCTAATGTCCACTTTCATGTCTCCTTGATAAAGTTTTTCGGGAGAAAAAGGGTTTTGATGACGAGGAAATAGAGGAAAGTGTGGAAACAATCGCTCTCAATACCAAATGTACTGTTACATACATATACATGAATAACATTATACTTCTCATTATGTGACTTGTTAAATTCTCCTTTTTTGTCTCATATATCAAGAAATAAGTGAAGAGATGAAGAACTTACCTGATTACTTGTTTGTCCACAGAAGGGAAATTTCATGCGGCAGGGTTTTCCAATTTAGTTCTCAGAAAATTAGATTGTCATATCTCATTGATTTCTCATGTAGAAAATACACATGTCCTTTGATTTGATAATTGATAATACATGATGAGATGGAAGAGTTATTGAACATTTAAACAAGAAACACATAGAAGAATTTGCGCTTTTTACGATATCTTTCGCAATCTTTACGGATAAGTCAGATTTAATCCGATACGCAAAGTATAACAATCACTGTGCAGGCGTGACGGAATTTATGACAGACGCAGACGATTCTGGTTTATCTACACGGTTCACTCAGAACAATCTTTGCCAAAGCATGTGAAAGAAAACGTAAGAGACACAATATCTGTTATAAGTCGGCACGAGTATTTCGAGTCCAGATATCAGTAAGACGCAAGTCATCACGCAATCCTCCTCGTACCAAAATATACAAAGATCAAGTGCTCTAAGCTATAAAACTACTCTTTCAACAAGCAAGATCTCATTTGTCTTGAGTAAATCATACAAGATCAACTTTTTACATTCTTTATTGAATCAAAGTAACTTACCTCTTATAGTCTTATAATGAAACCCATAGTAATTAAAAAAACAAGGATCAAAGAAAGCACAACAAAGAATCTTCCTTGTTAAAAGGGCAATCTGGTAATTTCACAAACACAACACACACATTTATTTCTTCAACACATTTTACATACATCATGTTCTCTCTTATAAATACAAACCCTGAATTATATGCACTTCTCTAAGAACAAAGAAACAGAAACAAATAAATCAACCCCCCCAAAAAAAAAAAAAAAATTCTTACAAAAATAAATGATGGAAACAACAAGAACAACTACTACAAATCTTCAAAATTACGCAGTTTGGAGATGGAATTCTCCAACACCATATTTATTTGGTGGGCTAATTATAATCATGGGTCTAATAGCAACTGCATTGCTTATTCTTGCTTGTTCCTACAGAAGGAGACCCTCCTCCTCTGCAACAACAGATGGTGATCATATTGGTTGGGAGTTGTCCGAGATTCGAACCGGTGTCGACGAGCTCGACACGAAGCCGAAAATCGTAGTCATCATGGCCGGAGATGACAAACCAACGTACTATGCCGCACCTATTACCAATGAAGCAACTTCTAATGATCATGTAGGAGTATGTAAATGTGGCTCTAATGTTATTTAATTAGTATATAGTATTAATCTCTTTTTAATTACTAATTAGTTAAGATTAGTTATTTTTTGATAGTTCTCTTTTATTTTTCTGCTTTTTGCTATATGTGAGATCAAATTTGTATCGAAATTATGAAAGCCATGATGATGATCATGGAAGAATAGTAATATAGTATAGGAGTAGTGTTGGTCACTACTCAATCGTCATTTCTAGTATGTGTCCTTGTTAAGAAACGTTATTGAAAGTGTTTGAAATGGAATTTTCGGCATAGTTACTTATCAATGTCGGATTCAGAAAGTTTTCTCCAACACGTTTTCTGAAATAATACATTCACGATATACTTCAATTTAATGCTACTTTTAGGTATTACAAATCAAATTTTGATGATACCGTACCACATTAAAGTTTCCATAAACACGAGTGATATACGCTAAATTATGTCGTAAGAACTCCGTGAACCATAATGAGCATGATACAACACTACGCTTATACGATGGTTGATGAAGACACCAAAATATGAGTAATAAACAGTAATCTTCTGTGTTACAACTTACGAGTTAACTGATTGACCAATGAGTGAAGCTAATTATTTCAAAGTATGAAAATCAATTTTCCATTCTTTTTTTTTGGTGCATCGTATGAAATCAGAGCCATTTAAATTAACTTTACTTTACTCATGTAGTCATGGAAAACATTTGCAATAATAATATTAGTACAAAAGTTAAGAAAAAATGACGACATACTTTCTCCATTTTTCACAATCTACGACGTTTATGTTATGCCGAGGCTCCACTTTAATTTCACTACTCATGTTTTCTACAAAAAAATTTCACCGCCCATATAATTTTTAAGTTTAATTTTCTTCCATTTTTCTGTAAATTTGATACGAAGTATGTAATTTGACGCAGCCCAAGAGTTAACTATACTACATACTCCATAGTAAATTATTTAGGCTTTCCATTACTTGACTTCCCGAACCCGCCAATGGACACATTGCAATAAGCTCAATTGCTTACTTCTAAGAACAAAGATGTTTTTTTTCTTGATCTTTAAAACGATTATTAAAGGGGAATTAACCAACATATATTAAATTTTACGGTACTAAACATGTATCACACCTCGACGTACGTGGCTTCTTCCAAGCTAAGGGAATCCTTATATTCTATCAACACTCAAGAGGTACAAACCTTAATAACATTATCTTTCATGTCATTCTTGATCATTGTTTTCCACAAATTTCTTCTACTTTTTATCTGCTTAATTAAGAACTAATTATGCTTAAAACCCATCTTCGATTTTTTTTTTCTTCTTCTTTTGTTGTAAACTTTGCCCTACAAGAAAAGTCAGAAATATTCAGTTTAAGGTTTATAAGAATTTATATATCAATCAACAAATTAAACTTAATAATTAGGAGCATAAGAACATTATTTCTTGAGCTTTCGGATGTCCTATCAAGTGGAGCATTATTCTTTATTGTGCGGGTAATAGTGAAATGCGGCGACACGAAAATGAAACAAATAGAAAAGATGATGATGTTGCATTTGAAAAGTTTCGCAAAAGCTAAAGTTTACACTCGAGAATATGATGGGAGACATCAATGGTCATTATACAGTAAAGATTGTGAATGAGGAAGAATATTCATTCGACTTCCACTTTGAGCTCCGAACTAGGATTTGAAATTCAGGGTATTGTAATTTCGTTATCTTTATCGATACAAAGATAATTTTTTCATGAATCAATAGACATTTTGATGTACAATTCTATAGTCAAATCGTCTCATCCATGAGTTTTGTTATTGTATAACCAATTTACCATGTGTTCTTTTATACAGGCGAGCAGGTAATGTTGCAGATGTGGTGATGATATGAGGGTTTCAACTTAAAACTACAGTGTAAGGGGACATATTGTAATTATTATAACGGTACACAATATGTATATATGGAGTACAAGTTATAGACTTTACATATTTTGTAAAAATACCTAAAATTGGTCGATCTCCTAACCATTGAACCAACGTCTCGGCCGACTAAACGTTTTATATGGTTGTTCTTTCCCGGTTTTCCCCAAGTTATACTGGGGAATATTCTTTTATAAAGTGGAGTATTAAAGAAGTCGGGCATTAATGCATAATTATTCAGTTTCATCATGCAGTATGAATTCAGTTTCATGCAGTATAAATTCAGTTTCAATTAAAATCAGTACCCCCGGAAATGCAGAAGAAAAGGTATTGGGGGGTCAGAATTCAGAAGCCGCGAAAAAAAGCAGGTTTCATATTTGACCAATTAAAATCAGTAGAGCTGACTGTACTCTGGACTTTTAATTTGGGGTTGGGGCTAGACGGAATTGCGAATATGGTGCACCACTATACCAGAGACAAGTAAGTATCGCTTGTCGGTTATGTTTGGTGTAGCACGGTGTTATTATAACATGAAAAACGACTATTCTTGACCAAAATGATAATAGTAACTATGATTAGGTACTGACACGGAGAAAAACCCGTTTGACTTTGATCGAGTGTAGAAATAGTAGCATAATGTGTATGTATCATTCAATCGCGTCATATCATCTTTCGTAGAAATCGCCCCGTAACCATGCACCTTTGTTAGAGGGGAGAGGGTTTGACAAAGGAAGTAGAGGAATTAGGTCAAAGATAAACCTATTATAATTGACAAATTAAAGTAGGGAGTATATATAAACAGCAGCAGCAACTTAAAGCCACTCCTTTGTGAAGCATGAAAAAAAAGCAGAGCAGGAAAGTGATACACCTGCCTAGCAAGATCAGCATACAACAGTTTTTTTAACTGTGATGACAGATTATTCTTGTACTTGAAGGATAATTTGAAGAGGATATTCTCGTACTTTTGTGCCCAAATATTTCAACAACACATCAGAAACAGTTAACACTTGTGTAACATCACATGAAGCTCACTTTGTGGGATGGAGAACTAACATCATCTGACAGATAAAAGTTCAGCAAATGATATGAGAGAACTGATGCAGGAAGATGAATCTGATGCTCCCCCCCTTACACTCGTGCGGCTGTGCCTCTGTCAGTAACTTTATCATCCTTATGCTTCTTGATGTGTCACATCCCTCTTCTCAACGTCTTCAGTCTCGGATCACAAGTCCGAGGCTTGGGTGAGAGTCGGGTTGTAGGCAATTAGGCATCCCACCTTAACACTTTTCTAGCTCAGTGGTCTTGGATTCGAGTCTCATTATCCCCATGGAGGCTTAATAACCCGAAAAAGAAAGAAAAAGAAAAAAAAAAAGGCTGAGGTGAGGTGATGTCTAATGAGTGTCAAGTGCCTATATCCGAGGTTTGGTTAAGCATATAGGGCCATCAGAAAACTCCAGTCTCCTGACTCACATTCCGCTATCGGCAAGAGCCGAGACTAATCAGAACTCCACTAAAATCCATAGAGACCATTCAGCAGAAGTAGAATGATTTATCCACCACCCAACATTATCACTAATTCACTACAAAGAGAAGACACAAGAGAACATATGTAACAACAAAGTCACAGACGCAGACAAAATCTAACACAGCATAAAACACCTGTGCTGCCGGAGTCAGTATAGGTATCTAAATTTCTGGGAAACTTCATCTGCTGTAGATACTAAGCAACGTGATTGTCACTAGACTCGTTGGGAATTTGCGGAGACATGAGAGAGAACACAGACTTGATAATATTCACCTAGACCAGCCATAGAACTCTCTCGTAAGCAATGGAAATATAGTCTTCTCATCAATGCAGTGAACAGCTTTTCTCCTCACTGTCCTTCCATGTCTGGAACACCCCAGAAAACTAGCTGACAGCACAACCAGCTTCGGACTAGGAGACAGGCTAATAAAGACAAAAACTTGTCTTGCTTATGCCTTGTTGTTAGTCACTAAAAGTAAGGCCAGTGTCATTCTGAACCATTTCAAGGACTATGAGACAGGCTAGGCCGGTTTCGGTTTCTAATAAAGACAAAAACTTGTGTATTGCTTATACCTTATTGTTAGTCACTAAAAGCAAGGCCAGTGTCATTCTGAACCAGTTCAAGGACTGGCTCCTCAACTTAATGGTAAACTGGGGTAAAACATTCAATTATCTTATACGGAGTATAGAGAAACATACAGGCAGGCATAAGAGTTTCACACTGTCAACCAGTAGTTTGTCCAAAGAACTACTCTTTAATCTACAGGAACATACAAATTTTATGAAGTACCAAAATCCTTATTTCACTTTTCGGAAGAATTCCCTTATGTAGAGGAAGATTGCCTAACATTCTCATAAAGTCCGTCCTTGCAGAAATGCAGGCACAGGAAATCAATCATCTACATTAGGAAGAAACTTCAAACATCTACGACATCAGAGATCCTCCAATAAGTTAAAGAAAGTTAATACACTACATCATCAAAGGAGAGTAGTATGACATCCTCTTTTTTTTGTTCTTTTTTTTTTTTTTGGGTACGTAGTAGATGCTAAAAAATAGTAATAGACGAGTACCAGCTTAAAGAGAAGACAAAAGCAGTAAGTTAATGGAAGTGCAAGTGTGAACTTTCATCACTTCAAAACAATGATTCACTACATATTACTAAGTTTAAGACAGTTTCTGTCTTAAGGAACAATTCTTCCACACATAAACTCCCCAGACTAGGTGTTTCATTACAATCCAGGAGGAGCACATTTCTGGCTCACAATAGGTGAAGAGATATAATGAAAATAAGATATATGACTCATATGGGAAAAAAGAATCAAGTTAGCATAACTAGACTTTTCTTTGCTGTGGTAATTGCAAGTAAATCTGACGTGTATGGGTACAAGTAACTCGGATGACTCTTATACTATAAAACACTTTCCGGTTACCTCATCGCTGAAAGGAGGAGAAACATAACCATCTACAGGCCAAAATTGCACATCTGCACAAACTCCATGTCATTGTCCACATACTTAGTCCAGAGCTCCTTATACTGATTCATCGCAATGTCAAGCCATGGTTTCATACTCCCACTGAAATGAATGACTGCTGCATTTCTAATCTCATCCATGCTCACACTTGGATTGTAACCAAGCCCAAGTACATGCCATGACTTGTCCAACGACTTCGTCTTAGAATAGAAAGTAGCCAAACCAGCAGGAAGTGTTCCTGACTCCCAGAGTGTATGATCTTCATTCTGAAAAAAAAAAAAAAAACACAACAGGGAGAAAGTGTCAAAACAGGGTGGGTTAATAACCTTCAACATTAGTATAGTGCTTTCAAAAAGGAGGCAAAGGCCAAAAGTCCTATAGGAAGCAAGAGCTCACCAAGTTCTGCCAATAATGGTACTGCTCCGTGGACTTTTCGCGTCTCCAAGCATCCAGGTCATATATGTTCATCCCATAAGCCCAAGCACAGGCCTTGGGGTTAAAATTCTCCCTGATGAGAGGATGTGAAAAGTTCAAATAGTGTGAATACCTATGGAAGGACCCAAAGCAGGTCTCAACAGCCCCATTCACCTTCCCATCAAGGTCAATATTCCACAAGTCAGACAAATCCTTCTGCACCACAACATCATCATCTAGAAGTAAGACACGATGCAAGTTAGGATACATCTCGGGCAAATAAAACTTCAGGTGACTTAGCATCGACAAGTACTGGGGGCTGTTATCTTTCAAGTTGTTGCCATCTTTAGCTGTATTCTCAGTCTGATTTTCGGCATCAACTGTTTGTGACTTGGCAGATTCAAGCTGTCTAAGGAAAGGCACGTACGATGGATTCAAAAAGCTGAAGTCTTCTATGGCTTTAACATCAATATGTGCTCCCCCTTTAACAGGCCTCATTTTAAACCAAACCTTCATCGCAGCAACAATCTTTCTATCTGTCACCACATGGAAAACATGTTTCCATGGCTCCTTAGCATTCTTCACAACTGAGTTAATAACCACGGATACAGCAATGACATTTTCAGAGAATATAGCATAATGGTAGAGTATTGGGTCCTCAAACTCAGGCTTTGGCTCTTCATCCTTATATTTCACAGGATCGGCAATTCTCTCTCCAACAAGTCTCATGGCTAGACAATGCAAACTCTTGGGGACAGATTTGGCCGCAATATAGCTGGCAATGGCACCATTCTTTTTTGCTTTAACAAACTGTTCATGAACTGCAAATATAGTGTCCTTCAATTTCTGTATCTTCAGCTGATTGTCATATGATTCTTTAGCTTCTGCAATCATTAACCTTGCCACCTTCACTTTATCCTTCACTTCCTTCTCAAATTGCCTCAAGACTTCCTCATCCACAGCACCGTCTGTCTCAAACAAAGCTGTTCTGTAGGCAGGCTTAGACAACAAGTCTGTAAAGTTTTGCGCCAACTCCTCATACTGATTCAGCTGCCGTGAATTATCAAGTTTCAACTTCCGTGCATAGGCAGCATACGCATTAACAAGCATGATGTGATCATGGGCTTGTTTCTGAATCAGATCAAGCCTTGTTTTCAATGGATCCGACTTCAAAGCTAGAAATGTCCTATGAATATATGCATTTCCAGTTGTTGGCATGTCCTATTTCAAACATACCATACTCATTAATCATTTATGCTACTAGCACCGGCACAATGCTTACTTCCATGAATGAAAGAAAAATCACAATAAGAACAAAAGACGTACAAATTCTACAACACAGTAAGTTTCTTCACACGACTCAAAAATTTCATAAAACACTCCTATAGATTCTCCGCAATGCATTCTTCCCAACATACATCTAAACATACCGTACTTGTTAATCATCTATGCTGCCAGCACGGTCATAGTGCTTACATCACAAATGAATGAAAGTCGTAATAAGAACAAAAGACATACAAAATTTCGACAAATTCTACAACACAGTAAGTATCTTTACACCACTCAAAATTTTCATACAACAGTCGAAGAGATTATCCGCAATGCATTCTTCCCGAAAACTATCACCTTGGAGCAGTTTCAAATTTTCAATAAATCTATCGCAATTTACGACCACAGCAACAAAATCCCACAAAAAAACATTCTTTTAGAGAGTGAAGTAGCTCACTTCATAGTTGTATATAAGAATCTCTCAAGTCCTTCTCACTGATTAACTAAAATACCCAAATTTACACACAACTAAACCTCAGCATACTTGTGTTTTTTTGGTACAAAGGAGCAGCTAATGTTGCGGGGAGTGAACTATATGATGATTCAAACCCGAGACAACCCCAAACACATTGATTTCCTAACCGCTAAGCCAACCTTGATCATCACTAAACCTCAGCATACTAACAGTTCACCAAAAATCATCCTCAACCTACAAATTACAAAACCCTACTCACTTGGATCAATCAATTATAACCCAAAAAAAAAAAAAAATTGACAGCAACAAATAAAATCAAACAGTAAATACAAATTAATAAAACACACCTAAGATCTAGCTTAATTACAAAACAATAAAAACTTCCCCAACACTCATTAAAAATGCAATAAAGGATCAAACTTTACTACAATTATCACTAATTACGATCATAAACTTATGATTAATATGATAATTATAATGTGTAAATACAGAGAAAAAGATAACTTACAGGATCTGAGGAAGAAGGGTAAGAAGGAGAGGTGAAGATTAGTTTAAGAGCCAAAAAAAAGAGGAGAGAGAATATGATTGTCACAAAGATCCGATACGACATTATGCTCCGAATACCCGACCCGCCAGCACCACCACCACCACCACCTCCGCCGCCTCTCCCTCCTCTTCCCGCCACCGCCATTTCCACCCCTCTTTTTTCTCTTGTATTTGTTACAGTGTGAGAGTTTTCTCAGAATCTGGGCATCTCAAATTCTGGGTATGATCAGAAAATGTTGGGAATTGAAGAGTGAGTGAAGTGGAGGTAGAGTGATGAAGAAGATTTAGAGTGTGTACGAGGAGAGAGAGAAAGGGAATTATTAGTGAGTAGTAATGATTCGAAGTGGAATTTATTAGGAGTTAGATTAGATTAAAGAAATTTGTGATTTTGATTGGATCTTCTCATTCACGCTATCTGTGTCGGTCAGTTTTTACTGGAGCTAAGTGAGAGTAACCATAGTTCGTGGAGAAGCCTAATATGGAAATGTGTGAGTTACACTCTCTTTTGAACTCGGTAAAGTTTACTTCCGAATCTTGTTAAACTAACTACTTCGTACTATACTTTATAGTTGGATTTAGTTAAATTAAGTAGGTGCGGTTAGTTATAAGCTTTTAAGATTGAACCGTGTTTTCAATTTAGTTGGATCATACATATTTAGATATTTGACTAAGTTTGTCCACATAATTGCTTGTATAAAAAAAAGATACAAAACACTGGTTAAGATTTGTTTGATAAAACCGTGTATGCATGCTTATACCTGATAATGTGTCTCTTACATCTTTACACATGCTCTGCCAAGATTGTTCTGCGTGAACCGTGTTGATAAACTAGAATAGTGTGCGTCTGTCATAAATTCTGTCACGCTTGAAGAGTGATCGTTATACGTTGCTTATCAGATTAAATCTGACTTCTTTGTAAAGTGTGCGGAAATTATCATGAAAAGCGCAAAACATTTGATACGTCTCTTGCTTGTTCAATAACTCTTCCATCTCATCATGTATTATCAGTTAGCTTATCTCTCAAGAGGGTCGAAAGTTAAGTGTAATTTTTCGTTGAACTAGTGATTACTCAAGTGCCAACACCTCTTTTAACATTCAAAATAACTATTGACCATATTTACACCATTTTTACCAATATGACAGTTTCGATAACCGATATAGCAACATCGATACTGTACTCGGTTTATCAATCCTCGTTATTTATCGGTCTCTACATGGGTTCGGGTTTGAAACTTGTCCAGTACTCCTGAAGGCCCAAGTGTAAGCTGACTCTTGGGCCACTTCATCTCTCTTTCTTCTAACTTCCTCTGCCATTGTTGCTACCTCCGATTCTCCGAATTCTACCAGGTATAACAATTTCTCTCATTCCTTTCAATTTAATATTTTGATTTACTTTTCCAAATTGTTTAAATTTCGATGATAATTACTATGATTTTGCTTACAACTTTGCAAAATTTACTGCATTTTGGTAGTATAATATTTCGGCAATGTATGAAAATTTATATTTGTGAATTGTAATTTTGCGGATTAAGTTGAGCTAGATTTAACTAATTGCTTATTGATTATTGTATTTTTTTTTCTTCTTCAAATTTTCGCTTTTATTGTTCAATACGCTATTGTTAATTGCAGTTTTTGGTTCTTGATTGATTTTTAATGTTGTTGAATTAGTTTTAATTATAATGTTGTATTGTTTGTTAGATACAACAAGTATAACATTAGTTGTTTTGTCGTAAAATTGTCGGGTTTAACTTGAGCTGAAAGTTTCAATCGTGTAGCTGAAAATGCTCAATTTGATATGTTTGAGTTGATTGTTGGAATTAAAGTGTGTAATTAGAAGAATAGGAGTCCAATGTGAGTGTTTAGTAGTGAATGAATCTTTCTTGCTTCTCGAGCATAAATTGGAATGATCTAAGTACAAGAGTGTCTTGGTTATCGTTGGAAAGCGATTTTGTGATTTTGAACCAAATAGTGTAACTATGTCGGATATTCTTTCCTTTGTGCTCGACTGGCTGATCTCCAATATGGCGAAGACTAAAGAAATTTATTGTTGTATGATCAAGGATCGTTGTTCATCGAGTAATTGTAATGTGGAATGCCCTTGTCGATATGTATGCAAGAGGGTGACATGTTTTAGAAGCTCTATGTATTTTAGATTCATGGATTAGGAGAAGGGGCAAATTTTGCTTTAAAACTATTCGAGGAGATGAAGAATGCCTTTTGAGCAAAAGTGCTGACATGAGGGATACTTTCCTTAGAGCATGCCGAAACCATCAAAATGCAGATGTAGAATAATTGGCGCTGCTGAAAAATTTGTTGGCAATGAGGCAAGTAGTTGTGCTTTACTACTAGATTTTGGTTGCTAACATGTACACTGTTACTGGGTGTAAGCTGGTGTAAGCTGGTTGAAGTTAGGTTATCTATGAGGAAGTAGGCCTGCTAAAGTCTCTGGACTGTGTTTGGGTTTATATAGGTTATTTTGCGTTTGAGTTCTTTCATGTGGGGGAGTGTAGCAATTGAAGTATCGATCACGAGAGATACATCCCCTACTGGACTGATCGACTGAGCAGATGAAAGATGAGTTCTTGAGGATGTCTGAGGATGAGCAGGTCCGGAGTATGGTTTAAGGAGGATATTCTACTTCTCAAGACTGTTGTGCTCGTCTTATCTTTTTGCTCAGCAGGTCAAGATCCTTCCAAAAGCTCAGGAGTCAGGATAGAAGTTATAGACTTATAGTTGGTACTGTTTGTGTTATATAGCAGGATGGAAGGGGTCAACCACGATAACTAGTATTTGCTTCCAAAATAGTAATGTCATGTTTTGAGCAGTGAAGTAACGAGAGAGAAATACCTATGGAACAAAAGTTGTAAAACCGGATGAACAGATGAGATAAACTGGCCTTTCCAAAGATTTATGTATCAGGCTTAAGTGTGGGTGGTGGACTGGTAAATGGTCAGGCCAAATTGTATTTATAAAAAGAAGATACATAAAATTAAGCCAAATATTCAGATAAGTACAGCTGTAATTTTTATGGGATGTAGGTTCATAAATTCTATCAGCAGCTTCTCATGCATCATGGCTCTTGTAGGATATAACTCTGGACTCTGTAGTCATCCCAAGTGCCCATGCCTGCACTCTCTTAAATGTTCGTATGTATACTCCTATTTCACTATTTCTCTATTTTGGTGCTGCAATTGAAACTTCTGAGCGCCGTCCCAAAATCATTTTGGGAATAAGGCTTGGTTGTTGTAATTGAAAGTTTTGAGCGATGGTGTCACACAGCTCAGTGTTTAAAAGAATGTTGATTGGGATAGAACAGTGTAACAAATAAATTGTCAAAGTACTCTTGTAACTTAAGGAGTCATCTGATTCTGCTGGTTTATTCATGTTAAGGTGTGTTCAGATTTCTTTATGTTCGTTCTATGTTGCATGGAATTAGAGGATGAACCACTGCAGTCAATAAAAGAAAGAAATAAATTCAAAAGGTCTAAATGATTCTCCAAGCTTTTGTGAGTACATGTGCACCAACTTTAAACATTTCTTTCTGAACTCTTTCAAATGTTTTTCCTGTTATAGTAGTTCTTGCATTATGGAGAAACACAAACCCCACCACTCTGTATGCCTATTTCCTGTTCAAGCATTGCTAACGTATACGTTGTGATATTGATGTGATCATGCCTGCATCAATTCTGGATACCTGACATGATTAGCCACTTTACTCTTTACCAAAAATACTATTATTTTTATTAAATTCACCTCTTGGATATTATGTTTATTTTAGGTAGATTCAAATTAGGAAATGTCGATGGGGTGCGTGTGCAATGGTTCAAGGATCATGGTTCCCTACGTGCAGAGGTTGGTCAGTACCCACTTTATAACTTTTGTATTTTCTTTGCTTCTGTCACAGGCTTGTTTAGATGTTACGGAGTATCTTTTTATTTTCTCAAATTCCTGAAACTTGTGATAAGAGGGTACGATACCTGTTTGGTGGTTGGTAGCATCATTTTAGAGGGGGGGGGGGTGGTTGGTGGTGAAACTCGGACGTTTTTGACATAGCCTACAGAAATATATAGTGAATGTGTAAGCACCTCATTACATTTATGATTGATAGTAGATAGAATGCTTGAGATATGGTACTGCCCGCACTTGTTCTCCTCTACAGTAACAGCTTAACTAGGACGTAGATACTGACTGAATGAGTAACCCAGACCCTAAAAGGCAGAACTGGATTAAACAAAAAAAAAAAAAAGGAAATGATAATTTCCCTATAGAAGATGAGCCCTTGGAGCATATATTTATCCTAATTTGGTGATTCGTCTCTGAGGTATGCTGCATTGGCGACCTCTTCTAAGTCTCTGAGAGTAGAGTAAGGGCTATTTAGCTGCATGTCAGAGAGCATCTGACGAAGCTCGGAAGTTTCTTCTTTCAGTTGAACATTCTCCTGGAGGACACGATCATGGCTCTCAGTGGCACGGTTCAACTTGTCTATGAGCTGATGATTCTCGTTCCTTAACAAAACAACCTGGGACCAAAGTTCATCCAGGTGTCTCTGCTTGCGCATGCGAGATCTACGTGCAGATTCCCTGTTAGATATCATCCTTCTCTGCTTCCTCTCATTAATGATACTTATCTGTTGCTCATCAGCCTCATCAGAAGTCGAGTTGCTGCTAAAACATGGTGGGTGTGGCGTGAGTTCTTGAAGTTGGGGGCCGATCTGGAGATTGTATAATAGATTACTGTACTTGCTGATATGAAATGGGGATGTGTTAGTTTCCGTCATGCCGGGAAAGTAAGGGTTTTGACTTTGGCCAGAAGAAACTAGATATTGAAGTCCTGCAACTTCATTAGACTGCATGTTTTATATATTTAAGTCTTAAAAGAATGAATTATCTAGGATTGAGATGTAAAATGATGATGAAAAACTAGGTTTTAGAGAGGGAAGGGTAAGTCTTAACTTAAATGCAAACTATGAGGCGGGGAATGGAGTGGGCAATGAGGTCTTATATAGGATGGAAAAGATGGTAGTGGACATGAATAACAGTGGTAAAGCTGTATGTGATTAATCATGTGGCTTACGCCCCTCGACACGTAAATCTCATCCATGTATGTTTCAGAACTTACTACCACAATAAATTTTACTTTTTAATTCTTTCAAATGGATTATATGAGCACGCGTCCAATGAGGTATGCAACTATGCACAAGCAGACATGTATTTGACTGATTAGTCTGAGTTAATGATTTTCATATGAAGTAAAGTAATGCGCTTACATAAGAGAGAGCGCAAGAGAGAGAGAGAAAGAGAGTGCTTAGTTATATGAGAAGCTTGTTATTTTAGAGTGAAATCTAATGGATAAAGAAAGAAAGCAACTTAATGGGGCCGTTAACCAATCTAATAATGTTGAGTTTGGATGCCCATCTAGGCACATCTGGGAGCCCATTTTTCAACTTTGCTGTCTGAACTTCAGGAACTGTAGAATATGACGTTAAATAATAGAAAGAGGAGTAATTTAATTTTAGAAAGCTTCTGGTAATGCTTGTTAGAGTTTTTTTTAAAGACTTGATGAGTCATCAGTCACCAATTGTTGGCTATTCCTCGTATATTATAATTCTTTCTGGCTTTGGCTTTGGTTTTGGTTCTTTTATGTATCTGTGTGTCGTGTGAGTATGTCATCCTCTGAGGATATTGTCACCAGTGAGAGAGGGCATGACATTGTATCTTAATATCTTGGATACCAAGAGTGGAACTATACATGCCATTTATAGAAAGGATGATGCATTTTGCAGTTTCACTGTGACGTGTGGAACTTGTGCTATTCAGTTTGATTGTCTCGCATCTTGATGTTTTGAAAACATAGTATTGCTCAAAGTGAAGGTTCCAAGCAATCTTATGCTAAATGTTGCTTATGAATCAGTCCTAGAAAAGTGAAATGATGTCTGAGTTCTGACTGTTGTTGCTTGATAGATACGATGCTGAAAGGATCAAACTGGTCACTAAAGGGTGTCTCTGAGTTTACAGAGGGGTTGGTGAACATCAGATGACTGCTAAAAAAAGGTGTGTTAATTCCTAAAACCCGAAACTTCACTTCCAATTTACAAATTTATGAGTAGATAAATATGCTTGCTTGTTGGTCAGAGATCTGTAGTTAGATATTCTGTACTGAGTTGCGCCCTCTTAGCCCTTGAGTTAATAAAGTGCTTATTATCAAGCTCGGTTTTGGTTTACAACAAAGTGCGCACAGCGCATTTAACATTCTTTGAGTTAAGAGTTGTAATGATCTATTTTGATGATAGGGATCAATCAGAGTGCATCGAAATATTATGATCTAGTTGATGTAAATTGTAATTTTCGGAGACAGGTTTTCAATTCTAGACAAGGTCACATGGACAAGGTTAGTATAAGTCCTAACCACATAGCAGAATTGAGGTTTGATAAAAATCATGTTCATAAGATGGTGGGAAGGGACTTGCAATTTTGCTTTTAGATATATTAAAACTCTCCACTATGAAAAATATGACCTGAAGTAGAATCCTATGGAGGTAAGTCTATCTCTACCTTTAGGTTGGCCCAGGTTAAGTGGAATAGATTGTCAACAAAATAATCAAACATATGTGGACTAAACTTTCTGGTGTTGTCTTCTGGCATTTCTTCCTGCCTTTCTTTTCTTCCCTCATCCATTTTTTTAATAGATATGTATGATAAGTTATGTATTCCAAATGCTGTCAGATAGCATTTCTACCTGAACATTTTGTTATCGGATATCATAGTAGTATAATACTTGCACGTATCTCTGTCCTCCTGTCGAGTGTACGTAGCTTGTAGCCTACATAGTACTGATGCATTGCTGGTTTGCTGTCATTCCGGTGCTTACTGCACACTTTCACTGTCTGATATGGCAACTTAATAAGGCTTGTTTCCTCTAATGTTCTGCTGGATATGCGTTTTCAGATTTCAGGGAAATGCTTCCGAATTCAAATTGACTATTATGACTGTTATGATTTCCCTGTTATGCCTTCTGAATATACTTTCATAATTTCCCGAATATGTTTGTTAAGAAGAAAGGGGGTTGATGATATTTACACTCCTAAAGAAGCTTAGTTTAAAGTATTAAACAGTGTGAAAAACTTTCAGGAACACCATTCATGTTGTATCTGTGTATCACTATCATGTATGGTCTTGGACTCTTGGTACTATTTCTCATGTATAATAGTACATTTACACCTCTGTCAAAAAAACAAAACAAAAAAAGGACAGTGAATTTACATCTCTGTCATCTGTTTTGTCGTTTTCGTCCACGGGTGAATTGATGATATCACAATGTAGTTGTAGAGGGCAAGAGTTTCAGCAGGTAATGATGATCCGAAAGCGATACCAAGAAAACATCTGCATATAGGCCATAGCTTTCTTCAGGTTTGCTGGTCAGTAAAAGTAAGGTATGCAATTTGGTGAGCGTATAACTTTTTCAAAATTATGCCTAAGGATATCAGAAGGGGAAGACAAGAAATCTAGTTAGCCTTGGTATAAGATAAGCTCTGCAGATTTTCCTGTAATATTTCGAGTATTGACAGCTTATGAAGCACTTATATATGAGCTCCTTTTCTCATGATTATCTTATTTTCTAAATAGTAATATATGTGGTGGGGGTTTGTCTATGGCCTCTCAACTGTTGCATCTTGCATCTATTAGACCATCCCATTTCCTGAATTTCAAAGTTCAGATTTCAGAAATCTTGAATCGCTATGGCCCTATGGGTCGATATGGCGATACCTATGACCAGAGTTCGAAACTTGTAATGATGTGTTAATGTATCCGAAAGATGTTTTTGGGAATGCTGCTAGATATTTTTCGCTTTAAGAAGTCCATTGCTATGGAAATTCATCACTAACATTACATCATGTTTCTGTAAACAAGCACCTTTTTTTCTGCTTGTCTCATCATTATCAGTAAATTGCTTAATTATATCAAAATATGATGGGAATAAAAAGTACTGTAGAAGTTTGGTGCAATTCTTTCATGCCTTTTTTTTCTTCTTTTGGGACATTGCAGAATTAATTCCTTCTTGTCATGTTTATTGTAGTTTACAACTAGAGACCGGTGACGAGAAAAGAATGACAGTCTTTTAAGATGTGCAAATGACAAGGCAGCCCGGACCTGTACCGGCTCGTGCCAGTGCCCTAATCGGACTACTAGTCTGCAGACTCACAAGTCCAGGCCTTCACCACAAACTTGACGACTGAGAACATCAGAACGGATTGAAGTCGTGTCCTCCAAAATTTCGTCTCAAGCCATCTCTCAAACACTAGACAATCATTGAGGTTAGCACCCAGTCTCTTACAAAGTGGCATATCTTATCACTCTTTTGCTTTTCACCCCCCCCCCCCCCCCCTCTTCTTCAGTTCAGAAAATTACCACATACAATGATGGGGACAATTTTGGAAACTGAAGCGACTGACATTGTACCATTACTAAGGACACTGCCCTAAAATGACGGGGATAGTTCTTTGCATGGAGGGGTTGCTCTTTTTTTCTTTTCCCTTTCTTTTATGTAGGCGTGTGGTCTTTTTAGAAGGGGCTACTACTATATACCTACAAAAGCATGACCTCAGGAAAAAAAAAGGGCAAAAGAAAGGGCACTATGAGAAAAAAAACAAAGATGACGGGAGAAATTCCGGCTCGTGACTTATAGGTTGAGCTCGATTTCAGTTGTGATTATACCCCCTTAGTAACGAGCATTGCTACATATCATTTTACGTTCATATCGTGTTTTACCTCATTATTCCCCTATCGGGAGCATCATGTAATGTTATTAGTATGTAACTATCAACTGTTATATCTCTCCTTAAAGAGTTACGGTTCTCATAGTGAAATATGACTTACGAATGGAGGGAGTATTACTTACGAGTTACGAGACCTCACAAAGAGGCTCATGATAGTGTGATCATAGGGTTCCTATCTAACATGAGCGTGTGGGTGAAGGGTGCGCCATAGTCTCTCTCACTCAGAGTTGTATGGGTGTCATCTCAAAATTTCAATCAAAGTAGTAGTAACGTTTTGGTTGTGGTACCATTTTTTTGTACAAATTATGCACCCCACTTAGGCTACCTAAAAATATTTATACTTCTTTATGTCATGGCATATGGTCACTCTAAAGTCCCACTGAAATCATCAATTTGTTGCCAAACAAATCCCAATACAAAACAATTTGGTACGAGTTTCAGCTTTCTAGTTCTTTATTAACGTTGTTGCCCGCCCTCTTGATATCGAAAGCTCTGCTTATCAATGCTTCACGTATGTACTACGCTTCTAGTCGGATCTCACCTAGCTGAACTGATATAACTTGTAGCCGAGTGCTCAAAACTCGGCTGAATTGGCCATAATTGAGTTTAAACTCGGACCAAGATATGTTCATTTATGGACCCTGTTGGCCGGATTGGGCTGCTTAAGCTCACTGAGAGGCCGAGCACCACAATGTATTGCATATGGCCAAAAGGAAGCCAATATTTGTTGATCTAGTATAATTTAGTGTAAAGTTGTAGACTTATAGTGACCACTTCGAATTTAACAGAACTAATACCAACATTTCGTTATTTCGTACTAAGTTTGTTCGATTTGTCTAACCTGATTTAATTTTAATTCACTAGTTGGAAATACATGAGCTATAATACTGAGGTGAAGTGAGTAAATGGGTATATCCAATAACCATGATGCTAAGTGGAGCTCCGCTTTTAACTTGTTTTTTCCGATCACAAAAAAACACAAAGTGTGATGATTAAGTCTGATTTCCGTGCACCTGCGTACTTTGAAGAAATGTGATGTGAGGTCTAATCCAATCCACTAATGATGGTGATTGCAATTAACGACGTCTGGTTTTCTTACAGTATCAAACAATATTTTATGTGCAAGTTCTCTAAGTAAATACTCCGTAAAGTAATTTACTGGGACAAAAACATGCATCATAATCACCATTTACCAATCCTATGATTTATAATGGAACACCATTGTCACTCTCACGTTTCTCCTTATGATTGCTCATGTAATACTATGATCATTGGCTTAGACGAGTGAGGTGTCTCCACCAAAATCAGTTATCCACAATTTTTTCCAAGTAAATAAAGGGCGATCCTATTTCCACGGTAAAGAGGATCATACACAGGTACGAGTGATCCATTTCATTTTTAAACTAAAGCATTGGGTACAATTGAAACCATCGGAGATTATTCTCGCTCTATGTCTATAGACCCAAAAAGATTTCATCGTATTTTGAATGAAACTAGGTAATCAATCTAAAGGCTAGAAACATAATTCTCCCTCGGAGGAGAGTGTTCCCGGTGTACCTCGTCAGAGCTTCCACCACATCCCTTCGAAGTCCTAACTTTTCTGATTTCAACGAAAATACATGAATTCGTTGGTTATAAGAAAAGCAACTCGAAATGCTTATGATATATGTTTCACTCACACCCCAATCTTATGATGTGAGATATCATATTTACGCCATACAATACATGACGCTTGGAGCAATAACCCACTTTAACGGGCTCCTCTTGTAAAGACCTAGCCTATATAAATCGGCCTAATGTGAAACGAGTTCGACCCGTTAAAAATGTAGAAACCCTTTTACAAGGGAAAGGGGTGAAGCAAAAGTGATGGCACGTTCCTAGTTGCCCAAAGAAACGAATCATAACATAGTCTAAACTCTAGGTGAGTACTAATTTGCTAGGGAAACAAGTAGTATCCTTTTAGGCAAATCCACAAAGATTGGCTTTTTTTTATTATCTTTTGTGTCGTGATATGTTTGATACTTGATCAACACCAAATATATCGAAGAAATTGACGTCTTATATGTAACAAGATTTGTGTGGGTTTCTTTCTCCACCTAAGCAAGGATTTTTGTCATCATAAGCAGATCAACCAAAGAGTTTTTGTGAATTTGATCATCCTTAACAAGACAAGTAAATCAATATATAGTGTGTAACTTTGTCGTATTATCAACAAGGTGATATGTCATTTTCCAAGTATATCCTCGCGTCTTCTAAAACACGTAAAAATTCAGAGCATACTACATGTACTATGGAGTAACTTGTTAAATCCACCAATTTCACTTAATTTTGAATCGTAGCATGCATCAACACGGTAATCGTATTGCATCGATCATACATCTATTTTCCACGACAATGGATTCGATCAGATACATATTGAAAGGATATCATAAATTCGTTGGGTAAGAATGAGATTAATGAACATTGAACAATCACCAATGTAAAAGTAATAACTTTTGTTAATTAAGGATTAGAAGAAATGGTTAGTGGCGAAAGACTCGCAACTTGATAATGACATATTTGTAGCTACTCGACTTACATCATCATAACTTAATTAGAATGTTAAACTTCCCCAATTATTAGTGGATTAACCATCATAATATAACCCATCGTCCCCACGAGCAAGTAATCTCAATAATTGGTTCGTAATTACCCCACCATTAACATCAAAATGGACCCCTAATCAGCTAAACAACACTAAATATCTATGTTTAGGAGTGCTAAAACTTCTTAAGAACGCTTTACCTTTTCGGAAGTAATCATGGTCTCCCAAGTAATTGAACCAGTCCACTGTTTAAATCCAAAAGAATAACAAACCCAGGCCCAAACTCATAAAATATAAAAAACACCGGCCCGAACACAAATGTATAAATTACGACCAAATCACCAAACTACGAAATTTCAAATAATTCACACAAATATAAAGTTCAACCCAAAAAGTACTCAGTATTTGCTAAGACAGCAGAACCAAGTTCTGAATTCTGATCGAGGTGCAGCTCCGGTGGTGAGTTATCCCATCTAGGGGTCTTGACTCGAGATTAGGGGCATTCCCTCGGGTTTGATTCTCGAGTCAAGACCCCTATGCCGTATCCCTTCCTTAGACAAGCAAAGGGATTTACCACTTAAGAAGACATCAGGTTTGATCTAGGAAAATTGGCTATCTGCAACATCAGGCTCTGTCATACCAGACTACCAGTCTATATATACATCGCTAATTCTGAAACCTGTCCAATTTATAACAGAGCAGTAAGCTCACATGAAGTACCAAATCTGAAAAAGGGGTTCAATTTCAGATCCACAGGCATATACCAAAATCTGAAGACGATAGAGACAATCACATTCCCAGACTAACTGTTTTGCCTACAAGTTTTTCGTCTTCCTGTGTATCAACCCTTTCTTCTTAATCACCAGAAACTCACAAACTCGACCTTCTAAACTCCAAAAGAATCTTTCAGTCACCCTTCATACACCCAGACAATTACACTGATTGGGCATTGTGTCTCATGCCCGAAATCACAAGTAACAATCTAAAATTCACAGACACATCCCCAATCCATGCAACAACCTTCAGTCACCGTCATACAGCACATTGTTCGTGTGTTGTGTCTCATGCCTCAAAATTACAAACCCAGAAATAACAATGAAGATTCACAGTCACAACCCCAATCCTCCAACAAAGCCAGCTTTGAAGTAAACCCTGAGACAATTATACTAGAAATCACACTTTCAGTCTAGACATATGTTTGAAAGAATCTCACCCAGGTTTCCTCCATACACCATGAACTTTACTCTGCTAAATAAGCTTATTGATCATCACAACAACAACAACAAAAAAAAAAAAAAATGTGTCAACACTTAACAACGGTACAACTGGTTATCTCTTGCTCATGTCCTGACTTCCCTCTAAATTACTTTGCATTCTTGTCCTGACTTCCCTCTAGATTACTTTGCATTCTTGTCCTGACTTCCCTCTAGATTACATTGCATTCTACAGGAGGAGAAGCAAAGCTTGACCCAAATCATGGTCTGGGGTTGTTACGGTTATTGACAAAGTTTCACCCACATCAGCACGGGAAACAGGCTAAACAGCACCTAATCTCTCGAAGCACTTGCCAACAATGTGAACCAAAATCAGGACGCAACTATCTCCAAGGTTATCAAGTTGAACATAATTTTCAACCATCCAACAAACTAGGTGCCTCGACAATCAGCATGGTACCATGACCATTTCACATTACCTAGTACAACCAATGCATGCCTATTTGACACCAAAATCTTCCAAGTTTAAACAGAATGCTTAGCAAATTAACCAACATGTAGTTAGTATTCTGTTAAAGGCAACCTATAGTGCAGCTTATCAACAAACTAGGCACTTCAAAAAAAAAAAACACAGGCGCTCAATTAGCACAGAAACATCAACATTTCATATTAGCTAAGATAGCCAATGCATTCGTAATTGACACCAGAATCTTCGAAGTGCAAACAGCATGCTTAGCATATTAACCAATATTTGTACCCCATGAAAGGCAAGATATAGAGCAGCTATTAAGAATAATACCTATCTCACCTCCGAAAGTTGACATATACAACAACAACAACCAAGCCTTATTGGCTTATTCCTAAAATGAACACATATGTCAACATATGTTCCCACTAAATTGCTTACACAATATCTGGCTTTGGATTACAGATCAGTGAACACATGCGAGTGATACGACTCATATGTTGTACAGTAGTATCAACCACCAATTCCGTCAGTGGTTCAAGTAGCTGTTATTACATTTATTCCTCTCAGGCGGCTAAAAGCATTAAAGTGCACAAGGCACCAACAAGTATGAGCACAAAATTCTTACTACTTCCTTGACACTATAACTTACAACGTATACTATTACTGTACAGATTTGCAGCTGAAGATTACACTTCACAGAATTTGCATCAAAATGAACCAGCAAATTGAGTTCCAAATTACATTTGCATTTGCATTTACATTTACATTTACCAGTTAACATCTAAAAGGTTCAGAGTAACAGCAGAAGCAGTTGGAATTTTATCAACCACTATTTCAACAAGATCACATGCAATTATATTCAAAGAAACACATGATAATCATAGCTGACCTGTGAGTCCAGAGTCAGGTCATCATCATCATCAATGACAATAACATCAGCATTGGCTCCTTCTCGCTCCCTCTTCCTGAACTCATACTCAGGATCATCGGTAGGCAACTCATACCGACAAACAGGACAAGTGTTGCGAATTTTCAGCCACGGCACAATACAATCCCCATGGTAATAATGCAAGCAAGGCAACTGCCTCACTACTTCTTCCCTCGAAACCTCATCCCTACATATCGTGCAAACCACCTCATCCTCCATCGAAGCATCATCACTCAACAACTTAACAGCCGGAAGGTTCTCAATGACTGTCTCAGCAGCTGGAGGACTTCCCCTCCACTCGTTCATCCGATCCTCCACGTCACCGAGTATTGCCTCATACATATCCACATTGAAGTCCATATCATACACCTCCCTATTGAAATTATTAACAGCCAACAAAATCTCCCACTCCAAATCCCGGATAGCGTCCTCCACACCGAAAGCTCCTCCCATCTCCTCGATATCCGATTCAATCGTAATCTCCCTTTGCTCCTCCCTCTCCTGGTAAGCATCAAACAAGATAGACACCCCGGTATCGACATCATCACTCTCATCAACCACAGACTGAACTTCACCACCACCACCACCATCATCATACAAGAAATCAACATCAACATCAACATTTCCCCCCTCATTCATATTGTTGTTGGTATTAGTAGCAGTGAAATCTTCATGATTACGATTGTTAAACCCTAGATAATCCCAACAAAAGGGGGGATGATCAAAATCACTCAACCCATCAAACCCTTGATTTTGATTATTACTATTATTATTATTATTAAGATCATTTCCAAAATCAAACAAAACCCCATCTTCAGAATCTGTATCAGAATCAATATTAATAACACGAAGCCCATCAAAACGACGCGTTTCATTACAATTGGATTGGGATGAAGAAGAAGAAGAAGAACTCCCTAACCCTAATCCTAATTCCAAATTAACTTCGGACCCACCAATTATTTTCTCACCTTCGCCGGAAAGTCGGCACCTTTCCGGGTCATTCCAACCCGGCCCGGTAAAAGGACCCCAACCCGACCCGTTTGCCGCTGGAGTCGTGTGGAAGAAGTTGTTGTTCATGAAGCTCACGTCATGTTGATGATGATGATGATACTGATGACGTCGTTCCTCGGGAAAAGTGCAGGAGAGAGCTTCGAAGATTGGGGCGGGTGTGGGGTCCACATCGATGTCGGAATCGGGGTCGGAATCGGAGAGGCAGAGAGGAGAGAGATGGGTGGTTTCGGGTAAACGGGTTGATGGGTTTCGGGTACGCCGGAGCTCCGGTGTATCGGAGAAAAGGTCGGAAATTTGCGGCATTTTTTTTTTGTGATGGTGGAGGAGAGAGAAAATAAAAGTTTTTCTTATTTTTCTTTTTGTTGTTTTTAAGTGAGAGAATTAGTAACTTGGGACGGACCCAATCTCTTGTGTAGATCGCTATTATGTTACGGTTAAGGGAGCGGTTATTTATGCACCTTATCGATTTTGAGTTATCATATCGGGTAGGTTGGTTAGTATTAGGGACTAGGGTCATGTTGAACGTAAGGTAGGTACATCAAGAAGTCCTCTCGATCAAATCTTCGCTCGATAGTTTTGTGCTTTTTCAAGTGAGTTAAGAAAAAGCTCATTTTCGACTCTTTTTTTTGTTAGTGTCTGAGACCGGTGTATAGTAAACCTCCCCTCATCGGACTGAGATTGGGTGGGTTTGAGGATTGGTCGACCATGACGATGGTCAGGTTTTGGGAGGTAGACGTTATTGTGGTTGATTATCGGATACTTGGGTTGCTGAGCAAGCGGTCGTTGGATAAGGAATAGCGTTGCTAATTGGCAATTAAACGACGGAAATTAATCAGCTGAGTTAGGTCAGTATTATGTGCTTCCCAACATTTACTGATGGAAAGTACGGAAGAGGCTTGAAAGTGAAGCTTGATGTTTCAAATTCTGGATTGAGGAGAAACCAGAGTACCAGACAGTAGCAACACTGCACTTATATGAGTTATACCATGAACTACAACCGCAGGAAAGTGCAGTTACAGCTGCACTGTAACATTTACAAGTGTAAAAGCTGTAACATGTCATCTTCCAAAGTATTACAGAAACATGAACAAAAAAAAGGCTGATATTACAACAACAATTTTTCACTCACATATCTCTAAATCTGCAAAACCCTATCCTCTCTGCCAAAAAGAGTGAAAGACTTGAAAGTTTTAGATTACAGACTAGTCTCGGAAAATTCGAGGTGAACCAAGACAACTTGGCACCTTTAGGACTTCTACGCAAGTTCAAAACTGCACATCTTCGGGAAAAGTATTCCACCTATTCGTATACATAGGCCACAAAGTTTTCACTCCCTGAAGGTGATCTATCTGCAATATTACCTAGGGAAGTATAGAAACTATAGAGACCAAAATACAGAGTCGACTCCCTGAGTTCATCAGAATGGACAGTTTTGCGGTGAAAGAATACATGTAGCGAGAGCTGCAATGACTGCTATGAGACTAGCTGATAATATGTATCTGAAAGTAAGACGCCCTGCATCTATTGTCCTCACTGTCTCAAGCTCGGAGTTCAAATCCTTGTTTGATTCACCATTTAGTTCATTGTCTGCAGTCTTATGGGCCTAAAGACGGAACAGAAAAAATTGATCAATGAGTAAATAATAACATTTTACTCACCATTACTTCATTGTCTACAGACTTATATCTACCTAAAGTTGAAACGGCAAAAGTCAATCAACGAGCAAACGAAAAAAAAAAACCATCAAGCAAAATTACTACCGCGAATGATTATGAATGAATTTGACTTATTTCACCCAAAATAAGGGTGATGCTCCCTTTAAATGCTTGGTGGTTCCCGTGAAAACTAGCACCAGTAAAATTTGAAATTAAAAGAGATACTCTAGCCAATTTTGAATCACCCTGGAGCGTTTCATGGTCTAACAGATTAATAAAATTCCCTTGTATATTGATAATTTGACCACTGAGTGAAAGAACACTTCTGGTGTCTTCCACCACTCTACGTACAGCTCTATGCCTCTATCTGAGCTAGCCCCACAAATGGAATTTACAACCTAGTTACTACGTTGTCGATGGAATGCAGTTCACCTCTTAGTAATTTCATACAACACTCTGGTTTTCCCAGAAATGATAAGCTTTTATAGCTAAGAGCAATGCACATCAACCATAAACGGGAGGCACTACGCCCCTGAGGTTATGTGCATATGCTGGCGTTTAACAAAGATGACAAAAGGTACGAAGAATGAATCCCTTAGGTTTGTAAGAACAGAAAGATATACTCGGCAAATAATTTAAAAAGCAATCGTAACTTGTTAATCCGTACTTACCTCTGTAACACTTGGAATATTTCTGTCTTCTCTTTCAGTATCAAAAGACTGTCCATGATGCTCAGAAGAAAGAACTCCAACTTCATAATTCACAGAACGACTTGAAGCTTTAGTTGTCATCTTCAATCTGTCTACAAGAGTTCTGTTGTCCTCCATCAACAAAGATATCTGCAAGCCACATATAGGGATATATAAGAAGCTAAATTAAGATAAACAAGGACATAACTTCATTCACAACCTTATAGAATTCTTAATGTGATAGGTCCGACAACATGAGCATGTTACTACAGCCATAAAGATACAATTGATACCACATGATCAATTGGATCCTAATTCTGCAATAGAGATGAAAAATATGATGCAAAAAATAGTAAACTACTAGCCCAAACGATACAATTAATACAATTTGCTTGGTGTATTTCACTGGGACAATGTAATGAATAGACCAATTTGGTCAAACAAAGCACTTCTACAGACCAAAGGTCCATACAACAGCCAACCACGAACAAACAGGAAATCAGACAATGTTTTCTACATCCACAGAAGTAGTGAGAATAGGAGTTAATGCAGCTGTGCAGCTCAGTAGCAGTCCAAATTCAATTCCTTGCAAATAAGGGATATAAGACCGCCATAAAAATGCATGACTTTCTACAACCAAAACTAAGAAATTTAATTTTAAAGAAAAAAGGGCTAGAATTACCAAAAAGAAATATGTGAAATGTGCTCTTCCAATCAAAGCTTAGAAAATATGGGAATCTAACCTGCTTCTGCAGCCGTTCTCTCTCTAGAGCCAACTGCACGACAAGATCTGTTATAACTTTCGTTCGGAGATTTATATCTTTTACAGTTGTCAATTTCTTTTCTTCAGCTTGTTGCAAAGATGACTCCATATATTCCAATTTAAATTTAAGAGAATCCAGCTCTTCATTTAGCTCTGCATGACTTTCAGATAGAATGATGCATTTGTCTTCTGCACTGTCAGCCCGAGCATCAGCTTTCAAAAATTTTGAGTTCAATCTCTCAATCAATAGCTCCTTGTCCTTTATTGAAGAACATAACATAGTTTGCTTCTCTTGACTAGCTTCCACACACTTTGTTGCCTGTTGAAGTTGGCTATCAGTATCCTTTAGTTGCTTTTCTAAAGAAACAACCTTCTCACATGAGATAATATTGGCTTTTGCACCATCGAGTTCCATTTTAAGCGCTTTATTAGCTTCTTCCTGTAAGCTACACTCAGATTCTGCCTTCTCTGCACGAGATTCAGCTGATGACACATTTGTCTTCAGTTGCTCAATCACAATCTCCATGTCATCTATAGAAGCACAATACATACTTTGTTTCTCTTGATTTGCTTCCATTGACGCCACTGCCTGTTGTAGCTGAAATTCTGTTTCTCTGAGTTGCTTCTCCAGTGAATCAACCTCATCACGTGAGATACCACTACATCTTAAAATATCCAGTTCCTGGTTGAGTTCTTTGTTCGTTATTGATAGTAGCTTGCACTCAGCTTCTGCCTTCTCAGCCCTGTTTTCAGCTATGACAGCTCTCTCTTCCAGAGCCTTTATGTCATGGTGCTCGTTATGATCATTCATAGATACACTTCCATTCCGAAGCGTCACTTCTGATGCTTTTAGCTGCTCTTCCAGAGAGATCACCTTCTCTTTTAGAAGCAAGGCCTCCAAACTGTGTTTCTCTGCAAGATCCTTTGAAGTAGCCTCTTCTTTTTCCAACTTCTTAATAGATTGCATGCAACTTTGAAGCTTAGTGTTTAATTCACTTTCTCGGCACAAAGCAGTGTTAATACTCAGTTGACAGGACTGAAGTTGACCACTCAATTCTTTAGAAATACCCATCAGCACAGCTGAAGCGTTATCAGCATCTAGGAATCGAGCATAGACAGCTGCCGTTTCTTCTTCTGCAGACAAAACTTCTCGTTGTGAATAATGCACCTTACGGTTCATCTTGTCCAGAGCTTGCCTGCAATCTGATAATTGATTTTCCAAATCCAGTTCTCTAGCCAATGATTTCTCAAGCATCCTCAATATATGTCGCTGCTGTTCTGAAGTGTGCATCTGAAGCTTCGTAGTTGAAAACTCTCCATTCCCTTCAATTCCCATGTCCTTCTCTTCATCATCTGACCAATATCAACCACTGGAGTTTTACAAAATTGTGACTAATAAACCCGTATTTCCATATGTTAACACTTGACAATGGCCTACTTTCCACATACACACACACATAAAAATAAAAAATAAAATAAAAAAGAAAAAGAAGAAGAAGTCATGAGCCACATAAGGTTTCTTGATAAAAAAGAGTTGCCCATCAATGTAACAAGTAAAAGTTATAGCTAAAAGTTATAGATACTCACGAACAATCCTAGACAACTTAATTTCCTTTGTTTTTATGGAACTTAATTTCCTTTTCAAACCATAGCTAAAACCAGGTTCAGGGATAAGCATAGAGTAGGAAGAGTCACTTACAGGTCTCCCCTCTATTGGCACTCAATACAATTCTCTGGAACTTGACTGATTGCAACATCAACTCTGAGACCTGTTCTTGGGATTGCTTCAGTGATTTCTCAGCATCACGCCGCTTCTCGTCCAATTTAATAAAAACTTCTCCTAGATGTTTGCATGAAGAAATTGCGTCACAAGCATTTTTTAACTTTATATGTAATTTACCAATGAAGTTATCCATCTCTCTGACCTCTAAATCAAGGAAACCAGATAAGATATCAAACTCTACCGCCACAGCAGAATTAAGCAACATTTCCCCCTTTCCCAAAATGAAGGCGTCAAAGTCGCTCTCTTTTGCTGCCACATGCATCATAAGCAGGTTCATATTAACCAACTTCTCTGAACAACAAGCTAAATCTAGTTCAAGTCTAATAAGATCACTTCCAATTTCTCGCATTACTTCTTTATCAGACGATCTTTCCTCCAATATGACATTGTCATTTGATGGCACTTCAGTGCTACCACCAGGATCACCATCTACAACTGATACAGTTGTATCATGAAGAGACTCTCTATCCATCGCAACTGTGTCGTGCGTATTCCAATGGCCTAGTAAAAGCACATGAAAAACTTCAATAAACCAAGAGTTCATGACAAAAGTGAAATGAACTACCGTGCAGAGAACAAATTCCAGGCCAAGTAGTCCATATTTAAGTTCTCTACGAAGAAATAAAACACAACTAAACTAGGATGAGTCCTTGTTTCATATTTCACGCATTGAGGCATTGACATTGTCGTTAACAGTCGCTAAATACTATAGTCATATAGGGCAGATTATTCTTCCTCATCAAAAACAGTCTCATTAAAGCAGCAAATATTTGTTCTACCAGATCCTTAAAAAAAAAGTTATGGGAACACTCATATCGTGGATTCTCTTTCTACGACCCATAGCACTATGAATACTGTCAAGGAGCATTGCCCTGTGATCAAATCGCCACACACAGCAAAATGACTAAGACCTCTAGTCTTAAAACAAACCTTGTTCTATTAGTTTCAACAAAAAATCAAAATTGTACCTCATAAACAACACAATCTCGTAATCTTCCTTTAGAAAAATCGATGTATGCTCATAGCGCGAATTCACAAACAAGTGAACATATAGAGATTTCACCACACATACACACCCTCACAACACATGGGTAAAAAAAGGATTGACCTTTTTAGCTAAATGAACTAGACAAGATCCTCTCACACTCATTGAGTTTACAAAATACAAGAATCTCTACTTAGAACACACGTAAAAACCGCGATACGGCTTCACGTTTAACTCGTAAATCCGCCTATTTACAGGTTTCACTAAGCATGAACTAAGCAATCTCTCAGATCATACACTTCCATTTTATAGCATTCGAAGATACAGAGTCTAAACTACCAGTACACTAATATCATGATCAAAAGACTTAATCTTTTCTCCTAATTAAAACCAATTGCCGATACAATTTCACCATTAATAATCATCTAATAAGTAATAACAATCACACCCTAACAAAAACAAAAAATTACCCAGAAATTATTCATGCCCTTTAGTCCAGATTTCGAAACAGTAAGCACAAATTCAATTAATCAAAGTTTTAATACAAACCCACCAAAATTGCAACAGAAATTAACTGAAATTAAGTAATTCAGGAGATTAAAACTTACAATTGAAAGGGATGTCGGACAGTGCAAGACAAATGGCGATGGTGTAGGCAACGATAGGAATAAGGAAGCGTCAAGAAGAAGGGAGGAAAAATCCTAATGGCGATGATGATGGGGTATGGAAGCAGATCAATGAAAATGAAGGAAAATAATGTGTTAGATTGATTTGAAGTTTTGAGTGCAGGGAAGAGTATCGGTGACAAATTTTGGCGTATCAAAGGTGTTGATCAATTGATTGTGGAACGAGACACGGAGTATAATGTTAGTCTTTGAATAAGTGTAACTATCTTTAAGCGATAAGAAAAACGTCCACTCGGGGTGAATGACTTTTGTCACCCGCAATAAAGCATGCTCGGACGTGACTATCCATCGTTTTCTAGTTCGTACTCAAAAAAATGGTTTTGACTTTTGACAAAATGCTCGATGTTTTTTCAGGTCAAATGCTCAATAATCTTACCAGTCTACCAAATGCTCAAGAAATTATTAAAATACGTATGAACGAAATGTTTGTTAAGTTTATCGATATGCTAAACGATTTTCTAATAATGTGATTATGTAAGCATTTCCTAGTAAAACATTCACGATTTGCTCAATCTTCGAAATAATCTTGTTTCTTGTCACAAAAGCGGTCTTATCTATCCCCAAGTTTATCTTTTCAATTTGGCAGACCCTTTTGATTACATTTATCATTTATGCACTCAACAATTGTGCATCTATCCGTCATAACACCAATAATATAGTAATACTCAATGGAGTTACTCATGACATTAATCGTCAAGGATCGAAGTTCCGATTGTTTGCCAAGGTTCGGAGATGCAATTGATAGCGGAACATAAAAAGTGAAAAGGCTTTCTATCATAGATAGAAGGAGATACAAGTGTAGAATCATGAAATGCTCCTGAACTTACCATAACAATGTTTACAACTTGCAAATTTTCAGTCACGATTGTTTAAACATGGAGATTCGATACATTACTACACAATACAATACACACAACAACAATGTTCCGAAACAACAACAATGTTCCGAGACAACAACAACTACAAAATGGTTTGAGACAAAAACACCAAATCACCAATCTCCTACGGCCCTACCTTGGGCATCTATATGCCCTATCCTTTGAGGAAGGATGGCAAAAGCAGTCGGGAAAAGGGTTGTCGAACAAACCCTGTCCGGCCGATCTCGGATGAAGAGGCTTCCAAGAAGCACGGACCATTGAAGCCTTGGCACCGTCTTTGTTGGGTCCAAGGCAACGGGCTCATAGAAGTAGATTAGGAAGACAGGCCACAAGATCAGTGAGGTTCCATCCTAAAACCAATTGGTGATAGGAGGAGTAACCCACTAACTTATAAACCATTTTCCCCAACTTACTTCTACCGATGTGAGACAATACTTTTTATGAACACACTTGGCAAGCTCCAACAATCTCCCCCTTTTCACATGTGTGCGGCTGCAACTCCCCCTCTGACTAGTGCCCCTCCGCTCCATGAATGACCGGTGTTGCTATTGACTAGTGCCCCTCCGCACCATGAATGACCGGTGTTGCTATTGACTAGTGCCCCTCCGCACCATGAATGACCGGTACTACTCCGCACCAGTGCCCCTCCGCACCATGAATGGTCAGCCAACGCTTCACACCAGTGCCCCTCCTCATCATGAATGGTCAGCCGAGGCTCTAGAGTACAATCAACACACTCCCCCTCGACTAGTACTTCTCTGCACCACGTGTGTAACCCAATGCAACTATGCACCAGTGCTCATCCGTACCATGGCAGGGTGTCAAGGCTAGCACCACCTCACATCGCACCTGGGTTGCCCCAAGCCGAACCATCGGCACTGACGTAACTTCCAGGGCAGCGGACTCGTAGGAGTAGATTAGCAAGACAGGCCACAAGCTCAGTAAGGTTCCATCCTAAAACCAATTGGTGATAGGAGGAGTAACCCACTAACTTATAAACCAATCTCCTCAACTTACTTCTACCGATGTGGGACAATACTTTTTATGAACAAATTTGGGAAACCCTAACAATTTTGCAACATGGGATTTCCGGAGACTAAATATGGTGCCAACAATGACAGATTGAGTAGGAGTGTTACCTTAAAAGACTCAAACAGCCGATGACCGGGGAGGTTCTTGGAGAACGATCCTAAGTCATCGTAGCTAGCAAACAAGACCTCGGCATCGAGACACACCCCATAATCAACCGCTTTTCTTTGAAGATTGGTCAGATTGACATTGAAACCGATGATTGATTTGAGATTTTGAATTGAATGATAACGAATACGGAGGTGAGCAAAGAATTTCTCACCCACGTAAATCGATTGCGGAGCTACGTACAGGAGAGTATTATACTCGTAGCCCCCAAGAAATCAACGAGTACTCCAACCTGCACATAAACCAAAGTAACGGAAAAAAAAACGTCAATGGAGATCAGAAGAAAACTAGTTTTGAACCCCGTGAAATCACGGGACTCTTAATGGACCAATTTCCTATGCATAACATCCTGCTATTTAGTATAGCACAACATACATGGACATAGCGTAGCGATAAATGGATTCCATAAATGATTGCCCCGTGAAATCACGAGATCTTTTTAATTTATTTGTAGAGTTTTTATAACATGAAAAATCAAAATAAAATTGTCTATCATGTTACCGAAAATAAACATACCAAGATGATCATATTTGAAACTAATATAATGATAATAGAAGTTCAAGTACAATAAGCATAAATGTGACAGATAAGAGAAAAACGTTTTTTCGTTTTTGGTTTATTTGTAGAGTTGTCGAAACATGTTAGCTATAGCTTAAATGAAAATGAAATTGTCAATCACAATATCGGAAAATAAACACGATCAATTCAAGATGATATCCCGAACACAAAAAAAAATCATTTTCCCATCTCATTGTAGAGTACTATATAACTATTTGAAATTACAATATCGATTTGCAACATACCATCATATTTTGAAGGTAAAACTTAAAATTTAGAGAGTCGAACTACAATGAATACATAATTAAAATTCTATCTTAAATAAACTCAATGTATATGTAGGAAATGATATTATATTTCACACCAAAATGAAATGATAGCCTAGCGTATGTATACTAATTCGAAGTAGATGTAACTGACACAATTAGCAAACGAAAGGCCAAGAGTCATCATGTTTAATGTCGTTATTAAGATGAGTAATGGTGTGATTAATAATGATTAATTTAAGGAATTTTAATAAGATTATTCTATAAGAAGTTGGAGTGATTCATGACGTCAAAATGAGTTCAAAAGATTAAATTTACACCACATTAATAGTCCCCTGATGAATGAAACTGTGACACATGGCTAGTGCAATATAGAGCTGACACGTAGGCGATGAGGTGGATTTAATTTTTTGCAAATGCTTTAATATTACGCCACATCATCTGTGATGTTAGGCTATTAAAGGTATAGTATAGATGAGGAGTTTCACTAAAAATATAAGGGAGGGACATAATGGACTTTAAGCTAGAAACCTTTATTTAATTCTAATGATGGAGTTTTGACTTCTCGTCGATTTTAAGTGGTTTTTAAGTGTTCAAATACACAAGTATTACTCACCTGTATTACTCATAATTAAAAGGTGAACAAGTGCTAAACAGATTACTCCCAAGATATGGAATGAGCGAGAAAATACCGTTGTTCTGAATCATAACGAGGGCTTTTCATTGAAAAAAACAGAAAATTCATAAATTACCTATTCGGGAGTCAGCGGTCACTTCCCTCTCCTTCTCCTCTGCCAAGTCGTAGCACCGGGATAGAGATATTTATCGGGATCGAATTTCCTATCCCTATGAGCTGACAACTCGGTATCATTGTCGAATCGGTGGACTAACCCGAAACACACGGATAAAGATATAACATCTTTATCAAACCGTAGATGAACGGCTACAAACTGTCTGTTTTGACGTAGCCGCTCAACTATCAGTCTACTCACCTTCCTTATCTGCAGGTTGAACCGAAGGGCAATGTAGTTTACCCGCACTGCAATCTTCTCAAATCTTCGTCTTCAACGTCTTCTAATCGATTCGTGAAAGAGACGAGGACTACAGCACCACGTCTTTTGCGAAAGGAATTTCTCACTTCTTGTGATAATTGCGAATTCGATTTTTGGTACTTGTACAAAATTTTATTCTTGTGGATGAATAGAAGAGGGGAGAAGAAAAATGAGAGGGGTACTCAACGTTCGTTGGAGCCAATTTCCATTGTCCGTTGAAACCAATTTCCATTTGATAAAAAAAAGGTCTAATCCCCATTTGATAAAAAAATTGAAAATATTAGACTCATTTTGTATAGTTACTCATCAGGAAAGAAACAGAATAGTAAGACTTTTCATTAAAAACATAAAAAGAGTAGAATGATATTTATGCAATATAATCTTTTAATTAATTCTAAATATGATTTTAACTTCTCGTCTTCTAGGTGTTCAAATACCATGTTTACACCTAATTAGAGTTGTACATTGAAGATTAGTTCGCTAATCCATATCGGTGAATTGTTATGTATAACATCTGGTCCAGTAGATGAAATTACATTGTAAAAAAAAGTAGATGAAATTACAAAAGAGTTCGAGAAAGTTCTCTACCTTAACTCTATGTATCTAGTATATTTCATTACTTCATTGCTCGAGCTCTATTTATGCATTCCGATTTAAACGTCGAATCATTCAAAAAGTAGATTTCCAAGTTGTTCAAAAAGTAATTAACAAGTTTTCTAATTTTTGTGAGTCGGATTTATGGAAACTTACTTTATTCATAAATACGGATAGACGGTTGAAATGTGAACACATTTCTTTTTCTTCTAAATAAAGGAACTATATTCAATCGGTTGAGAATTGACATGATGAATTACTACTTAACAACAAGAATAAATTACTTTGTCAAACTCGCAAGCAAGCCAATAACATTCTAGAGACAAGATTCAGCCAATTTAAGCTAAGTTAGCGTAACTGCCACAAAGACGAAGTAGTAGTATACTAATATAGCTCAATTATTAGGATAAGAGCAACAAGGTAGAGTGTTTCCTCCTTTTCCATTAGTCCGTCTCCGGTCTCGGTACCACTGTCCCTCCATTTCGGCTCCTTGAACAACCTTGCACTCCATTTAGGGCTTCTCCATTCCGGATTCATCTGCTTTAGCAAAAGATATAGCCATTTGGTCGTTATTTATATCGGCTTCGCATAACCTTAGGAAAATCCCTGCCAAGTTGTATATGTAGAAATTTGTGGTGCCACAGTAATGAGTAATGTTGATATGTTCTTAGCTGCAATTACAATTTTTAAGCTAATTAATAATTATAATTTTAAAGCAGATAGATTAATAATTATAAGACATATTTATGGACCAATTTTCAAAGATCGATCGACTAGCTAGTAGTGAAATTATAATATGGACGAATCAACAGACCAATAATTACAAGACGTATATATATAATATGGACGAACAATTCTCAAATAATGATCGAGTAGTGAAATTAAGAGCATACCAATTCGTTAGCGCACTTTGTACCCCAGTGATGACGCAGAATTGTTGACGAAGGAGGTGTCATTATATTCAGATCTTGCATAATCGCATCTAGACTTTTATCGACATGTTGTTTATAGGAATAGAGATCACTCCAATGCTTTATGTACATAGATGATGGAAATATTGGAGGTGTTAGTTGAAATACCCCTAACAATTTTTTTTTTAGAGTAAAGAATACCATGTCCTACCATGTTGTGACGATGAGTAACAACAACGCTGCCACTATAGCTAACACTATTGCTGGAGGTGGCGGTGATGATAACGACGGCGGCGGCTGACGTTTAAAAACATTCTGAATTGGTTTTTATTATTTTTTATTTTTTTTGCCTCTTGTTTAAGTTTCAACTTTCAAGTAGAAAGAATCTAGCAATTGTGTAGATTTAAATAATGGTCGACTATAGTTGCAAAAGGTTAGAAACAAAACTTGATAAGAATGTCTAATCCTACGAAGTACCGTCTTTATAATTCCTATCTAACAAATTAACTTATTTGGTAGATAGGAATTGAGAATAGAAAAGAACACAAAAGAAAAAAAATCAAGACAATTCCTTCGATTTACCTACTATATTAAATATTTGGAGGAATTATAAGGAAAGTAGATGTTTTTATATCTTATGCGAATAGCGAGTAAAAGAAAATGACAATTTAATTACTAGTAGTATAAATAGAGATACTCGTTCAAAAACACTGTTGTGTTGTTTAAATTTTTTAAGTGGGAAAAAAAAGGTTAAAAATGGATCCTCCTCCGCCACCTTCTTCGCCGGCCTCCGCCGCTGACGCCGCCGTTAGTGACGCCGCAAATCAACATACATCAGAAAAAACACCCGAAATAATGCCGATGTCGTCGATGCTTCCTCCTCCGCCACCACAAAACCTAGAAAGTAAGAGTATGAACAACAACAACAGCAACACAGCAACGCCGTACCAAATTCCGGCGTGGAGCGAACCACCGTCGCAACCTTTCTTCTTCGAGATTCTTAAAGATGGAACCATTGTTGATCAGCTTGACCTGTACGTTTCTTTCGATTGATTCAATTAATTAATTAGGGTTTCCATTGTTTTCTAATTGATTGATTTTGGTATCTTCAGGACGAAGAAAGGGGCGTATATGTTTGGTAGGATTGATCTTTGCGATTTTGTTCTCGAGCATCCCACCATTTCCCGTTTTCATGCTGGTAATTTCTTTTTTTTTTTTTTTTTTAATTTGAAAATTTACTGTAAGAGGAAATTAATTAGTTAATTTTAGGCAAATGTGTGTTTTTATCGTCGTGAATAATCCCGAAGGCGAATGTCGCGAGCTATATCATCAGTTAGTGAAGTAGGGAGACTGTAGTGAGTAGGTTTACTTCGAATTTTGGGGTGGTTAGAGATAGAGAATAACAACAGGAACTTAATCATTACTCTATCGAATTTTGGGTGAACGGTTAGTATAATTGTGATATCCATCTTTCGAGCTTGTTGAGGCGCGGTTGTTAGAATTGAACTTGAGGTGAAAGAGGAGATTTTGCTGGTGATAAAGTGCTATGGTTAGATTAGATATTTCATTGTGCAAAATAGGGTTTGTTATGGAGTTTACGGTTAGAGCTGAAGGATAGAATGGTGGGAATCGGGAGAAGGCGTATTGATGTGGTAATGGTATAACCATTGCCTTTCTGGTGAGCTTAGGGATGTAATTGTGTGCTCTTGAAGTCTCTATATAGTTTCAGCCAGGATTCCTATTGCCCTTGTAAATTGTTACTTCGAATTTTTGGGTGGTTAGAGATAGAGAATAATAATAGGAACTTAATCATTACTCTATTGAATTTTGTGTGGACGGTAAGTATAATTGTGATAAATTTTACCGTTGGGAAAAGTATCCATCTTTCGAGCTTGTTGAGGCGTGGTTGTTAGAATTGAACTTGAGGTCAAAGACTCAAAGGGGAGATTTTGCTGGTGACGGAGTGCTATGTTCGTATTAGATATTGCATTGTGCAAAAAAGGGTTCGTTGTGGAGTTTATCATGGATAGAGTATAGTGTAACTTTTCTTCTAATTTTGGGTGGTAGAGATAGAGATGAACAAAAAGAACTCAATCATTACTCTATCATGATGTATAATGATTGAGTTCGTTATGGAGTTTACCATGGTTGATGGAGTGTAATGGTTGAATTAGACATTGCATTGGGCTATGAAGGGTTCGTTATGGAGTTAACCATGGCTGGAGCTGGAGGATAGGATGGTGGGAATGGGGAGGAGGTGTATTGATATGGTAATTGTATAACCATTGCCTTTCTGGTGAGCGTAGGGATGTGATTGTGTGCTCTTGAAGTCTCGATGTAGTTTCAGCCTGGATTCCTATTGCCCTTTTAAATTGTTCTTGACTTCTTGTAGTTCAGACAAGTTTGCTATATAGTACAGCAAATGACATTATTCCTATAGGAGCCATCCAATTTTTTTTTTTTTTTTTTTTTTTTTGGGATAGGGGCTAGAGAACAAGTACACTGTGTTATTATTAAGTTAATAACTTGGCCTACCTCCTTTTTCTGTCATGCCAGTTATCCAATTTAAGGGAACTGCAGATGCTTATGTCTATGATCTTGGAAGCACGCATGGCACGTTCATCAACAAAAAGCAGGTATTCATATGTTCTTCATATTACACTTAAGCTGAAGCTTGAAAGTTCTTCTTTTGCAAAATATATAGCAGATGGCATGCTTCTAGCCTGGCTGTTTATACCTTTTATCTTCCTTGAATTGGCATTTATGCTGAATCATTCTTATGATCTGTTTTGTAATTTGTACAGGTTAAAGCAAAAGTCTATGTGGATTTGCATGTTGGTGATGTCATCCGATTTGGCCAGTGAGTGTTTTTGAGCCTTGCAATCGCAATTAAAAACTGTTCTCTGCATGTTCTCCATGTAGATGTATGCCACTTCTTCTATTGTTTTCAACAACTTGGAGTGTGCTAATCTTAACTGATTACCTTTTTGGAATCTTTGTTCACAGTTCATCTCGGCTATATATATTCCAAGGTCCAGAAGATTTGATGCTTCTAGTAAGGACCTTTATTAGTTATTACTGTACCTTACACTGTCATACGCTAGATTACTTTCCCTACTAGAATGTTGTGGATATACACAAGATTTTGTGGATAAACAAGTTTATCATAACTTCTAGTTGAGGTTCTTTTCCCTTCCCCCATATTGCTTTACAGTTGACCTTTGTAGCGGATACGCATGTAATAGTTTCTGACTCTGATATCTTTCTCTGTTTTAGGAAGCTGAACCAGAAAGTACTAGCTATGCTAAAGAACGCGAGGCTTCCCTCCGCAGGGCACGAGAGGGTGCTGCTCTTGCTGATGGTATTTCTTGGGGAATGGGGGAGGATGCTGTTGAAGAAGCCGAGGTTTGTCCAAGAATCTCCTCTAGTAGCACAATTGGAAATGATATTGTGTATATTCCCCTATGTTATTTGCTTAGTGTCATTGCCTTTCTGAGCATTCCTGCCTTTATCATCGTAAAGAGGTAGATGTTTGTACCCGGGATTATCTGATGTGTTGCTCATCCAACTCCCGACACGAGAACGACTTTCGTTTCTTCTGATGAATATGGATTTCTCTTTTCTTTAAATCTGAAGGATGACATTATAAATGGTTATTCAGATTCCGATTAAAGCTGAAGGCAAATTACTCAAGCAAAAGTGGAAAACCGAAAGAATATTTAAGAATTTTAGGATGTTGGTCGATTCTTTCGTCTTTACTCTGCTAATGGCTTAATTATGCATTTAACTGCGTAACGGTGTTTCATTTTATTGTTGTTTGCTGTACTGGTCTTATATAGCTATGCCTGTCACTTGCTTCATGATAGGATTTTGTTTTCCACAGGATGATCCCGATGAGTTGACATGGCAAACCTACAAAGGAGAGCTCACCGAAAAGCAACAGAAGACCAGGGAGAAAGTTTTGAAAAGAATGGAAAAGGTAATTAAATTTTTGTTAGAGGTCTTGGGGCATTGTTCCACTCTCACCCAAATCAAACTAACTTCCTCTCTGATGTAGCATCTGTTACTGTCGTCTGGACTTTATGTTTCTTTAAACACCTTTTACTTTAGCTCCTCTACTTGTTCGTTGTCTTGATAGACATGGTGATATGGCAGATAGGAGGGCTTTATATGCCTAATGGACCTTGGTTTTATGCAGATTGCGCATATGAAGAAAGAGATGTCTGCAATCCGTGCCAAAGACATTTCCCAAGGAGGTTTGACCCAGGGGCAGCAAACTCAGATTGCTCGAAATGAGCAGAGGATATCTCAGGTACGAATTTCGACATCATGTTTTGCTTGTGAATACCGCATAACTATATTTCCATGGCTTTCTTTGGTTTCTTTGGCCTCAAAAGTAAGGCGGTCTGTTTTCTGTTGGGAATTTTGAATCATTTTATGTACCACAGATATTTGAGGAGCTTGAGAGTTTGGAAGAGACGTTGAATGATAGTATTCGAGAAAGTTTAGGTGCACGTGGTAACAAGTCATCTCGCAGTAAGCAAAAGGGTTTGATTGAGGATGAGGTTTTGAGGTACTTCATGTTTCCAGTCAGTCTTTTAAATAATTACGCTGCTCTTGCTGTTTTTTTTTAAATGGTAGCTTACTTGTTGTTTGGGGTTTTATAGTTGTGGTCCTATGGATCTGTGGTTGACAAATCTTCTTGATATGTGTTCAGCGATGATGACGAGTTTTATGATCGAACAAAGAAGAAACCTGCAAGCAAATCTGCTGATACACAATCAGTTGAAACAGCTGATTCTCTTCTTGACAAGAAAGAGGCACTGGTAAAAGAAATGGACGAGAAAAGGAGAGTGCTGTCAGAAGAGAAGATTAAGATTCCTGAACCTACAGCTGAGGAAAAGGCTGGAGATGCTCTTGATGCCTTTATGTCTGGTCTCTCTTCCCAACTTGGTAAGTGATCTTCGTACTTTGTTTTTGGCATATCTCATCAGTAATAGACTGCCACCTAAAAAACTACAAAGAATCTGGTATGATGGACTAAAATTTCGAACTTTGCATGGTGAGAAGTGTGGGTCTGTGACGAGGTGTATAAGTTTTAAGGTTTTTTTTTTTTTTTTGGGGAGTAACGTGGATATGTTATAAGCTGAACAGCAAAATTTGATAAAACAAGTTGTCTGCTGTTAAGCAGCACATGACATCCTCATGTGATATGCGTAGTTGCGTACCAGTCAGATTTTAAATTGTAGGTAACTGGTCGTGCCTACTTGGCTCACTAATTCTGGCTGAACACTAGCTTGCTGATGACAAGAAGTTACTACATCTGGTAAAGTTCTCAGGACGTGCAACAGTATTGTTTTGAAGTCATCTTTGAGATTTTATTGGTCATATGTCCGCCTTTTGTGATCCCTTCGAAAGGAGTCATATAATTTGTGGTTAAAAACTTATAATTACTGCTTCTGTATGAGTTTGTTGATGAATGCATTCATTTTCAGTTGTTGACAAGGCTGTGCAACTTGAGAAGGAAATATCATCCCTCCAGACAGAATTGGATAGAATTGTTTACTTGCTGAAGATTGCTGACCCTACTGGAGAAACTGCTAAGAAGCGGGCCATTAAGGAGCAAAGTTGTAAGGATTATACATCAGATAGTTCTGCTGTTAAAATCCTTGATAAATTCAAGACTGAGAAGACTAATAGCAATCGGCCTGAGGAACCAGTTGGTAGTTCTGGTCCAAAACAAGTCGCTTTAGATGTGATTAAAGAAGCAGGGAATGAACCAAAATCCACCAAGGATGTTACAGATATCACAGAAAGTAAACCTACTACTTATACTGTTGTAAAGCCTCAGTGGCTGGGGGCAGTATTAGAGAGCAAAGAGCCGAAAAACAGCCAACAAGCCAAACAAGCCAATGCCAGTGAGGATGAAGAGTTTGTTGATTATAAAGATAGGCAGAAGATACTGGAGTCCAGTAATTCTCATGCGGAAATTGAACTGGAATCTGAGCTTGAAACTGCTGCCCCAGGTCTTATTTTGAGGAAAAAGAAGCCAGTCGAAACTGTAGATTCTACCGGTGGATCATCGGAAGCCAAACCTGCGGACACAATGGCAGAGGATGCTGTTGCTTTATTGCTGAAACATAAACGTGGATTGTATGCAACTGATGAAGAAGGAGGTCCTGATAATAATCATGAAAGAGACGAGAAGCAATCTGAACAAGAAAGTAAAAGGCGTAAAAGAGTGATTGGTCCTGAAAAACCTGCATTTTTAAAGGCCAAATCGGATGATGTTACATGGGTTCCCCCTAAAGGCACGACTTCTATCTATAATTCTCCAGTGAATTATTACTTTCTATTATGATTCTGTAATGATCTTGGGACTTGAGCTTTGCTGTTGTTGTGCATCATTCTGTGCTGACTTGTGGTTGTAATGTTTCTGCAGGGCAATCAGGCGATGGGCGGACATCACTGAATGATCGTTTTGGTTACTAGCGGTAATAGGTACACTGTAAATTCAGTTGTTAGTTCAAGCTTGAAATGTCTCATTTGGAGATCGGATTATCGACCATCTGTCTTGTGAGTGTTACGTTATACCTTCTGAGTTCTGATTGATGTGGACCAAATCTTCGAGACCTCCTCTTTGCTACTTAACGACGAGATGATAGCTTGTGTGAGTAGTAGCATCAAATTGGTATTTTGGTGATTGCGTTTTTTGCCTGCACAACCATCGCCAGAAGCTGAAATCTGAAAGTTTAATGTACTTGACCTCAATAGAGCATTCATACCAGAGCTTTGTAAAACATTTTTGTACCCCAAGTGATGTATATGAAAGTTCTGTGATGTTGCTATTCATGTTTGGGAGTGTTGCTCGTTTTGTATCAGTGATGATCTCATAAGTAGAAATATTAATTAGTTGGATTTGGTAAGAACGAATGCCAGAAAAGACATCAGCTGCGATAAACCACTGTTTCTATGGACTAGGATTTTCAGTTGCAGTCCGGGAGTTGACAGAAAGGGGGCTCAGGTTCTGCAGTTCCAGATGCTAATATGCAGTGTGCAAGGAGGCCTTCAAAGGAACAAAGCTCAAACTTAAACCAGATATTTGGCGCAGTCGGCCCATTGAGTTGCTGCACCCTGGTACTGGTAGACATTCATGAACAGCCCTGTTTTGATGCGGCTGCAGCTCTTCCAACAAAGCCGAGCGTCTGTTCACATCTCAGAAATGTATGCCAACTGCCATGAGCTGTACAGTTTTCAGGATGCAAGATCTCAAATTCGCAATGCAGCTCTCAAGGTTGTTTAGGGCTCTCAAATTTGGAATGTCTCATAATTTTCGAAATCCTTGAGGAACAATGCACAAAAACTAAAACAACACTTGCATTTTGCATTCTACGAAGAAATGGTGACAAGGAAATGTAATTGCGTAAGAGACGCAAGACCGCTCGAATTACTTAAAAAACCAGACCAATTAGCAAATTAAACAAAGTGTAAACATTACGAAATCCAACCAAACAGAGTAAACGAATTGTTTCATAATTTTTCACTCTAAAATAAATTCACTAATTTGGGCACATTTCCTCTTTGTTACCAGCTGCTGGTTTGCAGAAACACTCTGGCCAAGGTCTTTGGTAGAATTGTTCATCGTTTGCTCTTGCGTGAGGAGTACTCATCCACAGCCCGTGTAGCATCAATTCCTGCATCTTCTTCCGAAATCCCAAACTTGATTGTCCTCGAATAAATAAAGCAGCAAGAGCGGAAGAATTAGGCTTGATAACCTGTCTAAATCCTTCATAAAGTCGATGACTTGGTAGTACGTTGTGAAACGATGGACGGTCATCATACGTCGCGAAAAATAAGTTGGACTCCAGGCACACTGCGTAGTCTATGGGACTAACCATGTATTCGGCCAACCCTTGGGTATCTAAGGTATCGAAATGTGGATAACGATACCTTAGAGGTCTCGTAAATCGGTCTCCATCACCATAGACATTATGTGCCGTGATGTATAGAGGCGTGGTATTCTCGAAGCCCATAGCTTCAAGAGCTATGGCTACCTATACATCATAATAAATGGCCAGATATCGACCATGGATCTTACGTACATTTAATTAGCTTTACATAAAAAAAAAACACGATAGTGAAATGAACGAGGTTGTGAGTATACGTAGTAGATTATTATTACTAACCTCTCCCGGTGTCAACGGACACTTGCCCTCTGCTCTCCTCTCCGCATAAGAAAGGTGGCTGAATCTGTCCGGACCAAATTCTCTATCACTGTACTCCCGAAGGTCATGAGCCTCCTTCTCGGTCACAATATCGAAACATCTACATAATAATGTCTCATAATGTTAGTACAAGTCCAGTTATAAGATTGTGCATTACTCTACATTATGTACGTAAAACATACACTTACCCTGAATACGCGATACTGTCTTTGTCAAATCGAAGTTGTATGGCCATGAAGTGACCATTAGCACGTAATCTACTCACTATTGCATTGCTACGCTCTAGTATTGGTGCAATAAATTTAAGAGCCTTGTACATGACTCTACATCTCAACCTTTGGTAGTCGTAATCATCGAGTTCCTTGGCTAGACCGTTAGCGAATGTGGTGAGAGTCACCGCACCATGTCGCCTCATCTTTGGCAAAACAACGTCAATGTACCAGCTAATTGGAGCCCCCCTACGTGTGTGTATCTTGATACATTCGAACAACAAAAAAGACGTGAACATACGTTAGATCGAGAATATTATATCAGATTGTTTCGAGTTTCCAATATCCAAATGGTAGTACGAAATATACCTTTTTTTGAGTTTTCTGCGTTTTTGGCAAAGATCTTGTTATGAGTACATCATTCTTCAACATGTCGACGAAATGATCGAGATCGTGTAGATCTCCCGGAAGTTCAGGAAGCCATCGTCATCAGGTAGCACAAGGGTTGCATTAAGAATTCTTGCAACAACAACAGCATCGCAAATCTGAAAAACATCATAGCGCATGCAATTAGGAAAATCGATCCAAATTAGTGAAATATAAGACGTAAACTTTACCTTAGTTACTTTAGACAGAGACAATTTCTAAGTAGATAATTATTTTACCGCTTGTCGTTGTTCAACGAAATTACTAAGCCGAAATATCACTGATAAATAGCCATTGTGCGTTGTTTCATTTGGAGGAGCTGCAATGAGGCCAAGAAAAAGAAAAAAAAAGGAAATTAATAATATAGACGACCTAAGAACAATGATATTTGTACGAGAACAACTTCATATTATTACAAATTAAAACATTATCTAAATTTACCTAGCCATGGACCTCTTGGAGCCGAATTCGGCCTCCAACCATCGGACGATCCAGGCTCCCAGAATGTTGGATTGATCTATCAACCAAATTACAGGAGTATATATACATAAACTTGTAAAAGAAGAATTATTAACAAAATAAAGTGTTGATTAGTATTTGAGCACCATGCATACCTCTTGAGACGTTAGTCTCACTTGACATAAGTACACGAATGTTAACAACAATACATGGAAGAATTTTATAATAATATCTGGCATTATTATTATTCTAGTGAGAATTGAATAAAGAAAATTCAGGTTATGAAAAAAAATAAAAGTTAGAATAATAATGAAAAGTAGGAGATACATGCAGGTTTAAGGGTTTAATAAGAGAGGTGGGTGAGATGTTAGAGCATTCATGTAATAATGGTGTTAGTTGAATGTACAATAACAGAGGTCCATCGTGTACACACCCAAAAGTGCTTACAATCAGCAATAATTTTACTACACGATCAAAATTTTTCTAATTACACAATTAATTTTACTACCTGAATTTTTCATTATAAATAAGACCTCTAACAATTTGGTAGTTGAATTGCGTATTAAATCGTACCGTAGTTGTAAAAAGTCGAGGCGACAAACTTTTTAACTTTTTTTGCCTATTTGATTGATTGGTCTGTCATTGTCTGATGGTGCCGGAGCAATTTCTTCCCGGTGTCCATCAGTCCTCTTATTGTATTGTTTGTAATTTGCGTGGAACTGTAACATGCAGCTAAGAACATACCAAATCACCAACAATATTGTGGCACCACAAATTTGTAGATATCCAATTGCCTGGAACATCCGATTCAAGATCATTGAGAAACCGAATTCAAGTGACAGATCAACAACTATGTTTACAAAGAGGTAAAAAAGAATAAGGATTTGAGGAAAGGAAGAAATACAATCAAGAATTCAAGATGGTGGATTTTGGTATGCAGATTGCACTTTCTTTTCTAACACAGACACGTAATTGTCGAGCATTGAAATCACGGCTTCAAATTCCGTTACTTGCTCATCTATAGCATCAATTTGTTGAACATACTCATCAAACCCACCACTCTTGCGTTTCAGTTGCTCCACAAAGACTCTCAGGCCAGAAGCAACATCACCATAACTGTTGTACTCTTCCACCACTCTAAGATTCATCTTCTCCAAAAGTTCGAGTAGATTGTTGGTTCCCTAAAGCACACAACAGTTTTCTGTTAGTTTTGAGCAGCTGTCATCATTCATAGTGAGAACTTTTTCCACGTAAAAGCACTGAAGTTTGGCATAACAAGAGCACACCGGTTCCAATGCATAATATATAAGGGAGACCCGCAGTTCACAGTACATTAATCAACCCTTCAACTGGAGATCTTCTATCCCATGGTTGTATACTTCCTGGCGGAAATCCTACTCACCTTCAAGGAGCACGTCAGCAACCTATAGGCTATAGCACTTGCAACCACAGCTAGTCACTTTTAAGTTCACAGACTAAAGAACTTCACCTGAGTTATTGAGGCAACAACAATGACCACTACATACGGTTTTAGTGATGGTTACACAAATTCAATGAATTAGCACTCCTATGTGAATCTCTACTTTTCTAAGGACTGTGTGTAGCTAAGAAATTTTTCCATTACATTTGAATTGGCAACCAAACCATTACTTCCTGGCAAAATAGAACTACGTCGAGTCAACCAAACAAAATAACCACCGAATACTGATTCAGTGACGTTCACAGGAAGTCAGAGAAGTATGAAACAAATCAGTTAGCACTACCAAATTTCAAAGTGAGACACTTTCCAATTGATTAAGCCGAAACATTTCATGACCACCATTGTTTCCTTTTGAATCTATCACTATGATCATTTCTGGTTTCTTTTCCACACAAAAAGTTGGTTACTTTACTTCCCTCAAACCACGAATTCCTCACTATGCTCGGAATTATTGCAACTGTGTTTGCTTAGTATTTATCCGTATGATCCTAACTACCGATTTGATACCCTACCCCAAAAGTTGGTTCCTTTACGCCTCACCACACACTGAACTGCTCAGTATGTCATTCTATTCCCTCAAAAATACCTCGACTATGTTTGCTTTGAATCCATCACTGTTATCGTACATTCATGCTCAACCTAAAAAGTTAATTTTACTCTCATTCAGTGGTCATTGTATCCCCTCAAAATTATTTCAGCTTGACCCCAGACCTGAATTGCTTACTACCCTATTGTATCCCCTCGAAAACATTTTGTTTATGTTGGTTTAAATCCATCACTATGGTCATAACCAATTTCTGTTTAAATCTAACCTAAAAAAGTTGGTTTCTTTACTTCCTAAGACACTCAATTACACACTGCACCATGGTATCCTCTCGAGAACATATCGAATATATTTGCTTCGAATCCATCCCTAATTCCTGATGATCATAACAAAATTCTCCTCATATCCAACCTAAACATGGTGATTTCCCCCACACATCCATTGCTAATTCAGCACGGCGATTTCCCTTCAAATTCTCACAAAATTCCAATGCAAATTGTTTCCCATCAACAATTAATTCGGCTATATATGTTTTATAGCTCATTCTACTTAGTTTTACAGCAGTAAATTTTCAGCAAAGATTAAACCTTTTAACTGGTTCCATTTACAAAAATTAGTACAACCCAACAAAATTAACCTCCAATAATTCCACCAAATCATATCAATTCCATAAAACCCTAACAAGCTAAAAAGTTATGAACTTCACAGTTACATGTACAAGTAAGGATAAATGCATTGATCACAAAATTTCTGATAAACCCCAATTTATAAAATTAAAAATTAAAATAATTGAAATAATTAACAAAATCAAAGTCAAAAGAAAAAGGGAGGAGAGAGAAATTGAACCTGTAGCTCAGACTTGATCATGGTGGAAACCCCATTAAAAAGATCGTTGAGTGCATCTGCTAATTTGTCTGTTTGTTCTTCACTTTGCTGCGCATTTTCCGCCATTTTTGTTGGTTGATCAGCAGCTTGTTCTTGACGATTGTGATGATGATGCTACTGAGGAGGACTGAGAAGTGGAAAGATTGATGAAAAAATTGATGGGTATTCTGAGAGACCCATTCCTTGGCTATAGAGCCCATATGGGCTATGGTCTCTTAGGCCAACTGACTCGCGGAGTCGCGGCTCGGTTGGGATAAGTTTGGTTAAAACTCGTTTATATGGTAAGCGAATGAATATGATTGTCGATAAGAAGTACGAGTAAGTTACGATTAAGACTAGAATGTTTATAATAACGTAGAGGACATGTACTATGTTTAAGTAATGTGATTTATACATCGAGTTATAATGAGTTAGGTGGTTAGGCTGCTTACATTCGTTTGACCGAATAAAAAAAGTGTATCTTACAAGACAAAGTGACTAAGCACACAGACACTAGTTTACAAGCAAAATTGGTGTAAACATAACTCTACAAGTTCTTCCATTCTGTAAGTGTTGCCCTTCTAGAGCAAAGAAACTGCATTGCTGTATATGGCTATCAGATCCGAAAATACTGCTATTATGATCAAACTCCATGCAAAAATCTTGTCTCTTTTCGTTGCAATTTTAGCTCGATCCCTATAAACAATAAGGTAAAGAACACAATTAGTTGTGAACAAATGAATTTGTTGGCGTTTTTGGCTATGTTGCTCGGACTCTTCATTTATACATAAAGTACTGGTGTCGGATTTTGAAAAGTTTGACATGGTATGGACTAACCTGAGAACAATGGAAGCAGGGAAAATGAAGAGGATCAAGGCTCCAGCTGTGACTCCAATGAACTGAAATGCTACCCATATACTCGGAATTGATACCGCCCCTAACAGGATAACAAGGAGTAGACCTAATGTGGTTACAGCAAATCTTCGATCATCAGAATCCAGTGGGATGGCCTTGTTGAATACAAGGCCATCAAAGTTGAGTCTAAGTGCGTAAAAGATGACAGGGAATACAAGTATGATGTAGACTGCATAGCTAAGCCGAACCATAGTGTTCAAGACTGAGCTGTATGGGACTCCAAGGTCTGAATCAAAGTTGGAGAGGATGTCTGAAGCAGTTGAATCTCCAAAGAGCAGGAACCCAAATAATCCTGTCATTACATAGATCATACTGCAGAGAGTGATTGAGGACTTAACTACTCCTGTCATCTGAGATGGGTCTTTAAGCTCCTGTTGTATCGCGTGCACTGCATCAACAGGAAAACAGATTCTATGTCATCAAAGTTGCGGTGTTTGATTAAGTCAGGTGCTGTCTAAAGCTTCTGTCTTTCTGATGTTTCACAAACAGAATGACATTCTCAGTTAATCTTATGTTTACATCAGCAAATTTTTCTGTGAAATATTCCAAATGCTGATTGTGAATGCTATTCAGAATGATAATGTACAGATTTTATGCTAAGTCCGGAATGTAAGGCAGGAAGATCAGATATATCACCATTGAAATGGCAAACGAATGCACAGACAAACACCGGAACTGCATTGAATAGATTCAAGAAAGATCCGAAACTGTCCATGGTTGGAAATAATGCTGGTTGGTTTATTGTTCCCATTGCCAACTTGTAGCTTGTTACGCCAATGACAATCAGAATGAAATACATGGTCAGTCCAACTGCTATTGCCGATGTGTATTTCAGACATTCTGCAGCCATGGCAAATACAGCATGTTTTTATAATTATAACATAACAAAGGCTATTAGAAATAAGATTAGTCCTGTAAGATTTCTGGTCCTGAAAATTACTGACCTAAACGCTTAACCCATGTTGTTGGAATCAATACAAAAGAAATCAGACATATTAGCACAAAAACACGGCCTGTCCACCAATGTCCTCCGAAGAATTCTTCTAATATTCCAGGGTAGTGAAACCCGTCTGAGGTTGATCCGGATAATACATCAGCTGAGCATTAGAATCATGAAATATATCAGATAAACCATACAGATTAGAGAGACATGTTTGAACAGTAATGTAGAAGAGAGGTAGAAATAGCTAAGGAAATATACCAATTATTATCAAGTAAATTATGTTACAACCAATATTGTTGATAATAACACAGATCTGCAACAGAACCTCCCCAACCCTACCAAATGCATCATTCATAAGCTGTCCATAGCTGTATGCTCTTCCATTATCGCTAAATCGAAGCAAAAGTTCGATAGAATACTTGGTTAGCAACCCAGAAATCAAAATCATTAGAACTCCTGGAATTACACCTAGTACTTTGACAGCAGCTGGTAAGCCCATAATCCCGGCACCAATCATGCTGCATGTCAGATTGAACACACCAGTTATATATGAACCTGTGTTGATATCGTGCTTTGTTACACTTACGGAGTGATTATGTAACAAGGGCACTCTTTCATTCTTCCATTCTTCTCCTGCAATGTCCATCAGTGATGAGTAGCTCTTTTGACTCTCTAAATCAAGGAGACTCATCTTTCTGCGCGGTGGGTGTTTTAGAGATCAGCAGAACTACTGCTTGCTTACTCTCACCCACTGACAGACTGACACTCAGACTCACAGTACTGTAACTCTGTAAGACACTGCATAGAAGAACAGATGATCAAAGTATGCAGACTACTGCATACTAATGCCGAAACCACTAATGTGATTCTGGAGATAATGCTGATACACAAAAAGAGCATACACAAGGACAGGCAGAAGATTGTAATATATATAAGGGTGTTCAATGACAAGTATTAAGCGACATGTCCGAGGTGAATCAGTCATTAACCAATTACTATTGAATAAGGACCTGTTCCTCCAAAGTTACTGGAGGGCACAATTTAAGTCTGTGTGATGACGTGCTTGTCACTAAACAAACAGTAATGTCCTAAAACTTAAGGGTATGATCATATTCTACCTGCTGGCTAATGGTAAAGACCTGGTATTCTGGTATATATTACGCTCTAAGTTCGAATCTGTCTGAATCTGTCCACGTACATATGCATGATTCTGGAATATTCAGGCTCAGAGAACAGAAGATAGTCTAAAAGAATGCAGTGCCAGGGTGTGTTGAGTGAGAACCAAGTGACAAGGTCTATATTTAAGAAGTTGGCCTGATCAAATTATAGTGCAGTAATTGTGTGCTTCCCATGTCAGGTCCCATTTTTCCAAGGTGAGTGAGGTTGACCTGAGTTTTCGGATAACTAAGGGAAAAGATTAACGAAGATGAACAATCAGCAGAGATGAAAGGTACTACATTGCAACTGCAAACATTGGCCCAAGGTTGTGATACATAGCGAAAACTAATGCTGCAGTTTACGCCACTGACAGTCAGAATCGGAAGCAGGAAAACTTGGTAAATGATCTTGTGAAGTTAGTTTGATGAAATTCATGAAAGGGCGAGTTTTAAACGCGCAGCAAGGTGAATGAAGGAACATAACTAACAATGTTACAGGGAGGATATTTTCAGTGCCTCTGATTGTTTCTCATTTAATAGCAAACTAGCTACCTGCACGTTGAGAAAGCAGAACATGTTCCAAGTACACAAGTTTTGATTAAATCCGCGAATGACCTGCTTAAATAATACTTCCTACACAAATTTTAGCACAATCAGCAGTGGCTTCTGACAACTATTTTAGCAAAATCAGAACACAGGTATATACTTACATGAATAGGAATACAGGCTTTATGAAGTTGTTATCATTATCAAGTATCCTGAGCACTTCTGTGCTCTACGTGTACAGTACACAGATAAGTATATGTAGTTAAAAGTTGAGTAATTGGTACAAATGATTTTACAAGGATCACCCTCTTTCTCCTAAAGAAACAGAAAAGAAAGATGTCTGGAAAAAGTCAGAACATCAAAATTTGGGTGTAACATAAACAAGAGAATATATGAAGCGAATGAAAGAACAACCACTTTAGAGCAAGGAGACCACATTGCTGTATATGGCCACAAGATCTGAAACTACAGCAAGAGCAATCAAACCCCATGAAACAATCTTGTCCCTCTTTGTTGCGATTTTAGGACGGTCCCTAAGAAAAAGCCAGAGATAACATACAATCAGATTAAGGAGTTGGTCATACTGTCTTTAAGCCTATAGAATTCCAGCAATGATTATGCTAATGTCAATACTAACAACTAAAAAAGTCTACAACAGACTCGGACAACCCTTTTAGGCCAACTGCGTAAAATCATGACTAAAACTGCATAAACAAAAGCATTGACAACGATATTTTAAGGTCTGTTGCAATCAGCTTATTCTTGCTGAACTTAATCTGTTTTCTTTTTCCTGAACTTTTTTTTTTTTTTGACATTTCTGTGTAAAAGTTTTGAACTTTCTGAAGATAACATGAGCTCTACTTTCTGATCTTTTCTTAAACATTTCTGAGTAGAAGTACTAAACTTTTCTGAAGATACGCGAAAATATGATGTTAAGAACAAGGTTCAAGCATGCTAACCTGAGAACAATGGCAGCAGGAAAAATGAACAAGATCAAGGCTCCAGCTGTTGCGCCAGTAAACTGAAAAGCTACCCATATACTAGGGATAAATATTGCTCCAAATAGGATAACTGTGATCAAACCAATTGTGATCCTTGCAAATCTCTTGTCATCTGACTCTAATGGGATGGCTGTGTTGTTCACGAGGCCGTCAAAGTTAAGCCTGAGAGCATAGAAGATGACAGGGAATACTAGAATGATGTGAATTGCATAGCTGAGGCGAACCAAAATGTTTAAGAGTGAGCTGTACGGTACACCAAGATCAGAATCAAAGTTTGAGAGCACGTCTGTAGCTGTTGAGTCCCCGAATAGAAGGAACCCGAACAACCCTGTCAGTATGTAGATGATGCCGCAGACAGAAAGAGAAGATTTGACTACTCGGGGCATTTCAGATGGGTCAGTGAGCTCTCTTTGTATAGCATGAACTGTCACGGAAGGAAAAATAGATCATCAGCTAGATAACATCAGAATGTCGCTTTTTATTTATCAAACAAAATGTAAAAGATCAAAGGCTTTTAGTCTGTTCTGTCCTCACAAAAGAGAACAGATAGGATTGTAGACATGAAGTACATAAGAAAGTATAGATGTGAGTCGAAATGGAGTTGGATAACTAGTCGACATATGAGTTGTAGCATCTCTTAACCCAAAAACTTAAGCCTGCAGGTACAGGTACAATGTCTGCTATAAACAAACCACTCTCTCATCTTATATTTTTTCCGAGGTTTGCCCAAAAACTTAAGCCTGCAGGTACAGGTACAATGTCTGATATAAACAAACAACTCTCTCAACTCTCATCTTATATTTGTTTTCCGAGGTTTGGGAATCTCCCAACAGGCAATGTACAGCTAATGATAACATATCAACATAGCCTCACATTCAGAAATCAGAATTGTCTAAAATGTACACATTGAAATGAAAAAAAATATAACAAGCTAAAGGAAGAAAGACAGATTTCGAACCATTGTAGTGGCACAGGTATGCACAGATAAGCACAGGAACTGCTGTGAACAGATTCCAAAAGGAAGGAAGATCATCTATACGAGGAAATAATGAAGGTAGGGTTATATTGCCCATTGCCATCTTGTAGACTGCAATCCCAACCACAATGAGGATGAAGAACACTGCTAGGCCGACTGCTACAGCAGACGTGTACTGTAAAGATTCTGCAGACATGAACCATGACAGAGACATCAGATTATGCTAAGATCAGCGACAAATTAGTAACCTGACATAATATACAGAAAATAGAACCAGGAAGTCCCAGGATTGCTTACCCATACGCTTAATCCATGCTGTAGGAATCAGTACAAAAAGCGTCAGGAAAACCAGCACAAAGGCGCGGCTTGTCCACCATTGTTCTCCAAACCACTCTTCTAGAACACCAGAATGGTGTGTCCCACTCACATTTGAGCCAGAAATCACATCAGCTGACCAAATCAACAAAGAAATCAATCAGAAGTAGTATATGTTTACATCAACATCCACATCAACAACAGATTAGACTGTTTCCAAATGACCCAAAAATGAAACTTGCGCAAGAATTATAATAAGGTGCAATCAGTTAAAGTGACCAAAGAATAGAAGCCATATAATTTCTAAATAATGCACAAGTATGAAACAAGCTAAGGACAAGTAATGCATCAAAGGGACTTTGGAGCTATACCAATGATGATCAAATAGATAATGGTAATGCCAATATTGTTGATGATGACACTAACTTGCAACATAATCTCTCCAATCCTTCCAAAAGCATCATCCATGAGTTGTCCATAGGAGAAAGCTCTTCCATCCTCACTATACCGTAGCAAGATATCAATGGAGTACTTAGTCAAAAACCCGGAAATTAAGATCATTAGTAACCCTGGGACGATACCAAGTACTTTGATTGCAGCTGGTAAGCTCATAACCCCAGCACCAACAATAGTGCATGACAAGTTGAACACACCACTTAGCCATGATGCTGTGTTATCATCCTTAGCTATAATCGACGAATGGCGTCTCAACAATGGCGCATTTGGTTGTAACTCTACTATGTTACTCTCAATATCAATATCAGAACCAGTCATAGTGTAACAATAGATGGGATATTCACAAAAATGCAAGTATATGCAACAAAAAGATAGTAGTATAAATGTAATTTATACAATATGATAAATTTAACAAAAACAAAATAAAGGTATGAACTTTGAGAACTTTGATAAATTGTAGCAAGTATATCAAACTACCAAAGTTCTCAAAGTTCAAGAAATTAAAGAGGGTGGCAAATTTGCAAGATAAACATTGGATTTTATACAACAATAATGTTTATATAGGTACATTTTTTTGTTGACTTGAGGATTAAGCCTTGCTGCATACATCAAATTTCGTCATCAGTTCATCACTAAACATGAGACAAAAATGCAACTTTTAACATTTTCTTAAAGAGTTTTATAATCAAAACCCGGGAAAATCTATTTGGGATTGTTCAAAAATTGGCCTATCAATAGAATGAAATAGCATATCTGAACAATTCAACAGTTTGCAAGTGTTTGAACGTGTCATATATAATTTAAAAAGCTTGCAATTTTGTGGGATAATTATACACCAAGGAAAATTTGGAGATGATCATTTGAAGAAATCAATAGGGTAGCCAAATCATGCATTTTTCTAATTTGCACACCAACTTCGATACTTTGCATTGATAATGTTGTGGTTTGAATGTGTAATTGAAATAAAATCGAATGTTAACAATCCGAAAAAACCGAGTGAACATGGAGTATATGCAAACAAAGGTAGATTTTGTTGCAATTACATACCCTGGCCAGGCCTCTTTACGTATACGCAATCATGGATGATGTCTTGTAGATTTTGGGAAAAATGAGACACTTGTTGAGGAAGTCAACAAGTTACAAAGAGCACACTTGTCTCTACATTTTCCTAGAAAGATCAGGGAACATTAGACTCCGGCAAACTAGTTTTATGGTCGACGGCAAGATTCTTGATGATAGACTTTAGGGTTTTTGTTCGAACCACACCTATTAAAACTAAAATTTTGTCAGACCACACCTATTATAATTTTTTTGGTCCAAACACATCTAGTAAAATCATTTACTTTGTTAGACTACACCTTATATTAAAGCCCGCTTTTCATCCATCTACTGCCGCCACTTACCCACCCACTCACCCGCTAGCCACCGTCCCTAGTTACCTATTGTTGCCGCTAGCCTCCCCACTACCACCACCACGAATTTTTTCCTCTCAAATTCGAATTTCTTCCCCCCTACATACAAAAAATCGATTTTGGGGAAATTTTTGGAGAAGAAAATCAAATTTGGGGGAAAAAAATTCGTGGTGGTGGTAGCGGAGTGGCTAGCGGCAGCAATAGGTGGCTAGAGGCGGTGGCTAGCGGCGGCAGTGGGTGGGTAAGTGGCGGCACTGGATGGATGAAACTGTGTAGACTCCCCCTCCTTTAGCAAAACTGGGAAAAAGTTGAGCCAAAAGAAATCCAAGTGCCTATGTACAGGTACAGGAGGCCCTCTTTCTATTCAGAGGAAAGCATAGCGATGTTAGCTCCTTCATGCCTACTCTAACTAGTTATTTTGGTTTTTTACTAGCGGCTCCGAACCCACGGTGGAAGACCCAGTTTTTTCAGCAGTAGCATATTGTTCCAAAAACCCGTCCTCAGTTCGGATTGCAGGCTGCAACTCGCCACATATCCGGGCTCAACAAACAACCTCGGAATCAAGCCCCTTGTAGTTCGTTCTCTTTCAGCAGCACATGTTTAAGTTCGCTAAGTTCTTACTTCTACGGGGCTCAACGAAAGCGAAAATTCGGAAACGCTAAATATACGAGATCACGTAGATGGACCTTCGACCAGGCATTCTGCCCTTGTCGAAAGGCGGAAGTTAATATAAAGTGTGGTCTAGCAAAGAAAATGATTTTAATAGGTGTGGTTAGACAAAAAAAATTATAATAGGTGTATTTTGACAAAATTCTAGTTTTAATAGGTGTGGTTCGACCAAAAGCTCTAGACTTTATATATGTATAAAAATGATTCTCCATCACCGAGAAGCCGGTTTTGTATTTGAGTTGGTAAGGTTATTATTCTAACGTGGATAAACCCTTTCTTCTTTACTACCGGAGATTTCGAACTCAAATTCAAAAAATATATTTTTGCCGATTGCACAATTATCATGCCATGCTAATGAATTTGTCGTGGTTTCAGTAGTCTTTTTATATATCTGTCGTCTTTGTGAGTATATGGAAATGTGGAATGATATCTAAAAGACTACTGATGACTTGACTCTTTATTACAATTCACTACCATATAATCCATTAATCCGCATTCCACGCATTCGTGATGACGTCCCGTCGTAAAACGAATTGATTATCCCTCTACTTCTCCATTACGAAAAATCCATAAATTCATACAAAAAGTCTGTCATCTTTATAATTCACATTTCTCTCTAATCTTTAATCCGACATTCCACACATATTCTAAACCCAAAATCTTAAAAAAAGAAATATAAACACAAACGAATACACCATACCAGCAATTCTATGGTACACACAATAACAATGCTTGCAGTATGCATGAATCATGATTTACGATACTAAATACACATGATTTACAAAGTGGTCCATTAATTATATTTCTAATTTTATAATTTTTTTTGTCAAGAACAAGAAAAGAACCACACCAACACCAACAACACCAAAAAAAAAAAAAGAACACACCGTCGATAGAAGGAGAGAGAAATGGAAGTATTTTTCGGCAACAAATCAAATTTAATTCATTATTAATAAAAACATTTGGGTTTTTTTTCTTTATTTATTTATTTCGCCGGTAAAATTAAAACGAAGCTTCGCGATTTCGGTATCCGTTCGCCGCCGTCAAACCCTAGCTCCGCCGTCTTCCACCACCTCGCGGTGGCACCATTTCACCCTTCCCGGTTGCGTGTTAATTACATCACTCGTCCTTTTACTCTCCCGTCGATAAATTCTCCGGTACGCTTCTCTCTCTTTCTCTCTCTCCTTCCTAGGTTGTTATTCAATTGTTTGTGGCGGAAGTTTTCTTTTGATGTAATTTAGTGAGAATTAGGTCAGATTACTACTACTGGTGTGTTTGTATTGTTCTAATTTATGATTTGTTTGCGATTTCGAATGTATTTACGAGTAGTTTTAAGTGGTTTTGATTCGAAATTGTAGTTTCGGGCGCTAATTTTGCCGTGATCGTCGTTGCGATTGAAGGAATGATGAAATTGTGTTGAACAAGCTTTGTTTATAGTGGTTACTTAATTAGGGTTGTTGAAAGCTTGTTGCTTTATAAGTTAATGATTTGGGGGTACTGACTGGTCTCGGGTTTTCGAAGAGTACGAGTAAATCTTGAGTGGGTTTCGGAACATTGGTGCCTATGGCGATGCACTAAGCATCTATAGAATGGAGTTAGGGCAGTGACTTGGGATTAATTCTTGTTCATTTATGGTTAGGTATAAGTAAAGCGATGCTCTCTCTATGAAAGGTTTCGGACGCCAATGATTAGTGTGTGAAAACGGGTTTGGATTTATATAGTGCTATTAATGCAAAGAAGCCCCGGATTTACAATACGGAGTACTAGATAGTTAGATGTTGCATTTCATACGGAGATGAAGAGACATTGCTCGTCGACATTGTTATATGAGGAAGTTGATCGAAATTGCTCTTAAAACCTTTTGTGCCTGTCTTGATAACCTAAGAAGTTCTGTATGAGCACTATTGAAGGGTAAACAACCTTTTTACAATTTGAGATGAAGGCTACAAACGTCTGATTCTTATTGGTGCGGGAGCCTCTTTGAAGGCATGAGGTTATGACGGCTTAGATTAGACTTATTTAGTTTTTAGTCAATGTGCGAGAACTGGTTTTCATGAAAGTTCCATTTCACGCATTAGTCTAATGTAATGTTCAGTATGCTTATATTGTTTTTCTCATGTAAGAGATTGGTGTCATGTTTTCTTTACTTGTTTGTTTCCCTATGTTCTTTGACTATCTTATAGACAGTACTGATCGATAAGGCTTTAGTGGTTGGTTCGTCACTTGAATTTTGTTTACTTCAGGATAATGCTACATATTTTCTGACATTTAAAAGATGGATCTCAGACTGTTGGAAATGTTGTACTTAAATTATCCAAGAGCAAAAAGGTTTAATTACGTTAGTAAGCTCATTCATATTTTTGGATCATGGTGGCTGGAATTTAATGGATCAAGAATCAGTATCACTATTAAGCCTTTTTTTTTGTTTTTTGTTTTTGTTTTGGGCAACATGGATCCATGGATTTTATAGTCTCTTAGGTGTCTCAGCTATGTTTTGGGATTTGAGGAATGGGAAGTTGTGTGCTCATTTGCTATTTTATCTAGTGTGTCATTTGTCTCTATACTCCAGAGTATCTTGTGTCCGTATACAAATTTCGACTTTGGTTGAGAACTTTCAGCTTGTTAGGTGGGGTTGTGGAGCTTTATTTTTGGGTTCTATCATTCTATATCGCTGCTTTCTTGTCTCGCTCTAGATGCAATGTACCAAGTTTGATCATATAGTTGTTGAAACTGTGGCAACTTTAAGTGTTTATCAGAGTAAATTTAAGCTTTATTTCTAAATGAGATGGACCCGGGGTAAGTCCATGAGATGGATGAATCCGGGTACACAAGAGGGGAGAAGGATCATCACGGGGTGACTATATATTGATGTTTAGAGGACCAAGCCATCCTGATTTTGCCACACGGTGGTCCTTGACAACCAGCTTAGAAGCGTGTAATTCACGTCTGAGACACCCCTGGGGTCACAGTTACAGACTTGTTCCGAAATTGTATGGGGGCATCTTAAGCGCGTACGTGGCCCTAGGATTGATGGGCTTATCTTACCGAAACAAATCCCAAAGTCACCCCTGAGTCAATTCGCGATAGTCGATTGACCGAATACATAGGCAAGCCTGGAAGTTTATCTTGCAATTTAGCTTTCGTATGTAACCCATTTTCCATCAACGGACCAAGTTCTAGGTTATATGGTGGCCAAAATGCAACTTTAGAAGACACCCTACTGTTCACAGAAACCAATATACCCGAAAGTCACTTAACATTTGCGTAGTTAAATATCATTTGATATCTAAGACTTTCAACTGGGCCAAAACATTTAGTGCCGCTCTTTAACTTATCAAAAAAGAAAACTAAGACTTTCCATTATCGAATTTGTTTAGATATTCTTCTCTTTGTAGTGAAAAAGGAATATCTTTCCTCTTGCACAAAGCATTTCATAAGTCTGAGGTTAGACCGTTATTTTCTTTTGCTTTCTTTTATCGTGTAAGATGGTGCTGGCAAACATCTTCCCTGTATTGTTGGCTGTATGCTTTATCTACACATTTTTCTTATTATCTGCTGTGTTCTTTTTCTTGGTGCTAGAGAATACGGAGTATAGTTTAGCGTTTTTGTTAATTGAAGTGGTTTACTTTTATAGTTTTATTATCTAACAGGATGTCTGGACTTTTTTCAGATGCTGTAATTTGAGGTAGCCGAGTATTTGTCATGGAGCTGAACACTTCCTCCCTGAAGTCTGGTGGGCTTTCTCCGCCTGATTGTGATAGCGATCCAGATGAGAAGGAAATAAGTGATGATGATGATGATGACCGCAATCATAAGCACCGTAGACGGGATACAGGGTCTCAGTCATTAGAGAGAGATTCACTTGAACAAGCTTTGACACAGCCTTATAGAAAGCGCAACAGACCATTTGAAAACAGCCAAAAGGATCCCCAGTCTCACCAAAATATAAATAGGGACTTTAAGAGGCGGCTTTCTGGTCCTAATTTTTCCCGTTTTTCTGGAGAGCATGGTTCTGGGAGAGGAAGAGGTAGAGATTTCCAATGGGATTCTCGGTTCGGCTCCATTGATATTGGTCCTCAAATGGCTCACCCAGGCCCTATTCGACCTGGTATGTTTGCTGGAAGAGGGTTGCCTGTTTCAAATCCCCAAGGTGCATCGTGGAGCAGTTTTGGATTAGTTCCTAACATTCCGAATGGTGCACGTGATTCTATGAATCCTCTTGGGCTGCCAGGAATCCTTGGACCACAGATGAATCCTTCTATGAACATGGGAATCCAGCGTCAAAGATGTAGAGACTTTGAGGAACGTGGATTCTGTTTAAGAGGTGATATGTGTCCAATGGAGCATGGTGTCAATCGTATTGTTGTGGAAGATGTACAGGTATGTGCAGGCTGACATTCAATAGCTAGTTTCCTGCTGTGTAAAGTAGTTTTATGCTTTGTATAAGTTCATATACTGGTGTCTTCTTTGGGATTTCTATTTGTGGATGCTTTTTCTTTCAACAATGCACTGTTTTCAGCTATTTTCCCCTCGCTGTAAAAAAAAAAAAAAGAAAAAAGAAAAATCTGTTTTCAGCTATTTTGGAGCGTCAAGATGGATACTCTAATTTTGTGTTGTAGATAAAGCCCATCATTACTGTTCATGCCATTTCTGTCAGTAGATGTTGAAGATGTTCAATGGTTTTACTTAATATTCCAATACCTTCCTTGATCTGACCCTACACAAAATATGTTCTTGTTTGCTCTCTTGTGAGCTAGTCAATGTGTCAAAAGTTGTGGATCAACCTCTTTATGTTCTTTTTATGCATGCATGTGGCGGCTAGGGGAGGGAAGCGCTCTCGTGGAAATTAGTATGGAAGGATTTATGTCTGACTTGCTCTTTGAAAAAGACTTGCAGAATTTTTTCTTATACTTTCAACACTTATGTGGCTCGTGTGTACAGGATTTTTCATGTAGCTTGGTATGTTAATAATATTAAATTCAATACTCCCTCTGCCTCAACACAATTGATCATGTTTAGCTTGAGCTCTTTTTCAAGGATATGGCGGAAATATCCTTTATGCCCTGCCATACTTTATGAAATGTTTGTCCTTAGTTTGAATCTTCCCAATCTGGTTAGTTTGATTTCACAGGAGATGAAATATTACCATTATAATGTTCTGACCTCCTATTTTGAACAAAAAACATGTTTTATTTCAAGGATAGAAAGTGATACATGATTTTGTGTCTGACCGAGATCATGTTGGGATAAACCAAGATGATCAATGATCCGGGATTTGGAGGGAGCTCCAATTTGAGCCAATATTGTTCCCCTGAGAACCTTAATGTATAATCAGCATCTAGATTCCTGACCCAGATGAGTTAGTGTTCATTCAAACTAAGAAGCTGTTTGCTTTATTGTTCATATAGTAGCGTTGTTTTACAGCTATGTGAAAAACTCATTGCGGCTTAATCCTCTTGTACCCATATACTACCTTTCTATCTTTAAAAAATTATGGCTTCACTGCATTTGTGTTTACTCTTCCTCCTAATGTGCAGAGCTTGTCACAGTTTAATCTCCCCGTGTCTCTCCCAAGTGTGCAAATGCCGGGTACATCCGCAGGAATTGGATTTGTCTCATCAGTTTCAAGTACATTGATTAACAGCAGAGGTCCACATCATCGAACAAACAAGTCTTCTATGGATGAGGAGGTGTTAGCTGGTGCTGTTAATGCTAGCGGAACTGACCTGTATGACCCTGATCAGCCCCTGTGGAATAATGATGCTCGGGAAACACCAAACCCACTGCTCGGATTGCAGCCATCAAACTTTGATAACACTGGTTCCTTTGTGGATGCGGACCTTTCAGACCCTTTAATCCGAAGCAGCGGGGATGTTATTAATGCCCAGGGCATAAATTCTTCTATATGGGGAAGACTTAGAAATTCAAAGAATAAACCGGAAATGAACGAGAAGGCTGACGTGAGAACGAAGGCATCGGACTTTCCGAAGAGTTCAGAGATTCGTGATCCCGCAAGTGGTATTCAAGGGAAGTCCCATGTGAAGCTAACTAATGGAGCTATATCTGGTCCCAAAACAGTGGTTTCAACTTCTAAGCTGCAGAATGATGTAGGTGGTACTGTGCGTAAACCATCTCAGAAGGCACAGCGCACTTTATTTGTGAATTGCATTCCACTGAAAGACAATAAGAGAGAGAACCTTCTCTCTCATTTTAGGAAATTCGGAGAAGTAATTGATATATTCATCCCCGCCAATAGTGAGCGTGCTTTTGTGCAGTTCTCTAAAAGGGAAGAGGCAGAAAAAGCTCTCAAGGCACCTGATGCTGTAATGGGTAGTCGTTTCATCAAGTTATGGTGGGCTAATAGAGATAGTATAGCGGATAGCGGTGTCAGCAGTGCCAACAATGCGTCATATACTCCCCATGATGTGATGACTTCTTCAGGGTCACCGCTCATGCCTGCTGCCAACAGAGGAAAAAATAGTGTCCAGTATCCTGCTCCAAAAGCGGTTGTGCTTAAACCTTCTGATAGCAGTGTGACTGCTGGCAATGAAGTCAAACCTGTTGCTTTGAACAGCCCCAAAGAAGTCCCCCCTGCGCAGAAGAAGATGGAGAATTTGGAGCTTTTGAAGGAGGAGCTTCGTAAGAAGCAGGAGATGCTGGAGCGGAGGAGGAGTGAATTTCGTCAACAACTGGATAAACTCACAAAACAAGTAAGTTAAGTAGCTTTGGTGCTTAGCTTAGCTGTACAGACATAGCTTTAGTGATTAGGTTAGCCGTATAGACATTGCGTCTAGTTGCATCTGGTTTTTGAAGGTCAGAGGCCGGTAGTTTGGTGTTGTTGTAGAGTTATCAGTTAGTGAGCTAAAAGTCCCAAGTTCAACTTCTACCACTAGCATTCCCTGGTAGGAGCCTTTCCTCCCCCCCACCCCCTTCCCCATAGGTTAAGCCTTTGGGTCAATCTTGGATAGTAGGAGGCTCAGACTGGGGGAGCCGCACTTTACCGTTAAATAAGGGAAACGGTAAGTGTAGCCTTGGAAAACATTGTTATCTACTTATCTATTCAACTTCCACTTGAGTTCTTCTGCTTCTTGATCCTCCCCACCGCGATAAACCTTTAACTAAGAATGCTTATGCTATTTTCTGTGCCTGTTGAGAGTGTAATATAAATCTAGAATGTGTTTACGGTATTTGGCCTAATTCTTCTCTAGAGAACACAAATGACAGACCATCCGATCCCTTCGATTCCGCTTCTCCAGCAGTAAAAAATATCGGGTACAAGATACATAGCGTGATAGCGATGGCCAAGGAAAGGTTTTGGGTGGGAGAGGGGGGGGGGGGATGAAGCCCAGCTCACTTGGACATCCCCACTCTATGCTGGAAATTGGGCTTTTTCGCCTTCATGAGTCGCACTAATCCCCATCAACCTAGAGATCACTCAGATTAGGAAAGGGATCAAAATTGGAGAAGGGTGATAGTCGGTTGGCTGTGCATCCTACTATTTTTTATACTAGAATTGCCCTGTTACTTTATTTTTTATTTTTTATAAATCGTGAAAGGAATCAAAACTGGAGAGGGCTGAGAGCTGTTGCTGTGCATCCTACTAAGTTTGATACCAGAAATGGCCTAATGTTCTTGAGCAATATTTATTTATTTTTTTAATTTTCTATCCAAAAATCAGTAAAGAAATTAAATTGGAAAGGGGTGAGAATCGTTGCTGTGCATCCTTACTAATTTTGGTACTATAAATGCCCTGATATTCTTGAGCAATTTATTTATTTATTTATCTAGAGATCAGGAAAAGAATAAAAAATTGGAGACGGGTGAGAGTCGTTGCTGTGCGTCCTTGCTAATTGTGATGCTAAAATTGCCCTGATGTCTTGAGCAAATAGTCTTTTTTCTTTTAATCTTTGGTTGAAAGGGAGTGATGGGAAATGTCTAGCTCTGGTCTTGTTACTCACCTAACTACAATGGCCTCTGTAGTTTATTCTTGACTTCAAATGCATTAGTAAGGCTGTGTCACTTGTTTGAAGTTTGCCCCCATCATATGCATGAAGGACTTACTATTGGCCTGAACCAGTCAGATACGGTATTGCGACTAAATGTCAAGTTGTCAACTACTAGTATGTTGTATTGATGAGTCTTTATTGCAGGCATCAGGCAAGAGTGAAGTACCAGCTGTGCTAGCTGAGAAGAGACTAATATCCGAAACGTCAAGTGATGCATTGAAAGCTGGAAACACACAGCTTTCAGATGTGGGTATCTCTATGCCATCATCAGAGGCTGAGTTGTCGACGGATAAAACTTTAATGGAGAACCTTGCCTCTCAACGAGTTAAAGCTAAGTCAGCTAGTGCGCTTCAGGGCCCTCCGATTTCAGAGCACCCTATTCAATCCCTGGCGACTTTAAGAGCTCCATCACATATAAACAGATATAAATTGGACAACCGGCCCAAAACTTTCAGAATCAGTGCTCCATTACCGTGCAGATTGACAGATGTGAGTACTACTCTACACTAACAAAAGTAACTAAGTAAAATGATGAGAATAGTAATAAAGCTTTTGTTATACATACTTTTGGATGTGCTTAATTGATGCAATCTCTCCTTGGTTTGTGGAGCTCACTTAATAGTGATAATTTAAGTAGACACTGTGCTTTCAGTCGTGATTAGACATAGTGAAGCATTGGTGGTTTGGCATTGCTTCATCAATTATACTTCTTAGTTGTGATGAGTGATTGCAAATATGATGGTCCAGTCCTTGAACGTTGGTTGAGGTCCTTGGCGTTGGTAATCAACTATGCTTTTTTGAAGTGCTGGAGTGTTTTGTTAAGTACGAAGGAAAGAACTTCCTCCTGCACAATGTTCAAATTGTCATGTCATTTGGCCACTTCAATGAACACTTCATAGGGCTCCTCATGTTAAGCAATGAGTTGTTCCTTGGATTGTAGACACCGAGGCTTCAAAAAACTTTACCTCTGTAATAATGTTTCATTATTTGTCTTACCGATGTGCTGTCCTTATAAACCAAGTGGTGAAATCTCTAATTTTTATGTCTTCCAGGTTGCTGTACTGAGGGATCACTTTTCGGTATATGGAGAAATTTCTAATGTGGAGGTTGAAGACTCAGGCGAGGAAGAAAGTCATAATGATTTAACTGATTCTGAAGCGATGAGGAAGTGCTCCGCTCGGGTAAGCTTTGTAACTCGTAATGCAGCTGAAAGAGCATTCGTGAATGGTAGATCTTGGCATGGACACAATCTACATATGAGTTGGGTAACGTCAAGTATTTCTGCAACCAGTCGAAGTAGTGGGGAAAGCTCATCTGCTCTGAAAGGGACTTTGAACATTGAAGTTCAATCTGCAGAGAAAACAGTGCATGAGGATTCTCAGAATACAATGGATCCTAAAGAACGTATTTCATCTCCTCCTCCCAAGTCATCAAATGAACATTCTTGCGATAGCTCCCAATCCAGTGGCAAAATAAATTCTCCCGTTGCTGCAGCTGAAAACCATTCTCATTCTGAAGTTCAATCACCTGATCCATCATTTGGCCATCAACCCATGCAAACAAATGATCCGGAAATTAGGGATTCGGAAAGGGAAGAGGAAGAAATTACTCGGGATGACGTTAAGCCGGTTGAGGATCTGGGAGCCGGGTGAACGCTACTTACAGTTCAGAGCTATGCCCAAGGACAGAGAAGTTGTTGAGGAATGTCCAAATTTTTGAGATATTTGTACAGCCAGGTAAATTGTACTGTAATATTTTTGAATTTTCTTTTATAATCTTTACCTTTGTCAGCACTATGTAGATGAATTCTCTAGATACAATGTACTGACTGAATAGGTCAGCAATCTAATTTTGAATTCATCATGTGAGGATTGTTTTTTAAACAATCAATCCTTATTCCCTGCATTTGTGCTTCTTCGGCTGAAATATTTGTTTGTATACCTTGTACAATTGTACCCCAGTCCTCCACAACTCACCTTTGGCTAGTTTTTGCCTATAATATTCAGCCAAAATCTAATATGAGAATCAAGCACTTATACTCGACAAAGGTACATCAAGAATGTTTGTGTTAAAGTTTCAAGAACATTTGTGTTATTTCTAAAATGTCGTCAAAATTTGTCAAACCGAAGTATATAATCCACGGCTTTTGACATAAACATGGCAAGGAACAAAGTCGGCTCAATCTTTTTCTGGAATTACCGAGGGGTCATATTATTAGGTTTATCAAAGTATTTCAGGCAAAAATCCATGTTTAGTTCAAAAAATCACCAACAACCGTATGTAAATTTCAACAAAAATAACAAGTGTCGAATTGTCTAAAAAACATCCGAGAATGAGAACGAACTCTAATATTCAGGAAAATGACCAAAACGGTCATAAATGCATATAAAGTGACGAACGCCGAAACGCCTGAACTACTTCACAAAAAAAAGGTACCAACACTCAAATCCAATAGGTATAGTCCCAGGATATCTTCAGTAATGGTAGGAATACATTTGGCTTGCTTCGTAAAATTGGTCAAATTTGACCAGAATCATAGTATATAATCCACGGTTTTTCGAGAAAATGGCTCCGGAACAGAAACAACTCAAAATTTGGTGGTAGTCTCTAAGTATGATATAATGAGTATTTGAAAAATATTAGAGCAAAAACCTAAGAGAAGATAAGGAAAACGACCAAAACGGTCATAAATCCATACAAAGTGACGAACGCCGAAACGTCTGAAATACTTCACAAAATGAGGTCCAACACTCAAATCCAACAAGTATAGTCCCAGGATATTAGCAGTAATGTTGGGAAGACATTTGGCTCGATTCGTAAAATTGATCAAATTTGACCACAATCATAGTACATAATCCACAATTTTTCGAGAAAATGGCTCCGGAGCAGAAACGGCTCAAAATTTGGAGGTATTCTCTAAGTATAATATAATGAGGATTTGAAAAATATTAGAGCAAAAATGTTAAGAGAAGATAGGTAAACGACCAAAACGGTCATAAATCCATACAAAGTGAAGAACGCCGAAACGCCTGAAATACATCACAAAATGAGGTACCAACACTCAAATCCAACAAGTATAGTCCCAAAATATCTTCAGTAATATTGGGAAGACATTTGGTTTGTTTCGTAAAATTGACCAAATTTGACCAGAATCATATTATATATTCCATGTTTTCTTGAGAAAATGGCTCCGAAGCAGAAACGGCTCAAATAGAGGTAGTGTCTAAGTATGATATAATGAGGATTTAAAAAAATTAGAAAATAAAACTTAAGAGAAGATAAGGAAAACGACCAAAACGGTCATAAATCCATACAAACTGACGAACGCCGAAACGCCTAACTTACTTCACAAAAAAAGGTACCAACACTCAAATCCAACAAGTTAAGTCCGAGGATATCTTCTGTAATATTGGGAAAACATTTGGCTTGTTTCGTAAAAAAGATCAAATTTAACCAGAATCATAGTATATATATAATCCAAGGTTTTTCGAGAAAATAGCTCCGGAGCAGAAACGACTCAAAATTTGGTGGTAGTCTCTAAGTATGATGTAATGAGCATTTGAAAAATATTAGAGGAAAAATAATAAGAGAAGATAAAGATAACGACCAAAACAATCATAAATGCATACAAAGAGACGAACGCCGAAATGCCTGAAATACTTCAAAAAATGAGGTACCCACATTCAAATCCAACAACTATAGTCCTAGGATATCTTCAGTAATGTTGGGTAGACATTTGCCTAGTTTCGTAAAATTGATCATATTTGACCAGAATCATAGTGTATAATCCACTGTTTTTCGAGCAAATGGCTCTGGAGCAGAAACAGCTCAAAATTCGGTGGTGGTCTCTAAGTATTATATAATGAGGATTTGAAAAATATTACAGCAAAAAACTTGAGAGAATATAAGGAAAACGATCAAAACGGTCATAAATCCATACAAAGTGACGAACGCCGAAACGCCTTAAATACTTCACAAAATGAGGTACCAATATTCAAATCCAACAAGTATTGTCCCAGGATATCAGCAGTAATGTTGGGAAGACATTTGGCTCGTTTCGTAAAATGATCAAATTTGACCAGAATCATATTCCATAAATCCACAATTTTGGTGGTAGTCTCTAAGTATTATATAAAGAGGATTTGAAAAATATTAGAGCAAAAAACTTAAGAGAAGATAAGAAAAACGACCAAAACGGTCATAAATGCATACAAAGTGACGAACGCCAAAACGCCTCAAATATTTCACAAAATGAGGTACCAAAACTCAAATCCAAAAATTATAGTCTCGGGATATCTTCGGTAATGTTGGGACGACATTTGGCTAGTTTCGTAAAATTGATCAAATTTGACCAGAATCATAGTGTATAATCCACTGTTTTTCGAGAAAATGGCTCCGGGGCAGAAACATCTCAAAATTCGTTGGTGGTCTCTAAGTATTATATAATGAGGATTTGAAATATATTACAGCAAAAAACTGAAGGGAATATAAAGAAAATGATCAAAACGGTCATAAATCCATACAAAGTGACGAACGCCTAAACGCCTTAAATACTTCACAAAATGAGGTACCAAACTACCAACACTCAAACCCAACCAGTATATTCCCATGATATCAGCAGTAATGTTGGGAAGACATTTGGTTCGTTTGGTAAAATTGATCAAATTTGACCATATTCTTCATAGTATATAATCCACGGTTTTTCGAGAAAATGGCTCTGGAGCAGAAACGGCTAAAAATTTGGTGGTAGTCTCTAAGTGTTATATAATGAGGATTTGAAAAATATTAGAGCAAAATATTTAAGAGAAGATAAGGAAAATGACCAAAACGGTGATAAATCCATACAAAGTGACAAACGCCGAAACGCCTGAAATACTTTAGAAAATGAGGTACCAACACTCAAATTCAACAATTATAGTCCCAGGATATCTTTTGTAATGTTGGGAACACATTTGGCTTTTTTTCGTAAAATTGATCAAATTTGAACAGAATCATAGTATATAATCCACGGTTTTTCGAGAAAATGGTTCCGGAGCATAAATGGCTCAAAATTTGGTGGTAGTCTATAAGTATTATATAAGGAGGATTTGAAAAATATTAGAGCAAAAAACTTAAGAGAAGATAAGGAAAACGACCAAAACGGTCATAAATGCATACAAAGTGACGAACGCCGAAACGTCTGAAATAATTTACAAAATGAGGTACCAACACTCTAATCCAACAAGTATAGTCCCAGAATATCTTCTGTAATGTTGGGAAGACATTTGGCTCGTTTCGTAAAATTGATCAAATTTGACCAGAATCATAGTACTTAATCCACAATTTTTCGAGAAAATGGCTCTGGAGCAGAAACGGTTAAAATTTGGAGGTATTCTCTAAGTATAATAGAATGAGGATTTGAAAAATAGTAGAGCAAAAATGTTAACAGAAGATAGGTAAACGACCAAAACGGTCATAAATCCATACAAATTGAAGAATGCCGAAACGCCAGAAATAAATCCTAAAATGAGGTACCAACACTCAAATCCAACAAGTATAGTCCCAAAATATCTTCAGTAATACTGGGAAGACATTTGGTTTGTTTCGTAAAATTGACCAAATTTGACCAGAATCATATTATATAATCCATGTTTTTTTGGAGAAAATGGCTCCGGAGCAGAAACGGCTCAAATTTTGGTGATAGTCTCTAAGTATTATATAATGAGGATTTGAAAAATATTAGAGCAAAAAAGTTAAGAGAAGATAAGGAAAACAACCAAAACGGTCATAAATCCATACAAAGTGACGAACGACGAAATGCCTTAAATACTTCACAAAATGAGGTACCAACACTCAAACCCAACCAGCATAGTCCCATGATATCAGCAGTAATGTTGGGAAGACATTTGGCTTTCTTCGTAAAATTGATCAAATTTGAACAGAATCATAGTATATAATCCACGGTTTTTAGAGAAAATGGCTCCGGAGCAGAAACGGCTAAACATTTGGTGGTAGTCTCTAAGTGTTATATAATGAGGATTTGAAAAATATTAGAGCAAAAAAGTTAAGAGAAGATAAGGAAAACAACCAAAACGGTCATAAATCCATACAAAGTGACGAACGACGAAATGCCTTAAATACTTCACAAAATGAGGTACCAACACTCAAACCCAACCAGCATAGTCCCATGATATCAGCAGTAATGTTGGGACGACATTTGGCTTTCTTCGTAAAATTGATCAAATTTGACCATATTCATAATATATAATCCACGGTTTTTCGAGAAAATGGCTCCGGAGCAGAAACAACTCAAATTTTGGTGGTGGTCTCTAAGTATTATATAATGAGGATTTGAAAAATATTAGAGCAAAAAACTTATGAGAAGATAAGGAAAACAACAAAAACGGTCATAAATGCATTTAAAGGGACGAAGGCCGAAACGCTTGAAATACTCCACAAAATGAGGTACCAAAACTCAAATCCAACAATTATAGTCCGGAGATATATTCAGTAAAGTTGGGACGACATTTGGCTAGTTTCGTAAAATTGATCAAATTTGACCATATTCATAGTATATAATCCACGGTTTTTCGAGAAAATGGCTCCAAAGCAGTAACAACTCAAATTTTGGTGGTGGTCTCTAAGTATTATATAATTAGAATTTGAAAAATATTAGAGCAAAAAACTTAAGAGAAAATAAGGAAAACGACCAAAAAGGTCATAAATCCATACAAAGTGACGAACGCCTGAGATACTTTACAAAATGAAGTACCAAGACTCCAATCCAACAAGTATAGTCTCAGCCTCTCAGGATATCTTCCGTAATGTTGGGAAGACATTTGGCTCGTTTCGTAAAATTGATCAAATTTGACCAGAATCATACTCCAGAGTGGTGTATAATCCACTGTTTTTCGACAAAATTCCTTCGGAGCAGAAACATCTCAAAATTTGGTGGTAGTCTCTAAGTGTTCTATAATGCGGATTTGAAAAATATTAGAGCAAAAAACTTAAGAGAAGATAAGGAAAACGACCAAAACGGTCATAAATCATTACAAAGTGACGAACGCCGAAACGCCTGAAATACTTTACAAAATGAGGTACCAACACTCAAATCAAACAAGTATAGCCCCAAGATATCTTCTGTAATTTTGGGACGACATTTGGCTCGTTTCGTAAAATTGATCAAATTTGACCAGAATCATACTCCGGAGTAGTGTATAATCCACTGTTTTTCGAGAAAATGCCTTCCGGAGCAGAAACATCTCAAAATTTGGTGGTAGTCTCTAAGTGTTCTATGATGAGAATTTGAAAAATATTGGAGCAAAAAACTTAAGAGAAGATAAGGAAAACGACCAAAACGGTCATAAATTCATACAAAGTGACGAAGGCTTAAACGCCTGAAATATTTCACAAAATGAGGTACCAACACTCAAATCCAACAAGTATAGTCCCAGGATATCAGGAGTAATGTTGGGAAGACATTTGGCTCATTTCATAAAATTGATCAAAATTGGCCAGAATCATAGTATATAATCCATGTTTTTTTCGAGAAAATGGCTCCGGAGCAGAAACGGATCAAAATTTGGTGGTAGTCTCTAAGTGTTATATAATGAGGATTTGAAAATTGTTAGAGCAAAAGATTTAAGAGAAGATAAGGAAAACGACCAAAGCGGTCATAAATGCATACAAAGTGACGAACGCCTGAAATACTTCACAAAATGAGGTACCAAAACTCAAATCCAACAATTATAGTCTCGGGATATCTTCGGTAATGTTGGGACGACATTTGGCTTGTTTCGTAAATTTGATCCAATTTGACCAGAATCATAGTGTATATAATCCACTATTTTTCGAGAAAATGGCTATGGAGCAGAAACAACTCAAAATTCAGTGGTGGACTCTAAATATTATATAATGAGGATTTGAAAAATATTACAGCAAAAAATTTAAGAGAATATAAGGAAAACGATCAAAACGGTCCTAAATCCATACAAAGTGACGAACGACGAAACGCCTTAAATACTTCACAAAATGAGGTACCAACACTCAAACCCAACCAGTATAGTCCCATGATATCAGCAGTAATGTTGGGAAGACATTTGGCTCGTTTGGTAAAATTGATCAAATTTGACAATAATCGTAGTATATAATCCACGGTTTTTCGAGAAAATGGCTCCGGAGCGGAATCAGCTCAAGTTTTGGTGGTGGTCTCTAAGTATTATATAATGAGCATTTGAAAAAAATTAGAGCAAAAAACATAAGAGAAGATAAAGAAAACGACCAAAACGGTCATAAATCCATAGAAAGTGACGAACGCCGAAACGCCTGAAATGCTTCACAAAATGAGGTACCAACACTCAAATCCAACAGGCAAGTCCCAGGATATCTTCTGTAATGTTGGGAACACATTTGGCTTTCTTCGTAAAATTGATCAAATTTGAACAGAATCATAGTATATAATCTACGGTTTTTTTGAGAAAATGGCTCCGGATCAGAAACAATTCAAAATGTTGTGGTAGTCTCTAAGTATTATATAATGAGGATTACACTACAGCAAAAAACATACGAGAAGATAAGGAAATCGATCAAAACGGTTATATATCCATACAAAGTGACGAACGCCGAAACCCCTTAAATACTTAACAATATAAGGTACCACCACTCAATTCCAACCAGTATAGTCCCATGATAACAACAGTAATGTTGCGAACACATTTGGCCCGTTTCGTATAATTTTTTTAAATTTAACCAGAATCATAATCCACAATTTTTCGAGAAAATGGCTCCGGAGCAGAAACAGCTCAAATTTTTGTGGTAGTCTCTAAGTATTATATAATGGGGATTTGAAAAATATTAGAGCAAAGTATTTAAGAGAAGATAAGGAAAACGACCAAAGCGTTCATAAATCCATACAAAGTGACGAACGCCGAAACGCCTGAAATACATCACAAAATGAGATACCAACACTCAAATCCAACAAGTATAGTCCTAGGGTATCTTCAGTAATGTTGGGAAGACATTTGGCTCGTTTCGTAAAATTGATCAAATTTGACAAGAATCATAGTATATATAATCTACGGTTTTTTTGAGAAATTAGCTCCGGATCAGAAACGGTTCAAAATGTTGTGGTAGTCTCTAAGTATTATATAATGAGGATTTGAAAAAACACTACAGCAAAAAACATACGAGAATATAAGGAAATCGATCAAAACGGTTATATATCCATACAAAGTGACGAACGCCGAAACGCCTTAAATACTTAACAAAATAAGGTACCACCACTCAAGTCCAACCAATATAGTCCCATGATAACAACATTAATGTTGAGAAGACATTTGGCCCGTTTCGTAAAATTTATTAAATTTGACCAGAATCATAATACATAATCCACAATTTTTTCGAGAAAATGGCTCCGGAGCAGAAACGGCTCAAATTTTGGTGGTAGTCTCTAAGTATTATATAATGAGGATTTGAAAAATATTAGAGCAAAAAATTTAAGAGAAGATAAGGAAAACGACCAAAACGTTCATAAATCCATACAAAGTGACGAACGCCGAAACGCCTGAAATACTTCACAAAATGAGATACCAACACTCAAATCCAACAAGTATAGTCCTAGGATATCTTCAGTAATGTTGGGAAAACATTTGGCTCGTTTCGTAAAATTGATCAAATTTGACCAATCATAGTGTATAAATCCACTATTTTTCGAGAAAATGGCTCCGGAGCAGAAACAGCTCAAAATTTGGTGGTAGTCTCTACGTGTTATATAATGAGAATTTGAAAAATATTACAGCAAAAAACTTGAGAGAATATAAGGAAAACGATCAAAACGGTCATAAATCCATACAAAGTGACGAACGCCAAAACGCCTTAAGTACTTCAAAAAATGAGGTACCAACATTCAAATCCAACAAGTATTGTCCCAGGATATCAGCAGTAATGTTGGGAAGACATTTGGCTCGTTTCGTAAAATGATCAAATTTGACCAGAATCATATTCCATAAATCCACAATTTTTCGAGAAAATGGCTCCGGAGCCGAAACGGCTCAAATTTTGGTGGTAGTCTCTAAGTATTATATAATGAGAATTTGAAAAATATTAGAGAAAAAAACTTAAGAGAAGATAAGGAAAACGACCAAAACGGTCATAAATCCATACAAAGTGACGAACGCTTAAACGCCTGAAATACTTCACAAAATGAGGTATCAACACTCAAATACAACAAGTATAGTCCCAGGATATCTGGAGTAATGTTGGAAAGACATTTGGCTCGTTTCGTAAAATTGATCAAAATTGGCCAGAATCATAGCATATATAATCCATGTTTTTTCGAGAAAATGGCTCCGGAGCAGAAACGACTCAAAATTTGGTGGTAGTCTCTAAGTGTTATATAATGAGGATTTGAAAAATATTAGAGCAAAAATCTTAAGAGAAGATAAGGAAAACGACAAAAACGGTCATAAATGCATACAAAGGGACGAAGGCCGAAACGCTTGAAATACTCCACAAAATGAGGTACCAAAACTCAAATCCAACAATTATAATCCCGGGATATCTCCAGTAATGTTGGGACGACATTTGGCTAGTTTCGTAAAATTGATCAAGTTTGACCAGAACCATAGTATATAATCCACGACTTTTCGATAAAATTGCTCCGGAGTAGAAACGGCTAAAAATTAGGTGGTGGTCTCTAAGTATGATATAATAAGGATTTGCAACATATTAGAGCAAAAAACTCCATAAAATATTAAGAAAAATGGCCAAAACGGTCATAAATCCATACAAAGTGACGAACGCCGAAACGCCCGAAATACTTCACAAAATGAGGTTCCCACATTCAAATCCAAGAAGTATAGTCCCAGGATATCTTCAGTAATGTTGGGAAGACATTTGGCTTGTTTCGTAAAATTGATCAAATTTGACCATAATCATAGTATATAATCCACTGTTTTTCGAGAAAATGGCTTCGGAGCAGAAACGGCTCAAAATTTTGATGGTAGTCTCTAAGTATGATATAATGAGGATTTGTAAAATATTAGTACAAAAAACTTGAAACTATAAGAATAACAGCCAAAACGGTCATAAATCCATACAAAGTGACAAATGTCGAAACGCCTGAAATACTTCACAAAATGAGGTACCAACATTCAAATCCAACAAGTATTGTCCCAGGATATCAGCAGTAATGTTGGGAAGACATTTGGCTCGTTTCGTAAAATGATCAAATTTGACCAGAATCATATTCCATAAATCCACAATTTTTCGAGAAAATGGCTCCGGAGCCGAAACGGCTCAAATTTTGGTGGTAGTCTCTAAGTATTATATAATGAGGATTTGAAAAATATTAGAGCAAAAAACTTAAGAAAATAAAAGAAAAACGGTCAAAACGGTCATAAATGCATACAAAGTAACGAACGCCGAAACGCCTGAAATACTTCACAAAATGAGATACCAACACTCAAATCCAACAAGTATAGTCCAAGGATATATTTAGTAATGTTGGGAGGATATTTGGGTTGTTTCGACAAATTGGTGGTAAAAAAGAATGATCGTTAAAGATATAGTTTGCTCCGTTTTACTTCTGAAAACATTCTAGTCCGAAAAATAAGAAAAGTACCAAGGAAGAAATGCATTATGGATCACCCGTCCCACTTTCTTATCTCAATTCGTGTAACTCTCCAATCACGTGCTACCATTTCATAATTTTTTTTAGAAAATAAAATATTTTAAAGATAGAATAATGAAATGGTAGCACTTGATTAGAGGGGTACACGAAGTGTGATAAGGAAAATGGGACTGGTGATGCTCACCGGAAGAAATGTGCCAATAAATTTACAGCATTTATATATGGAGTCTTTTTATACGGTAAAAAGAAGCCGAAAAGCCTGTCTTAATAATGTATTGGTACAAAATAGCAGACACTGACATCCGAAGTTTGAGCATCCATCTTTTAGAGGTACATTTTAGTACACTACAGTATATTACAACAATCTCACCAGCATATACAAAATGTAAACCAGAGTTGCAAGAAAAGCGCAACTCTGTCTATCTTACACGATGGGCAATTGACATCTGCTCTTATTGCGACTCGAGCCTCTCAGGACCTTTAGAGATCATGCACCTCTAGGTCGTCCAAGGCGCAGGGTATGTTCCGTTTTGTACAATTAGCAACGAACATCAAATTGTCCCCTGTCTGTACTTCACTGTGCTACACCGTTCTTCTTGAACAGTGCGTAGGCATCACTATATATTGCCACTACGTTCGAGAACACTGCAAGAACGATCATCAAAACGGATAGCGATTTTTCTTTGGTTGTGGCAATGGCATAGCGGTCCCTGAAATATCAATGCAACGAGAAGAGAGGTTGGCATTTGAGTCAAGTATATGTTGGTATCCAAATAAACAACACAAAGTTTATGCAGACAGGCAGAAGATACTGAGACATGGGATGCCAGACCATAACTATCGTCCCCATATTTTCAGATATCACATCGACATGATGCTCTGATTCAGACAAGCAGTCGTGATTTGAGTAAGGAAGACCAGAAAGCCTCACAATCAAGAGTTTTAGAGTTTCCTTGCACACTTAGATCAAAGTTCTGATGATGTAAGTCATACTGACCCAGAAAAAATCGACACATAATGAAGAATCTCTAGGCAATATAAGTATAAAACCATAGCAGCAGATAAAGGAAATATCAAACTGCAGAATCCAACAAAGGCTTCTAATTGTACAAAGTTCTTTCCTTTCCATGAAAGTCACGTCACAGCAAAATTATATAGCAAAGCTTAACAGACTCCAGGAAGCACATATACACAGTATTGATCAAGTCATACCGCATGCTTAAAGAACCGAAGTTGCAAAAATTACCAACACATAGAAGCAATGGATTGAGGACTCCTAGTAATACTCACTTTGAAAGCATGCATGCAGTTTTTTTTACGTTTTACCAAGAAAAGATTTCAACTCAACCCTCACACTCATGATCGATCACCAAGATGCAGAAAGCATGAAAATCAGAATATATGGCCAATGCTGCCAGCCTCTAAACACAATTCACAGTCAATGTGGGGGCGAAGAGGTCACGAAATTAAATTTCAGCATAAATAGAGAGAATAACATAAGTACCTCAAGGTTATAGAAGCAGGAAAGATGAAGCCAAGACAAACTGCAGCAGTTGCTCCAGTAAATTGGAAAGCGTCCCAGATACTAGGAATGAAAGTTGCTCCCAGGAATATAAGACAAATAAGCACAGTAGTAACCAAAGCAAATCTCTTGTTGTCAGAAACCAGAGGACCTGACGAGGGAAAGCAGAGCCCATCGATGTTGAGCCTCAATGGATAGAAGACAATTGGGAAAACAAGCATCAAGTGTGCAGCATAGCTGACACGAACAGAATCATTCAGCACACTACCATATGGTATACCAAGGTCTGTATCAAAGTTCGCAAGAACATCATCTAGAGTTCCATCAGCAAACAGAAGGAACCCAAATAAGCTTGTCATTACGTACACCGATGAACAAAGACCAAGTGCTGTGCGAACAACTCCTTTAATTTGAGTAGAGTCCTCGAGTTCATTATCTATTGAGTGAACTGCAAAATTCAGAATGGGCAACCACATCAACCAAAATTGTGTGTGTATCAGAAAGCTTCAGTAAAAAAGAAACGCAGCATAACTATTTTGTCTACACTGACATTCCATCAAACTGTTTTGTTATCTGAAGACATTAATCACATAATAGTCAATCAATGATCAGTGACGTCCCCTTATGCAACAACAACAGCTTCCATACCAGTGTACATAGTTCCAAATAAAAACTTCCAGTTCAGGTGAACGTATGCAGGTCCTACCAACCAGACAAATACACTACCTCATGCCTACTATTAGTGTAATTCCTAGGTATCTCACTCTTTACCAGCCCCATAAGCTTGTTACTTTTTACCGACCCATAAGTGAGAAAAGCACTGAGAATATAGTGGTGGACATACCATTGTAGTGACAAATGTATGCTGTGACGAGAACAGGTACAACAGTAAAAAGTTTCCAGAATGAAGTCATATCCGTTACGTCAGGAAGTAATCTGGGCATCATCACGGTCCCACTGGCCAGCTTAATAACAGCGATTCCCACCATGATTACAAGAAACACAAAGGCCAGCCCAACCGATAGTGCAGACGTATAGCTTAGAGAATCTGTAACACATACAATCACGTAATCAGTATGGCACTACTGAAAACATATGATGCGAAGAAAAAAAATCTAATTGGTTTTTCCATCAAGCTAGATTAGAAAGCAACCTAAACTAGTAACTTGAGAGCCACACAAGAAACTGCCTGTGTCTATTTCACTAGAGTTGGTTGCAAAAAGCTTATCCTACATAAACTGCTTCTAGACAACAAACCATGTATATACACATGCCAAATCAATTAACCAGGGTCATAGTTTAATATCAGTACAAATGACCCATAACTCCAGTAAGGCAGTAACTACACTGAGCATCTCATGTTAGCCTATACGGAGCATCTCATGTTGCCAGCCTACGAAATCTCATGCAATTCCACATGCTGCGAAATATAAGCCATCTACTGATAGTAAATTGATCTATTAACCTATGTATACAAGAGAATAGTTTGACGGCTTACCAATACGCTTAAAGCAAGCTAATGGAGCAAAGACGCAGAGTGTTGTGACCAGAAGAACAATTAATCTCCCATTCCACCACTGACTTCCAAACCAACCTTCCAGCACACCGGCATGATGCATTCCACTGGAAGATGTGCCCGACAGTACATCACCTTCAAAAAAAGAGCCACAATTCTTAGAACACTTCACTTACACAAATCAGATAGCACACCCATTTCAAAGTAGCATACTTCAAGAGTTTAATGGCACTCAAGCCCTTCAATTACCCGTGCCTTCGACACTTGACAGTTTAATTTAGGCCAAACAGGCAAAGACATGATTTTTCAGTTTTCTTTAGGGAAAATGGTCAAGTACTTAGTCCCCAATATACACCCATCTCTGATACTAGTAAAAAAGCGCGAGCAACATAACTTAAAGCCGCCACTTTGACAGTCTGAAACACCTCCAACACCATCTTAGAACACTACAGTTGCAACTGAATCATCTAGTCCTAAATTACCAATTCAACTGACCAAGTTAAAAACCAATAGTCCTTTTAGTTGCAAGTACTTAGTCCCCAACATACACCCATCTCGGATACTAGTACACAAGCGCAAGCAACATAACTTAAAACCGACAATTTGACAGTCTAAAACACCTACAACACCATCCTAGAACACTTGCAACTGAATCATTCAGTCCTAAAATTACCAATTCAACCAACCAATTGTAAACCCCATTAGTCCAATACTCAGTCAAACAGAAGAAACATTCCAATTTCCAAACAAGATACCAATACAAAAACATAAACCAAAACAAAACACAACAGCAAGAAGAAGATATCAAAGCGTATAGAACAAGAAACAAAAGATAAACATACCTATAATAATCATATAGACAATGAGAACACCAATGTTATTGACCATAACACAAACTTGTAGCATAATTCTACCAGCTTTCCCAAAAGAATCCTCCATAACACCACCATAAGAGGTAGAATTCCCAGCCCTACTAAACTTGAGCAACATCTCAATTGATCTTTCAGTCAACAAAGCCATAAAAATGATCATAAACATCCCAAGTCCAAGACCCAAAACCTTCATAGTGGCTGGTAAAGCCATAATTCCAGCACCAACAATTGTAGTTGACAAATTAAACACTGCCCCAGAAAATGAAGCCCCATTAAACTCATCAAACCCTTCAGCTTCTTCTTGACGCTTTGTGGGCAACAAGGGGGCATTTTCATCAGGTACTTGCCTCACTTTCTTTGATTTTCTCTCTCTTCTTGGCTCCATATTCACAATTGTCATTCTCTTTTCTTTAATTCACTGATTATATAATTTATAAAATCCCCCCAAAGTTTCAAACTTTATGATAAAATTCAGTGATTAAAATCTTTAAACCCCACAAAGTTTCAAACTTTATGATAAAATTCAGTGATTATAATCTTTAAAACCCCCAAAGTTTCAAACTTTATGATAAAATTCAGGGTGAATATTTGGTATGATCTTCTGTGATTGGTATCCAAAAAAATTACAGCAAAATTTACAGAAATAGAAAGAAAGAGAAAAGATTGGGTTTTTTTCCCAGTAAAAAAAAATCAAGTTGTAAAACCCCCAAAATAATTGGGATACAACCCCAGAAATGAAGTAAAAATTTAGTTGTAAAATTACAAAGAATTAAAGACCCAGAAAAAATGGGAAAGAAAAAATTGAAATGAGAAGATTTTTCTGATTGATTTTGGGGTTGAGCTTGATTTTATAGAGATAAGAATTTGGGGAATTATAAAGCAAGAAAGTTTTGGTACGCAATCTGAAAATTTAATAATTGAGACTCAATTTCATTTCATATCACAAGTGATTATGAATTATAATATAATATAATATATGTTTGCTTGTTTTTGTTTGTTTATGGTCGTCACGTTTGTTGAATTATGGACTAACTTAATTTGGAACGGAGAAAATTTAATTAAGAAGTTTGATTTTCCCCTCAAAAAAAATAAAAAAAAAATTAAGAAGTTTGATTTGAAACTGAGGGAGCAAATTGTTATCCGTAATTTGTAGACTATTTTACTATAAGTTGGTTGATAATGGAGTTTGAAGGGTAAATTGTAAACATATTGAAACTTAAAATGGAGATGTCGTCGTGTCATAAAGCATTACGTTAAGGTGAAACTTAGCTGAATGATAGTACACAAAATAAAAATCAGACTCCCCAAGACTATACAAGAACATTACTCATATGCCAAAAACATGTGTAACATGCAATTATAAGATGCCTGTTTAGACACAATTATAAACTTTTTGAAACTTACAATGGAGATACGAAATCTCATGGTACTTTATGTTAGGGTGAAACTTATCCGAATGATGATTATGAGTAATTCTAACGTCATTGACAAGTACCGCAAAATACCATAAGAGTCATCATCTCAACTCACCATCCATAATGTTAAGAATCAATCTACACCATCCATTATTTTTATTTAGGTATATTTTATAATTTATATTGTAATTAACCAAAAAAATAGAAAAAAAATGGTTAATTGCATTTATTTAATGTTTTGTGCTTATGTATACATTGTATAAACTATATCTAATATAATTTGATAATTTTTTCCTTTTAAAAAAAGTTATTAAGTTATTTAAAACATGATTTGTTACGGTGCTTTGCGGTACTTGTCGAGCACCTTAGAACTCCTCGTATAGAAAAGGACAGGAAACTCAACTCCCTAGGATAATACTAGAACGTGAAATTTGTAGAATTTTACATTTTTGTATTACGAGTACAATTCTTGTTCAACTTGGTAGATGTACGAAATTGTGATTCTATAATTTCTTTACGGCATCAAGAAAATGAGGAACTTATTCAAAAATATATTTACGATTTCTTTTTTTTGTAAATACATTTACGAATTATGATTCTATACTTCCATTACGGCCTGCCTCTGTAGTAATTAAATGAGCATTTGCTTAAATACATTATATTTTTGAATTAGAAAAATACAACATAATTAATTAATTATTACTTCAACTAATTAATGTATACTACACTACTACTATTATAGTCCTCCTATCCAATAGAGGAGACGATGTCAAAGCCAAACAACGAATTACGAACGTACCTAACATCAAGTGATAAACATAAAATTAGAGTACGCCTCTTTTAGTATATTCATATGCAAGATTGACCAATCATAGGGGAGCATAGGATTTGTACTAATCTTATAAACGGACCAAAACCCCTTTTTCTTTTCTTTAGGTGAAAACATTCATAAATGATTAAATGATGGGAGTATATTCATATGAATACGACTTAGTCAAATGTTCATTGATTAATTAACGTATATGCTCCGTATTTTGTAATAAATATGTTAACTTATCTTGAAAACACAAAGACCAAGTCTTTAGTTTTTAATTTGTTGTAAACTTGTAGTATTATCTTCATTCTTTTGAAGGGACTACATCTTCATTTTGATAAAGCCTAGAGTATAAAGCATCATGTATACTCCTAGTACATTTCCATTATAATTATAAAGGCTTAAATTATAAGCTTATAGTAAAGATAGTAATCGATTATAATTAGTTTGAGGTCCGAGATATCGAATTTTATTATCATTATTATTATTATTATTATTATTATACACGAACAACATGCCAATGCGGACAAGTCAATCATTCTCAATGCTAGCTCAGCCACGAAATGTGCTAAACATACATGATCATCATATAAGAAAAGCTAAGGTGATTCATAACCATGTATGTATCTTATTCTATTCATAATGCTTGTCGTATAAGCTTCTTTGTCAGCAATTAATCAAACTACTCCTACTAGTTTATGCTTGATTAATTAGTGGCCATTAATGCTTAAGCAAATCCTTATTTTATTGCTTTGTTTTTAACCTTTGATTGATTAGAGGCTGTCATCAGAGGACATGCCGCTTATAGATTTTGATTTGAAAACACACTCTTCCTAGGTAATAAAGAACTTAAGATATCGATATTTGTTTCACTTTTGTAATCACTTTTGTGTTCTAAGTGATATCGTGACACTACACAATTAGACAGTAGATAGATACTATAGATGAACTCAAATTCGATATCATCCACTTCAACGACTATGAGATATAGTAAGCTCAAAATATATAAGAGTAACTTTTTTCTTTTTGTTTATTTGCATCTTCTCCCTCAAGTTTAATTCGAATCGAATACGGTCGTCACGGATATTGGAATTTTGGTGGCTATCCTATTAATTATTTTACGCATAAAATCGAAACAGCGCGAATACACAATGCAGTGTGATTGCCATATCAGCCTTTCGTGTGTTTTACTGTGTATGAGGTAAGCATGTGATGTGGCTGTAATTGGCTATACTTCCCTATCAAAGGGACGACTGACGTTGGCAGTGGGATGCGGTGCCAAGCAGAAGCTGACCCTTCGATTGTGACCCTTAATTACTTTGTTCAAGTTTCGCATGGATCTCAGCTAACTCGATTGATAACGTTTGTAAGTAATAGCTAGAGTCGGAGGTAAAAGTTCGAAAACTCGTCTACATCACTTTTGATTCTTTTGAACGGAAAAGTTAACCGTCGTGCTCTAAATATATCGAATGTTGAAGAGTAAAAACACGAGGGTAGTAAAGGGGGAGGCTACCTACATTTCCCACCTCCAGCCTCGAGATCGAAATGGTTTGAACCATTCATGCCTTCCCATAACTTGAGATATTCGGGCCGTAATTAACTTAAAATACAGAGAGGCCTGAGGCCACAAGAGATCTGGTCGTTCAATGTTTACAAGGAGATTGAACCAGAGGCTTCTTCAGCAAGCCTCATACATATACAATCGGTTTTCCATACCGGCAGTAAGATGGCATTTTTACAAAGCAACGGAAGGCCAGTACTTCTATCGACGAGGTTTATATATACACACAGGACTAATAATTGGCGCGCCTTATCTGACAGAAGTAACTTTCTATACATAATCATACACAAACTCACCTCTATAGGACCTGGTTGTACATATCTGTCAGCGACTGTATAAAATGTCGAGTCTTTTTGTCGGCAGCTCTGCTATAAAACAATGAGATCAGCCAACCAGCCGCAGCTCAACTGCTCAGGTCTTCGATTCAAGCAGCGTGTTGTCTTGGGTTTTACTTCAATCCCCAGAACCATTCTTTCACGGACAATACCACGATAAGATGCTGCTGAAAGAAACTGAAAGACCTTCACCATGAACTCGGCGCTTTCAAGGTATAATCAGAGCCATATGAATACCCAGCAACAAAAGGTCATCTCTATACTTGTAAGCAGGTCGCATAGAAGCCGATGGCAGTTGCAGCCTTGCAGCTTAGTGACGCAGTTGGAGTGACAGCGCAGTTACAATCCTGGTAGCATGATCACAATCGGTTCAACATCCTAAGATGGGAACAGCGTATTTGAAAATACTAGTCGCTCCCTTATTTGGCTCAGTTGAAAAAGTACGGAGAATCCAGAACTTCGCTCAAATCAAAGTCTCCTCGGTCAGGCAAAGGAGGGAAGGGTAAAGTGGGGAAAGAGTGCTGGAAACTCTCTAATAACTGTAAATGATAAGAGCACAACAGAAGAAGGAAAAGCAAACATCAATTTGAGACAGAGCAGCAAAATTATCATAATTCCCAATTTTAACTACCAGCTACAAGAACATTTACACCTTGCTTGAAATCAAGTAATCGTTGGTGAAAATGAAAGGCAAAAAACATACATTAGCTTTTAAGATTTGTGAATAAAATCCAATCAACAAAAATAGCATGTTGGTAAGGTTATGTGGTAATGAATAATTTTGAAATGCACGCAGTAAAGTGATTTACATCGAAAATTTTCTACCAACATTGCGCACACCATTCCACTGATATACTATCACAAACCAAACATATCGCTAATGTTTTACCTCGAAACTATATACATCAAAAATGTTTTCTTCAGTGAAAACATAGTTTTCAGTTTTCAACAGTGTAAATGTTTAAAAAAAAAAGGGATCATAAAGTTAGAAAAACAACATCAAGTACACTTACATTTTCCAAAATTGGTTGCTCATAAAGTTCTACGAATTTCTCACGTAGTATCCGGCTCATTTGATCAACGTCGCATGCATGTGTCCAATACGAGTCATGAACTCCTACAGTCATTATAGTACAAGAAAATCTGAGAATGTAATGAGATTAGAAGACAAAAGAGAAACAATTTTCTGCGACAATCAGTCAAGCATGTATATCTACATAATTAAGCCAAAGTAAGAAGAGTAATTGGTAACCTGCGAAATTCAGGCCTGAATTTTTGCAAGCAAGTGCAGTCATCATCATATGTGAACCATCAAGGGAGTGAACAAAATTTGGTGGGAAGGCTGTTCTTTGCCGCTTAATCATAATCTGTAACACAAAGAAGAGTCCACAATTTGCAACCTTTAGTATCCAACAAGAAAGATTGCTCCCTTATGCTTTGGTTGATTTCATGGTCACTGTGTGATCCCATGACATTAAATCTTTCGAGTAATCACAGTTGTACCCTCTTAAGTGCTCTTTATCATTAAGACTACAACAGCAGGAGAAGCCCCAAACAGCAGTATAACAACAGCTATGTTGGCATAAGCACAAGTACAGGCATCAAATAAATGAATTGGTTGAAAACTCATAGACATAAGTAAATTGTTAACAAACATGTGACTGCTTTGTTCAGATAAGGAGCATCTCTGCGATGATAATTCTCTCCTGTTTTCTTAATCCAAACTAGTATATTCACAAAACTCAGAACTTCAACATCTGATAACTGTGTGAAATGAAAATAGCAGTACCTTTTCGGATTCCCTCTCTAGCGTCAACATTTGTAAGGATGTTCTGATCTGCATCACAATGTAACCAAGATCATTACAGAATTCTACCAAATTAATTAATTAAATAAAGAAAAACACAAGAAATGAGATCCCATACAAGATGCCTGCCCTTTTGGCAGTAAGGTTGCACAACAGGAAGACCCATGGGTGTTGTCCACCTGACGGGCTGATTCTCAGTTGCTATCAACTGCACGAAGCTCAAAAAATTATCAGTCAATGAGGTTTCTACCAAACTTTAATGCATTACACAACCAATACGTATGTGCGTGAAATTCGAGAACGGACATCAGATAAGTGCACTAGTTCACGTATGTGGTATGAACACTACATTAAATAAGACTGAACTCTTTATAGTTAATCACTGGGTTCAATTTTTGGTATTCGAATGAGGGATGAATGGGTAGGCTGTGACTGTGTGACATGAGCAAATGAACCATTTTGTTGCCATCTTTTTCAAGCTTGATACTTCTTCCATAAAACAGTACACTTAAGCTGTCACAGTGCTGCGATGGTTGGAGCATCATTACCAGGTTTGAATCCTCCTAACAGTCGATACTTCTATGTCGTAAAAGCCTACTGGATGGTGGTCTCATGCTGCTGGGGCAGAGATGGGCCTGATATCTCTCATCAGCAGCACTAAAACTTCGAACTGAATTCTTGTTTTTAATTATGCATATAAACAATGGTATTGGTCTTGGTGACTCAATTTGTGCCCAAAGACAGATGAGCACCAAAATTTCCTCCCCAGTCCCCCACCATATCCTTTAAATTAGAACTGGGACGCTCTAAGTTCTAGGTGGAGCCGTGGAGGTCTTACCAACAACCCTAAGTTCCATCCAAGAGTGTATACCCATTATTACAAACCCAAAATCATCCCAACACAGCCAAACGTGCAGTCACAATAAGAATAAGGTATTTAGTGTACATGGAACAAACCTTAGCACATTCACCAAGCCAGCTCATTATACCACGGGCAGCTTGAAACATCTCCCCTAATGCAGTCAATGTGGTCTGTCCATGAAATAAGCAGAAATCCTTTCAGTAGGGGTTAGAGACATGGCTTGGAGAGCTCAAAACTTTTAACAAATGCAGCTTCTAATATATCTACAAATAAAGCTCATAGTCACTCTGAAACACACCCTTGCAGCATAAGAAGCTGCACCAAAGAGCTCCTGGTCATCATTGAATACGCCACGTTCCTTCAACCTCCTCTTGATCTGATCTCTGGCACCAATGTAAGTGACACCATATACTGACGTCATGACTGTCTGCTTGACCAATTTTCTATCCACCTATGTTATGCATGGAACATAATGGAAACATTACTAGGTTATACATGTTAACCAACGGGTCCATTATTAATCATGTTAGATTACAAAAAAAAATAGTCTACTAACCTGGTTGAGAAGCCGCTTTGCATGTACTGCTTCAGGAAAAACTTCAGGATCTTTCTTTGCGTCAGTTTGTATAATAGCAAGAACCCTGCACCAAACAGTTTTCGCCTATTAGATTGCCAATTGCTTCCTCATATATTTCTATCAGTCTACCTGAACAAAATCAAGCATGAGCAAGTTAATGCTCTCACCTTTCAGCTATGCCTGAGTAAACATCTGCAGGTTTTACGCCAGCAACAAGGTTCACAGCAGCAGCTCCCAGCTGAAACCAAAAACTTGTATGAGTAGAAAGTACAAAAATCAACTGCCACCAACCCAGAAGTCTTCAGCTAGCCCTCCTTTGGTTCATGGATAACTCCCTTGGTATATTTTAATTACTACCCATCTCATACTCATTACTGAAAACTCTGCCTACAAATTCAATTATCTCAGCCAGTGTATTCTAGTTTTCATTGGAACAATAAGATGATCCAGTCAAACCATCAACCCAGTGCAGAAGCCTCCCACAAGGGGCAGGGTTGCAATGTAAATGGGTTGCCAAACACAGGACTCAACTGTAAATCCAGAAAGCTGTTCCATCGGATGCTAATACTAAACCATCTCAATATACTAGTTCCTTGACCTCCTTCATAGGAATTGAACAGGAAAAGCTCAGCAACATCTTTCATCCACTCATCCCTATAGGATATCAAAATTTCACATTAAAGGTATGAAAATACAGAATATACCTTATCTCTACCAAGAGCAGCATAGTGCTGTAAACCATTGCATGAACCATCCTGTTGCAGCAAAAAGAAAAGCGTCACATTTCACATGCCAACTAATAGCAATTAAACCATCATGAGCCTGATTAGGGTTTCTTTACTTTGGTTGGGGGCAGGTGTTAAAGAGTCGTTGAAGATTAAAAGTGACATTAAAATGAGATAGGGATCACTAAAATCATTAAAATAGAATTATTATGTTTTCAGCATTCATTACTCCAAATTTACTTAGTGAGTTTTGTTGTTAGCAAAGAGAAGAAGTTGCTTCCATTTGTTTTCTGATCCATTTGTTAACAAGGAGAAGATAGGATATCATTATAATCAAAAGGACACCAAGGAGGTGACTCTCATATACAAAAAGACACCTAAAAGGGTGACGTCCATATACAAAAGAGAGCTAATCAAGCTTTAAGACTAAAAAGGGCAGCCGGGTGCACATTGGCGTCCCCGCAAAGCGAGGGTCCGGGGAAGGGTCTCACCACAAGGTTGTATTGAGGGCAAGCCTTCCCTTGTCACTTCTTTGGACAAGAGGTTGCTCCCAAGACTTGAACCCGTGACCTATCAATCACACGGCAACACCTTTACCGGTGCGCCAAGGCTCCGTTTCAATCAAGCTCGAAGACTAAAAAAGGGCAGCCCGGCGCACATTGGCGTCCCCGCTAAGCGAGGGTCCGGGGAAGGGTCCCACCACAAGGGTGTAATGAGGGCAAGCCTTCCCTTGTCAATTTATTTGACAAGAGGCTGCTCCCAGGACTTGAACCCGTGACCTATCGATCACACGGCAACACCTTTACCGGTGTGCCAAGGCTCCCCTTCAATCAAGCTCGAAGACTATCATGAGAAATTTTATCCACAAAAAGAATGAAAGTCAAGTGTCCGTGGGGATGTAACACTTGACTCCAACTATACAACATCCTCAAATAACTAAACTTGAAGTCTTAGTGTAACATAATTTGAAGTTTTTTGAGCCATTATGCTTTATTCCATTACATCCCAGAGCCAAGGAATGATTAGTCTTTGGCTCCATTAAAAATGAAATGATCTTCCAAATTTCAATAATGTGTTCAATATCGGACCATGTGGGTCAGCCCTTGTTAGTAAGCAACCTCAACCCGGGATAATACCAACCCCCCCCCCCTCAAGTTGTAACTTTACTGATGGTTTTTCACTGACATGATCATAAGGGATTCTTTGCAGGGCATAATGAAAGCAGAAGGTACCAGCATGTTATCATTGAAGCTGTATTTCTCTCCCCAACTAAACCATTCACCAAAAACAATTATTTACAAAAATATAAGTTTCACAAGCTCACCTGATGAACTGGTATATGTGAAATAAATGCCTCAGGGGACGGACTTCTCAACGCTTCAGCTAGATCAATGCATACAGCCAAACACTGGAAAGGATCTTCAGCTTCTAACCACCACCGCCTTCCTTCCAGTGGCTTATCCGCCGAGTCAAATATATCATCTAAATGATTCTCAGTAAATGATATCCGTCCCTCAAGAGACAATTTATCAACACCACCAGCATATAGATTAGCCAAGTGAATTTTCAGCCAATGCAATCCTGATTTTCCAAGAGGGCGCCCCTCGGCAAATTCTAAGATACCTCGACACATGTCAGACCCTAGATGATTCAAGTTTGGGTGCATGGGGTATGCACGACCACGAAAGTCAACATTATGAGGGTAGAAGAAGCCTTCTTCATCCTTCATTTTCCGAGCAACCTGATCCAATATATCAAAAGAATGCTATCAATCAAGCTGCTATTATACTGCATGTCTGCATGTAAAGAAGAATGCCCAAAGAAAGTGTCACCTACCGCAAGTTTGAGTTCAACATCACACCGCAGAGAATGTCGTTCTCGATTCTCCTTCTTTACTGATCTCACCTTCCACTTCCATTTCTTAAGCTGGGATTCATCTTCTGTCTCTGGCTTTTCTGGCAAAGGAACCTGCATGAGAGAGAGACCATGACAATTGAAAAAACAAAGATAAAATGGTATCAAACGTAAGGTAGGCCTGATATTAATGATGAAACACAACCATGAAAATGTATGCAGTCAAACTTCAGAGAACAATTAACAAACTAATGTTTTCCAAAAACAAAAACAAAAAAATTAACAAACTCACATCATCGCGATCAACCAAGTCAGCCAAGCGGCCTCCAGTAGCCCAAATCCTATCGACTATACTGAAAACCTTGGTATTTATCCTCCATTTCGTGCTTCCAAGAGTATCCAAGGCCTACAGAAATGTCAGAGAATTTCAATTTTGGTTGTACAAACCAATTGCAGCAACCTCTCTCCAGCCTCTTTCTCCACGATCAGGTGTATATTATGAGATTACTACAGATAGCCCCAAAGTATTATCAAATGGTGAACAACCATTGTTCTACTGACCTCATAAACCAATTCCAGCTGTTGCCCTGGAGCTCTTTTAACTGCTTCACGCTGATGTTTGGATCCATGAGTTCGCATGACAAATGATCGCAAAACCAAGTATGCACCTTTGTCGTAACTAAGACAAAAAGACCATACAACAATTAGGGGATTTCTGCTGAGCCACTGTTTGCACCCTTTTGAGAAATATGATACAAATACCAATACATGCTCATGGATGCAAACAACCCAATATCTCATAGCGCATCAGCAAGGGTGTAAAAAGGCACACAAGTTGAGTAGCATTACAAAGACGCATGAAGTAGACAGAAACTTATGAGCAAGGACATCATACCCTGTCCATTTTTCTGGTGGCACCAGCATGGGCATATACGGTATCACAATGTGCCTCGGCTGCAAGAATACAAAACATCATGCGGGGTAAGAGTGGGACTTTAGATCATCCTGAGAACTAGTAAGGCTGTCTCTAAGACAGTCACGTGAAATTCACCAGCAACTAATCAAATAAAGTGTAAGCAAAGCATTTACAAATTAAAAAGATCAATTTTGAAACTTACAGTTTTCTCTAGACCTTTAATTACTTCAGGGTCACATTCAATAACTCCATATCTTCGGCTGGTTTTCCTGCACGATCAAATAATACGGCCTTTATAGCTATGCCACCAACATACAGACAAGAATACAAAATTTAACGCAATGTAGAGAGTTGACTCGTAACTTGTTATCAGGGCCAACATTTTTCAATGAATGTACAAATGCAGGTCGAATATTAGGGAAATCTTCAGCTGACTGGCTAGCAGGAGGTTGTATAAACGCAGTTTTGATCAGCAACTCAATCAACCTGCTCCCAACCTGCGAGATGAGAGTAAAAATGCTGCTTCTGCCAGAATGCGTTCATTATAGGGATAAATTAAGGATAGTGACCAACCTTAGCCTTTGCTTCTGTACCCCAAGGCATCATCTCATCCTGAGAATCAACTATCTTCAGAGCTTGTCGTCGCTTTTGTTTCTTAATTAAGCTATCCACATTTTTCCTCAACTGCTGCTGTTCCTTTAGATTCACATCATCAGAGCCAACCTCGTCAGCATTTTTTCCCTGATCACCTTTTTTCTTCTTTGTTTTCTCCAAAAACCGGTGTATCCTAACCTGCAGGTGCAATGTGTTAAGGAACTCATCAAAACACTCAAATTTTTCCAAGGCATCATCACCACAAAACAAGGGATAGACAATGAAGCAGTAGCAAAGAAGCAAGTTTAAGTTATACGCACTTCTTGTTCAATCGCTTCGCCTATTGCACAAGCAGCATGCACAACCTTAGCATTGCCATGTCCACTTCCAGTCAGCAACATTCCCATCAACTTATGCATAGTTATAATTGCCATCATATCCGCGGGCAACAGATCAAAATACGGCCCATAAGCAGCTCTGGACTTCCCTTGCCTGATCAATTCCTGATCCTCCATAATGCTATCTCTCAATGGCTCAAACCATCCCAGAAACAATGACTTCACATACGGCAAATTCGGTGCCAAGCTATGCTTACACATATCAGCTAACAGCTCCCTATACTCCCTAGCAGCCTGTCGCCACAACTCAGTCTCAAGCTTAATCTGCCTATTCCTAAGAGTCTGATACTTATGGGGTGCCATTCCTGCCATAATTTTCGGCTTCCTTTGTCTCACCTCGCGCCACTTCGTCCTCTTCTCCTCTCTCCTCATCTCCTCCACCAATTCCTGAATTTCATCAAAAACCGAAAAACCGTCTACGTAATCCGTCGAAGAGGCCAATTCAACCTCAGCAATACTAGCATACCCTTTAGCACACAACCCACTCAAATTAACCTGATTACTCATACACCCTGAAATGGGTCTCTCCCCAACCTCTTCCTTCAACAAAGAACCCCCCTTTCTACAAAAACCCATCTCCGGAAACTTGAGATTTTTGCAATTATTAAGCTCAAACGGCCTAAATTTCAACTTATCATGAACAATTAATTCATGGGAAACCCCTAAAAAACTGTAACATCGTAAAGACACCATAGAAGACCTTATAATAGCTTGTTTACCAAGATTTCTCCACATAACTGTGGATTTATGAACTGGGTTTAGTGCAAGATTATATCTTGATAAATAAATTGGGGAAAATGGGTCAAAATTCTGCGAAAAAATTGCAGGAGATAGAGAAATATCACTATTAAACATCAAATTGTTGCGTATAAATTAAGGGTTAAAAATTGATGGATTGGAAAATTGTAGAAGAAGGAAAGATTAAGATTGAGATTAAGATGATAATATTCAAACCTGGGTAGTAATGTATGGTGGTAATTCATAAGTTTTTGTGGGTTAATAAAACCCTTCTTAAACCTCAAGCTTCCTTTTGTTTTCAGTGAAAACTGCCGACTTCAAAGATAATATCTTCGCATTTTCAGATGAAAAACTTCTGTTGGAAGCTACTCAGGTTAAACGAGAGATTACGGGTAAAAATCATCAATTTTTCACTTGTGAATTGTGATTAAGTTTATGACCTTTAGGGTTTTGGATTTTTGAGGTTACATGACAATTTTTGGAGTTATGTTATCTGTTTCGTGTACTTGTGTACATTTCAGATGACTATTCATTTCGTAGGATGTTATCGAGTGTTGTACAATCTTGAGTCGGAACGAGACGTTTATTAATTAGACGGTAATCAATATTCATCGAAAGTGTTAATTCACGGATATACATACACATCGCATCCATTTCACCTTTGATTGACTATAGAGGGATGGCGAAATTAAGATGCTAGGATGTAGAACTCGTAAGTCGGTGTATTTTTCAGGTCTCTAGATTTGATGCATTTAAGTACAGAGTAGTAACAACTCGGCCAAGTCGTCAATCAACTTACTACACTTGGTTGGTGGTGTCTTATAAGACACGATAACAAGACTCATTCCCCATACGGATATACTGGCAGACACCCAACACCAACACTGACATGAACACAGCAAGTCAAGACTCATGAGTATTCAGTTGTTATTGTTAGGTTGGAACTGTCAAAGCTTTCCCAGTTTCTTTACTCGAGACTTGAGAGTTCGATTGCCAATTATCTGGTGGTTCGACTTCAAAAACTACCACCAACACAATGACATGCAAATCCAGAGAGGCTGTGACCGAAGTGGTAAGAAAAACTTCCCTGCAGGAATTCGGCAGATACAATCCATTCTTATTTATAGTTACTGCCTGTAGCTTCTCGTTCAACCAGAATCAGCACTGCCAAAGTGCCAAATACCAGTTAAAGAAGGAACAGTTCAGGCATCAGGAATGAACAGGGAAAACCGTTGATCCTGAAAGTGAAGCTAGGATTTCTGAATCGATGTAGAATATCAAAGTCGAGTCAGTATATTTACAGAACAAACAAGAGGATCTGTCAACCAGCTCATCTTTGTCCAGTAGACACCACTACAAAGCAGAGATATAACACAGTTGCTCCATTGATCTTGGCAGAACAAAAAACTGGCATACAGTGTACACTCTGCCTTGATTCATCAAGTTTCCTGTTATTACTTCAGAGAGACTCGGGGAACAAATACAGATTTCTGAAACCCACAACGACAGAGCTCATCAATTAAATTATGTATGATGTAAAAGAATTAGGATACAAGTACAGTAACTTTGTTGTGGTTTGACCTCTTCCTCACCCTTAACCTCTGGCTGAGGGCCTGAAACAATCAATATTGCACAATTTCACTGATCTAATCATCCCTCCGAACCTGCGACACAGCAAACATTAAGACAATATGTAAAAGTTGGAAAGTATGGTTGCAAAAAAAAAAAAAAAGTTGGAAAATATAGAAAGAAGTTCACGATCAAGAATGATTTGACTGACCTATCAACACTGTTCCTCGCTTTCTCAGGCCGTTCAATACTATTTTCTGTCTTATCACTGATATCTACACTCTTTCTTGATTTGTCTCTCTTGTCAGTACTGGTTCTTGACTTATCTTTTACATCAGAACTTTTCCTGGGTTTTTCTTTCCGGTCCATACTTGCTCTTGGCATCTCCCTTTGGTCAGCACTTATTCTGGATTTATCTCGACAATCAGTGCTGCTCCTAGGATTATCCGATCGATCTGATCCCAATCCGGATCCACTTCTTAGAAGTGGCGATTTCTCAATGACAGAGATAAACTTTTTAAGATGCTTAATATACTCTGGATAAAGCTCCAAATCACAGTGATTTCCACCTTTAATCCATAGGGGCTCGTACTTTTCTCTGCAATTCTCCCAAAGTTGCTTACCATGAGTCCAATCAACAACATCATCAGATGTGCCCTGCAGAACAAAAGAAAAGTGAGCACGTCATGTTAACGTCAAAAAGGCCATTAAATGACCTCAGGTTCTGCTTGAGGATTCCACAACACAAAGTACTTCAATTAAAAATTGATGATAAAAAAAAAAAACAAAAAAAAGGGCCGAGGGGGAGAGCAGTTTTAGTGTCTTCAGCTAGATCATTAGCATACTTGAGGATTCCACAACACAAGGTACTTCAATAAAAGATTAAAAACAGAAAAGAAAAAAAAATTAAAAAAAAAAAATATTACTGTCTTCAGCTAGATCATTAACATACGTGGACTGCATGGTTTTCAAAGTGCTAACACCATAAACATCAATATTAAGTTAAGCCTCTCAAATGGAATTCAAGATTTCCCTTTGGACATAATTAACAAGGTTCATCATGGGTTCTCGGGTTCTTCTTTGAGTTTTGATACCTCCCTTGTAACTGTGATAGTGAGGCCAGATAGCTCCCACATAAATGAAGAGTACCACAGAGATTAAATTAAGGACTATGTCTCTTCAGTATAAATGGAAAATTGGGTTTTGAAATGACTATTTTGTAGAGTGGAGCAGCAAGAAAAGAGAGAGTTTCTAAGCGACATAACTTCTCAACATGCCTTCCCACAGTTTATTCCCAGTCTTTCTTTGTTTCTCACAAGGCTTTTAGGGGCGTGGAGAGTGTAAACCAAGTATTTACAAAAGATATCTACCAGAATCGGCGACATATGCGCAACTACCTTTCACTGCTTACAAGCATCAAAAAGCAACACATAATCAAACAACTATGGAACAACTGATGTGAGTTCCGAACAACATCTAACAGCAGCATAGACGAAAATTGACCCTATATGTTCCAAAAGTAAGTTACAAGATTGAACGCTGTGATGACTACAGTATTCACAATTTTGCCAACTACAGAAAGTTAGAGAGAGCACAAATGGTCAGCTGTTTTCAGTGCCAGTGTAGCAACTTGCAACATTGGTCAAAAGTAATTCACACTTGATCATCTATTCCAGAAACTTGACGAGAACAAACCAATGATATTTCCAACTCTGGGTGGGGCCTTCGTAACATGTTACTCGATTGGGCAATCAACAAAAGTTGATAAGAGTAACAAAGAGAGGCATGCACAAATTGCTATTACGGACACAAATTGCTAGATCAATGACAGCTAGTATCGAGAAGGTTCATTACCAGTAATAATGTGTTCTTCACACAGGTTTTAACAACTGTAACACATTGTCCCTTGTTGCGCTTAGTTGCAGGACTCACCCTTATGATCTTGTAAAATTTTGTGCCTTACTAAAAAATTACTCGCATATCATTGTGCCCACACCCAAAAGAAAAAAAAAACTTCCTTCGTTTGCGTCCTATTCAAACAGTTACCATGTATTGAGATCCTCTACAATGGGAAGCAGCTCTACAATGTGGCGTTGTCATGAAAAGGTAAGAACTACTTACACTCTTCTTTTGTGTTTTATATGGGATTCTATTTTAGTAACCAGCTACAGTAAAATATACACACTCTATGAAAAATTATTATATAGGATAACCCATTAACAATGAGCTCCAGCCTCCACGAATCCTACCTAACAAAACTCCCTTTGGCAAATCTAATATCAAAAGAAGACATGAGAAAAGCCCCCTGATCCACCCACAAACGCCCCATGCGTAATAAAGTCTAAAAAGAAACATTTCTAGGTCCAGCCTCCAAGCATCTAACCCTACGAAAATTTTCTTTGACAATCCCTGATATCAATAGAAGTCACAAGAGAAGCCCCCGGATCCACCCACAGAGTCTATCCCGAAACATTTCCAATGAAGAAACTTTATATTCCATATGAGAACATCGATACATCAAAGGTAGGTTAAAATCAAGGAACATCTCACTTAATGCTCTTAGAAGGGTTTCTCATTAAATGCTTTTAAAAAGGGTTTCAAGAGGCAATTAGTTCGAGCAAGCAATTCATTACAGCGTTCTAGAAAACATTAAGCTTCACAATGTGAGATTGCAATATGTTCAAGAAAACTTACATGAATTACCAAAACAGGGCAGCTGACTGATGGAATTTTGTCAATATTCTGCATTGGATAGACAGACTTTAGCTGGACGTCAACTTCAAAGTATCCAAAAACAACTAACATTTCAACTTTATATTGTTACCCATTGACAAACTCTGGAACCAACCTTATATATGTCAAACCAATACGTCTTCTTCACTGGATACATAACTCGCAGGCCAGACATAATGGGACTGTGAAGTACTACGGCTCTCAGTTTAGGAAGCCGAGTAGCTAAATCTAAAGTAGGACCACTTCCAACAGATTGTCCATATAAAATAACATCTTCCTCCTTCACTCCGTATTTTTCAACAAGACACCTATACACTGCCTCTATGTCTGCATATGTATTTTGCTCACTGGGCTGCAAAAGCATAGGAATATACATAAGAATTGCATTCACCAAACCTAGGTCAAAACAGACGCAAAATGTGAGCAGTTAATGATCTGTTACCTTGCCAGTAGACTGACCGTATCCAGAATAATCATACCTACATAACAGAACAAGGAAGAAATCAGTAAATACTTTCCTCTCCAAAACGCAAAAAAAATGTCAAGCCTTAAATTCTAAGCCTAGCAATACAATGCAAAACTCATATACAACCTAAATTTGGTCAGCTACTCAGATGTGCATATCACCTAAAGGGCTACACATCCATACGCGAATCAAAGCATTAAATTGGTAAGCTTCCCTCCACATCACCCTCTTTAATATGTGGCTTAAGAAAGGACAATCAAAAACTGGTTACTCTTTTCGCCCCCAAAACATCTGCTTCACAAGCTCTAACATAATGTTCAACGACCATAAACTCCACATGACTTTTGCTTGCATTCAACCAATTAAGCACGCATGTATCTCGCCAATGCCAAGCCTTGAAGTGGTGGCGTTTGCAGCTCAACCCATAACAGGAAACTCGATAGAGAATCCCTAAAAGTAACATGATTGATCATCTCTCATCAACCAAATAGTTCTTGCCGACTAGTAATGCAACAACTCCATGTCTCCGTCAACACATTACGCCATCATCGACAACAACACCCCCCTCCCCCCCCCCCCACCCCCCATCCCCCATGCATCACATCACTGACAAGGTGCTGAAGATTTACGCAACCTCGTCTTTGGCTAACAGTAACTAGCTCAACCTCAACATCAATTGCAAACAAACAAGCCTCCCTATCTAGCATGCAACAGCATAATCAGCCAAATTCTAACTCCATTATCAAAAATTCGATCCAATTATCAAATAAATACACACGCCCAAAAAAACATCAACCAAATTCAAACCCCCACAATCAAAAATCTAGAACAAACACTCACAAAACCAAGATAAAGTTCATAAAAGTGTAAAACTTACGCCATCAAATTAACCTTCAAGTGAACACTAAGCTCCCCAAAAAGCTCATACATCTGACCCACATCAGCAGCATTACCATGAGAATAAAGAACAGTTAGCTTCGACAAGGGGTTTCTCATAAACACTGCCACAACCTCATTCCCTTTCTTTGTACCCAACTTCAATACATCCGCATTTTCTCTCTCCACCACATCTGTCATCTTCAACTTCCCCGTCCCTTCCTCCACCGCCACCCGATACGACGGCGGACTCGGCGGAAAAAACGCAAACTTCGCCGCCATTGTCGACGTCACCGCCCCCATTTTTTTTTTCCTCACAAATTGAAAACGTATGATAAAAGACTGAATCTTTTGGTACAATTTTCGGGGTAATTTAACGAATTGGGTAAAATTAAAAAGGATATTCTTTCCTTTAACAGCTAAAAAGCTGGAAAATTATTTACGTGTGACGTATAATATACTCAGATCAAATTTTCCCACACACAATTACATACAAAATTATTACAAAGATTGCAACTTTATCCTATTTTTACACCAAAAATCTGCACTTTCAATATTAAATACAAAAAAAAATTAAGCTCAATTGTAAAATCAAATCAAAAAAATTCGACCGACAAAAAAAAACCCACGAATTATTCCAAAATTAGAAATACAAACAAATCAAAAAACTGAAAATCATAAAAAGGGTATCGGAATTTTCCCTCAAATTAACCAAAAAAGGATGAAAATGTACAACAAAATTGGGAATAAAATAAAATTAGGGTTAGGGTTTACAAAGAAGGAAATGTTAATTAAAAAAAGTTGAGAGCTTTAATTAAATTTGCCCCCTTTATTTTGAGAGTGAAGGTGGCTTTGGCTTTTGGTTGAACTGTAGAAGTGTAAAGTGGAAGTTACAGAGTAGGGGAGTAGTGTAGTTAGATCTGTGTGTTGTGTTGGATAATATTATTATTTTTATTTATTTAATTTATTTAGAAGATAGAGTAAAGTGAGAGAGTTTTCCGGCGACGGAAAAGGGCGGCACGTGCGGCGGAGGAGCGGATATTAGTGGCAGATGAGAGAGAAAGACAATGAAATTTATTTGATTGACGGTGGTGATTTGGTTTTGTGACACGTGTAATATATAGACGTTAATTACATTATGATTAAAGAAGAGAAAAGAAAGATTGGGGAGTATTTGTCTTTTTGTGAGGTCGTCAGTGTGACAGCGTACTGATGACATTTTGACCCTTTTTTCATACTCATGTTACTCATGTACTAGTCTTGTTCCAAACTCTGTTGTTTTCGATTACGGGTTGTATGACTGATTGACTGGTATGAGTTGTACCACCGGGTTATATTTGGATTTGAATTAAAAAACATGTTTTTATCTTGAGTGGTATAGAAACAAAATTTCGTAATTGTGGTGTTATACACCACTGTATACAATAATGAGTCATATTAAAATTAATTATGGCGTTTTAACGTTTTATCTAATTTGTTGAATACTCAAAAGTGTTTATTCAAGGTTTAGTACGAGAAAATAAAATGTTTGTTCGTTCTTTTGTTTATTGAATATATAGCGTCTCTAAACGATCTACTATTTTCGGAAACGATCTTCTCCGAACACCATGAGCTCCGACTCATTCCAATCCAAATTTGTCTCGGACTCGAGTTTCAGCTTTGAGATTTGATAGTTCATAACGAAAGATGAGACAGGTAAAATATATTGGATCATAGTGTTGGATGAGTGTAAACGTTAGATCAATTACTCTGGCACAAATAGCAATAATAATTGTTTGTTAAACCATGAAAGCGAACATGTTTCTTCAATAACCCACTTAATAAACACAATCTTGAAACTGGAATTATTCTTGGTACAGAGTTACCCATAGATCAATTACTACAAGAGTTTATTCATTGTTCCATTATCGGACTGCTGAATCATAAGGACTATCATGATATAAATGGATAGGGCTCACTACGGCTGGTCCATTATCTGACTCCCATCTCAATTGTGCCGAGACATAAGCCAGTGGTCGTGGACATAAGCAAACCTTCATCTCAAACGCCTTAGTTTGTCCGGGAGCAAAAACTAATTGTTTGACGCTAACCTCTATAGTTTCTTTAGGATCTAAAGACTTGTTAAAAAAAACTATCTTAGGTACATATCTAACTTGCTTTCCAGTAACATTAGTCAATTCTCTACGAAAGACGCGAGTACAACGCCTAGGTGAATGTGCATATGAGGACGCAAATGTTGGTAAGTTTAGTTTATAAACATCATACTTACCCAGTGAAAATGCTTCAAAGTTGTCTGCATCCTCATCATACACCAATCCCGGGTTGAAAGCTTCCTCAACTTGAAACACCCCAGCTCCGTAAGAAAACTCGTTGCCAGGAACGCCCTCCTCTACTAGTCTCCTTGCTATAAGAGAGAAAAACAAAACATTTGAACTTGAAGCCACATAAATGAAACCAACGTATCCATTTCATTAGATTCTTTGCATTTAATTTGAATATGTGAGAGAATTTCCAACCAAATACAAGGAACATATGAAGTAATATAAACGACCAATGATGTACTATTTCAAAGAATTTGGCCTCCGAAACTGGGTTTTAAAGTTCTTGAAAGTTAATAGAACGATAGGAGTGACAACTACTAGCCATTTTGTGTTTTTGTTGGTATTGGTATTTTATTGGTATTTTTGTTATTAGAAAAAGATTTGTTTGTTTTAATTTGTAGCGAAATCGGGCTTCCATCTTTCCATTTTGTGTTTTTGTGCGTGAACATCCTCCATTTTTTACTCAAAAATAATGTTTATTTCCAATTAAGATGAATGTTTGATTAAGCGATTCACTATTTTATGATGAATATTAAAAGATAGCTATCGAATATAAGGCCTCGTATGAAGTTTTGCCTACACCCCCCAAATCTCTGGTTATTGCAATCTAAATTTTACTCCCTCCGTCCCATCTCAAACGCCTCACGTAAAAATCAATCTCTTATTGGAACGGATGTACACATTACTCGGTTAATTAAAGTTCCAAAAAAATTGCATAGCAAGTTAGAGAAAACACTAATTTAACTCGCTATATAATTTTTTTGAAACTTTAATAAACCGATTAGTGTACAACCTTCTCAACACGAGGTGTATTTTGAGGATGAGACGTTTGAGTTGGGATGGAGGGTGTAATCCTACAATGGTTCAAGATCTACTGCATATATTGTAGCAGATTTCACGACAAATATTGATAAATATATTTCGTATAACACACTACCTGTTGTAATTGCTGCAGACTTCACGGCAGCAGGGCTCCAGTCAGGGTGATGTTTACTAACTGCAGCAAGCCCTGCTGTCACAAATGCACAGGCGATCGATGTCCCCGAATTAAGCATTTGATCTTCATATGGCACTCCGGGCTCCATCTCGTCTAGACGACAAAATGCAAGGATGGCATACGCAGGAGCCACTAATTCCGGCTGCATCAATTTTACAATTTTTAGGAGAATATAAAGTAAATAGAAATTATATAAATTTTTGTTAGAAAAAATCGTTTCTCTTTACTATTAGATTGTGGAAATTGCCGAAAGTTAAACTACATACCATAATTATATCTGGGTAGAAAGGTGAAGGACCCCTTGATGAGAAATCGGGTACATGAACACCTCGTCTATCATCACAAAATTGACTGCCGCATATTTTCACATATAATTCGCTGTCACATAAAAAAATCAATATCAATATCAATAAATATATATATATATATATATATATATAGGGGCTGCATCTGGTTAGAAGTAAACGTATGTCAGAAGGTCAAAAGTAATCTGAGCCACACATCATCCCTTAATCAATGGTTAAGATTAAACCAAATAACCAAATAACCAAATAACCAAAAACAAAATAATAAAAAAAACCCACTCCTTCCCTTTTCTCTCTCCTCCCCCAACCCCCTCCCCCCTTACCCCACCCGACCACCCCAGCCCCGCCGGAGCCCGTCGCTGACCACCACCATAGACGGGTCGACCCAGCCACCGTGATCGCGGGGATACCCCGACCACTCGTCGGCCATACCCACCTGCCGCCGCCCATTCCTCCTCCCCATTTCCAATTTTTTTCACTTTGAAAATTGGAGGAGCGGTGGCACCAAGGCCAGGAGGGGCGGCGAGATTCAGAGGAGGGGCGGCGGTTGAGGATAGGGGCTGGGGAAGGGAGTAGGAGAGGAGAGAGAAAATAAGAACAAAGGGCGTGGAGGACTTTGGAGGCGGTGCCGCGGGGAGATTTATGCCGTCGTGGGGTCGCCTGACCGGCGCGAGTCAGTTGGTGGTGGTTTCGGCGCGTTAGGGGGTGGTCGGTGAAGGTCGCCGGCGGTGGTTAGGTGGTTCGTGGTGGTGGTGGTGGGTGGGTATGGGAGGAGAGAGAAAAAAAATATTGTTCATTTTTCTGATTCTTTTTTTTTTTCTTTTTTTTTTTAAGTTATGTGTTTTAGTGTGTGAAGTTATTAGAGTTATTGGACTTATTGAATTTATCGGAGTTAAGTTATTGGAATTATCAAAGTTATTGGAGTTAAGTTGGGGTTCCGTGTTTTAAAGTTATTGGAGTTATTAAAGTTATCGGAGTTAAGTCGGGGTTACGTGTTTCCATTATCGGAGTTAAGTCGTAGTTACGTATTTTAGTTAATGTTGTTAAGTTAGAGATGTAAAGTTATTGGAGTTATGTGTTATAGTTATTGGAGTTACGGATCAACTAAAGTTATGAGAGTTAGTTGATTATCAAGATGTGTGGCTGAGATTACTTCTGACCTTCTGACATAACTTTACTTCTGACCTGATACAATTCCTATATATATACATATATATATATATATATATATATATAGGAAATCTATCAAATGAGAAGTATTAATTTCGTGAGAAGTGAGAAGTAATCTCAGCCATCCATCTCACTTGATCTAATGACCCACATTAAAAACAGAAATAAAAGAAAATTAAAACTAAATATACACCCAAACCCCCAAATCTCACATTATTTTCTCTCTCCTCCCATTTCCTCTCTTCTCTCTCCACGGAACCACCACCGCCGCCGCCGCGTACACGAGAAACAACCACCTCCCGCTACGACACCATCGGACGACTCGTCGGAGTATCGCGAGTCTTCGTCGGACATGAGCCTCGTCCGTCGCGCATCGATTGGCCGCAAAAACCGCCTTCTCCCTCCCTCATTTTCGCGCTCGTTTACCAGATTCGGCCGCCTCTAGTGTTCGCCGTCGTCGAGCCTCAGCTTTTCCGGCATCCTGTCATGTTGCAGCACCTATTACCGACGCCGTCCATCACTTTTGTCGTGGTAAAGCGATTGAACGCCGTCGTCGATCGCGAGGAAATGCGAGGGCGGAGATGGTGAATCGTCGACGAACGCCGCCGTCGATCGTCACGACTACTACCTTCTCCGACGTTCTCGCCTCGATTGCCGGCGAGTCTTCGTCGGCAATGGAAACACCATGTCGCTCATGACACCGCCGCGGTTTTCAAGACGAAATGAAGGGGATGGTGGCGTCGAGGGCTGTAGGACGGAGCATGGCTCGGCCGCCGTGGCTGGTGAGGTTGATGGCGACAGAGGTGCAGGTGGAGGGGGGCTGTGGCTGGCGAAGCTGTGGCGGGGGGAGGGTGGAGGTTTGTGGTGTGGGAGGAGAGAGAAAATGGTGGAAGATTGGGTTTCTTTTGTTGATTTTGTTTTTAATTTTCTTGAATTTTCTGTTTTTTTTAGTTACGTATTTAATTGGCGGAGTTAGCTAAAGTTACGTGTTTTAGTTAGTAGAGTTATTGGTGTTATGTCTTTTACTTATGAAGTTACGACTTTTAGTTAGTGATGTTATTGAAGTTACGTGTTTTGGTTAGTGGAGTTAAGTTGGAGTTACGTGTTTTGGTTAGTAAAGTTACGTGTTTTAGTTAATAGAGTTAAGGTGGAGTTACGTGTTTTTTAGTGGAGTTAAATTAGAGTTACGCGTTTTGATTAGTCGAGTTAAACTGGAGTTACGTGTTTTGATTGGTGGAATTAAGATCGAGTTACGTGTTTTAGTTAATGGAGTTAAGTTGGAGTTACGCGATTTAGTTAATGGAGTTAAGTGGGAGTTACGTGATTTAGGTAGTGGAGTTATTAGAGTTACGTGTTTTAGTTCTTGGAGTTAAATTTGAGTTATATGATTTAGGTAGTGGAGTTATCTGAGTTACGTTTTTTATTTAAATGAAATTAAGTTGGAGTTATGTGTTTCCACTAGAGTTAGACAATTTAGTTAGTATAGTTAAAGGTCTGGAGTTAAGAGTTTTAGTTAGTGGAGTTACGACTGGAGTTATGCAGTTTAGTTACTGCGGTTATGCAAAATCAATGGCCGAGATTACTTCTCACTTCCCACCAAATTACCACTTCTCACTGGATAGGCCCTATATATATATATATATATATATATATATATATATATATATATATATATATATATATATATATATATATATATTATTTGAGTCTTTTTTTTATCTCTCACAACGACCGATTGATATTAGAGAGTCCGGTTTCTTATGAACTGTTGATTATTATATAATTTTATCCATCATAATTCTAATCCTAATCGAAGTTAAACTAACAAATTATATAACTAACCTATCATTATGGTATATTTTCCTAATTTTGCTCTATCATATTTCTAATCCTAATCCAAGTTAAACACAATCAGCCAGCTATAAATAGTTGAAGTCCCAAATCAACATTCACAATCATAATGTGATCATATATACTCGGGTGGATATAATAAGCTGCTAAAGTATTGATCGACAAGTTTAAACATTATTATTGTTTGTTTAATTAGAATTTTGGATTGGATTGAGTTTTTTTTTTTTTTTTTGGACGTGAAGTATATATATGCATGCATATTGTATTGGCGACTAAAAAGAATGCAAGTGTAGACATTGTTCTTGCTTTTCTTATGGTTTTCAATTTGGATCCTACGTCAATATAGGGAAGTTTGTAGTGATTTTATAGTTTTAGTAAAAAGAATTATTGGACGAAGATGATTGACACACCTAATTAGTTAATATGCATGCATAGTTAGAAGAAAAAAATCTTAGTATTAAATTTGAATTTATTGGGAACATGACACTAATAGCTATTGTAATCCTTATGTCAAAGAATTGGATCACTATCCTAAGTGAAAATAACGCCTATCATTCATCTATGCTAATTGTATCAGGTTTTTACTACATAATAGAAGTATAATCGATCATACTAGGCTACATAGAAGATGATTGTCATATTATTATATATTAAGTGCATGTCCACTACCTATGTAGGTTGACTTAATGACATTATTAGCCGTTACTACTCTTATGCGCTTAATTAACATGTATAATAATAATTGGAGCACTAAAAGAGTAAACAAAATCCTTTGAAAAAAAATCAACATACGTTTACATAAAACTAATAAGTTTTTATTTTTTTTATTTATTATTTTTTTTTTTCTAATCTACCGTTTTAGGTAACTTGAGACATTATACGGCGTGGTATAATTAAGTGATCACATATGTCTCCAATCCTAGCTGCGTAAAGTGTGCCAAAATCCTGTAATCTGATCTTACTTATTGGACGATATGGGACAATCTCCAATCTTGGCAAATAAGAAGAGTACTAAAAATTTAAAAAGGCATCCCATATTGTCAAATCATGACCATGTGGAATATATAATTCTCGGTCATTGATAGTGTCAGAGCTCTACGTCACTACGTCTCAAACTCGTGTACTAATTGCTCTACTAAAAATTACCCCACGTTGTGAACCATGACCAAGTAAAAAATATGTATGGACTAATATTGAGTAGAATTAATCTATCTTCTTCTAATGTGACGATGTGGGACCAAATTAAAATAACCTAACCTAAAGTGTGCCAAAATATTGTAATCTTACTTCTTGGATGATGTGAGACAATCTCTAATCTTGGCAAACAAATAAGAGTTCTTAAAAATCGTCCCACATTGTTTAATCATGGTGAGTGGAATATATAATTCTTCTACTAAAAAATTATCACACGTTGAACCATGACCAAGTGAAATATATGTATGGACTAATAAATTTAATATTTTAAACTAAAAAATAAGCTCTAAATTTATTTTACTTTGGTTTTGCTACTTATCCACCATCCACTCCTTTATTTTCTAAGAAAAATATTTGTTTTAAACATTCTCTTACAATAATTGATCACACAAGAAATGAATGTGTAGAAACCACTTCTCAACACTTCTTATACAACCTAGACTTCATAACTAATATTCATTTGGTATTAGTATCAGTATATGTCAATTTAAAACGACATTTATGTATTGGTAATATAGTATATTTCATGAAAAACTATATAGGGGTAGGTATATATCTAAAAAAAATTATGATAGTCCACCAATGAAACATGTAAAAAGTGAAATAATGTGAAATTAGTATTTACAGGTTCGATAAAAAAAATAATACTAGACACACGACAAAACGTGTAAACCATGTGAAAAATAGATACACAAGGTCATACAAATGTAAGAGGCTAGGTAATAATATTTAAGGTAGTGTATTGTTTTCGAAGAAATGTTTAGTTATAATAATGGGACAATGCTAGAGGTCTACAGTGTAGGCACTTGAAGGTGTCTACGATTAGCATTAATTACTACACTAGCAAAATTTTACTACTCACACAAATAATTTTACTGCATGATTTTTTCATCACAAATTAATTTTACTACTCCAATCTCAATTTTACTACTATTAACTTAATTTACATTGTAGACAAATTAATTGTACATTGTAGACCATTAGCAATATGCATAATAAGATTAGAGGGTGTTGATTAAAGTTAAAAATTTAGTGACGAAGATTTTATTTTAGAATATAGTAGGATTTGTTATATATATATTATGTGTCCGAGAGGCAAAAATTAAGGTACATATTATATACAGAGTATGCCATACTCATGTCAAGATATCTCAATTTATCATATCGAATTTCTAAATTTATTTGCTCAAACTTTAATTTCACATAAGTTGGACACTTAGCATGCCTTAACAACACATACCTAATTAGCTCATTCGGAGAGTACAAGTTCTCAAGTTTGTATTTGTACAAGTTAAATAGAAATGCAAGTGATAGTTCCTATATCAGGGTTCTAATGTTTCTCGGCTGGATTCTATCATCATAATAGGATATCATCATTTAAGAGATCCGTGCGTCACGGGCTTACATCTAGTAATAGATATGTGAAGCATTTAAATTTGTTTACGTATATAAGTTGCGAGTTCAATTTTCCACTCACCTGAATTGGCTCTTAAAAGCCCACAGACGATCGCAAATAGTTTCACTGATTGCCGTTAGTGCATCTGGATGAGGTTGTAACAAGAAGATATGATCTTGATCTGCTCGTGTTGCCGCACGTAGTTGCACGGAATCGGCAGTGACAGCGTGTAGAACACTCTCTCGACCCTTTGAATTTGGGTCGAAGCTGCAACCACAATCATCATCAAAGATTTTATCAACAAACAGTAAGTTAGAAAATTCTGATTGACAGAAAGTTTGAGCCATCTACCTCAGGAGAATAAAAGATGCTTGAGGCACAAGATTATACGAGACTCCCTGCAAGTTATAATCAAAAATAAAAGTTTAGTTCTCAAATAACATACAATGCTCCTTCCGTACCAAAAAAAAAAAAAAAGTTCGTCGTATTCATTTTTTCCTTAGAGACATCTCCGATCCATATTTGTTTTTACAGTCCCTAAAAGACTTACCAGAAATTCCTGTATAATTGCAAACCCTCCATCACGTCTGATCACTTGAGTAGCAGATGTAACTGAAGTTTCTTTAATCGCGACCTCTACCTGTGTCATTATGATTTTCTCTGATGTGCAACCAGCTATATTTACACTCCATGGTATCCCATTGCTCACTGTCCCGGGCAATGGTCCATCATTACCCACCGGTAAACACGTCAGTATGCCTTCTTTAAACGCCTCTAAGGTTGCTCGGCCTATGAAATTAGCATATTGTTTTTTCCTCATGAGGTCGATTTTACCACGTTGTCCTTGTCCAAGTTCAACTACTTGTTGGAATAACGATATAACAGCAACTTTATCATGGATTGCTTTATCAAATGCTCGTTGAATGTGAGATTCATTGATATGACAGCTCTTACAACCCAAGGCATACGTATATAACTCAGCACGAGGTAATACACCACCCAGACGTTTTCCAGAGGCCCCCTCAAATGTACAAACCCTATCTTTTGCCGCGACAACAGATGCACAGAAAAGCCCATGGTTTGACAATCTGGTGACGTAATTCTTACAGTCATGAATCACTGTAGCATTAGGCATTCTGCAGAAATTAACGGAAGTTGTCAGCTCATGACTTGTAGAGGCGCAGTTGTATATGAAAGAAGACATGCGAAAATCTGAAAGAAGCCAGCTGCATAACTAGAAATGCCACAACAAAGGCTGTTTTTTGGGATGGCCTCAAATAGCTTAAAAATAAAAAGCAAATCAACTTAAGATTTTCTCGATCATGACAACAAAGGCAGGAATATCATACATGATAAGCACATAATTGCTATTGCTGTCACTATGAAAATGTTACTTATGGTGGCAAATAGGAAACCTACTTGTGAAAATTGTCCACTGCTTTCAATGAGAGCGGGTTGGTGTACGTATAAGCTGAATCAATTATGCCGATCTTTACATCAGAATATCCTGCCCTAGCACTAGGCGTATGCAGGAAAGATGCTTTGATTAAGCCCATAGAGTGACAGGTAGCATCCGCAAACTTAATAGGCCGTAGTTTCACCAATTCTGATTTATACACTGAAGCCATATCCTGCGTTTAACAAATACAAACAAGAACTTAGTGACAGTGTGAAACCTTGCACAATATAAGATTTTATACTTCAGTATGACAGAATGATCATAAACTTAAGCTTGTGTAGACATCTCAAATGTAAAGTCGTACTGTGTATCATAAATGATCAGCAACCAAGAAACGAGTGAAGAATCATAAACATACCCGAATACCAAATAAAGGACTGGGATTGCAGTCCAGCTTAAGCATATTAATTCTTGTCTCCTGGCCATCAAGCACGACAGGTCTACAAAATACTATAAGAACAACAAAATAACCTCAGTACAGGTATATAAAACGCCAATAATGAAAATTTGTGAATGTAAAAGTTAAGAATGCGTCAACAATAGCTATCTGGCCGAAAAAAGATTATACTGCATAATGTAGATGTGGAACTTTAGTTACTCTGACAAAAGAATACTAAAAGGACATCGATACTGCCAGAGTCTTAACTAAATTGCATTAAGAAACATTGCGATTAAGGAAAAATGCAGACATACCAGCAGATGTGGGAGGTACAGACCCCTCTTTTATAAGTAACAGTCTTCTCTTTTCCAAAGTGTCATCATATATCTCAACCAGTTTGCAGAAGCTTAAACAGATGTGTTTCTGTGTAGAAGCTGATGCAATATCTCTGAAGTCTTCGAACACCTACAGATACGAAGAATTAGTTACTAGCCAATCCCGATTGACAAAAAAAAAAGGATTCATGACAATAGCAGGGTTGACCTGACCGCAGACTACACACCAGGTCCGTCCTACTGTAGACAGGTGGGCTTTAAGAAACAGAACAGAGTTTTCTCATACATAATTTCTACTGTAACTTTTGTATACGATGGTCTAGAGTCCAGACGTCTGGTCAGGTTTCGGGGGTAACATATTGCATATCTGAGACATGCCGACCAAGGTCAAATCACAGGAACGCAGTTCCATCCAAGTGGTTTTGGACAGGATCACACCACACTATGGTTTATCCACCTTTGGTGGGCAATTTCATTTTGGCTGTCATACAAAATGTTCAAGTGAAATGATAGAAAAAAAAAATTTCATATCAATTTCTAAGTCAGCTGAAACCCCGAAATAAACCGTCATCACTTAGGCCTCGTATGATTCAACTAGGAGAATAATAATTTTGATTAGTTTGGTTCAAATCATATAACCCCTCCATTTCATTAAAGTTCTTTTTATAGATTCAGACCATTCAGTTCAATCTAGGTTTTTTCAGATCAGTTCAAATAGATCTGAAAATCGTAGTTCTATCGCACGGGCCTAAGCAAACGAACATCAAACATCAGCGTAAAAACAACACAAACAAAGGAAAAACTTCAAAAAAATTAGCTCAAGATCGTCAAAATTAGTGCAGGATCTTCATAATTTAGCGCAAAACTTCACAAATTAGCTTATGAACTTCGAAAACAAAAACAATTTACCGCAGAATTTCAAACATTAGACCAAGATGAAGAACTAGTAACAGCTCAAACAGCTCAAACAAAGGATTTCAAACTTAACACTATTTTCCCTTTTATATTTCTAAGAATTTAGTTTCGTTCAACAGATTCAAAGTAAAAGCAAATTAAATTTTCATTTTTCCTTCATCAGAAGAGAGATCAAAGACAGTGTGAGAGAGAAAATGTCGTAAGGAGGAAGATACCGGTGCTTCCTTGCATCTGCAATGGCGTGGGGGAGAGTGACTGGTGGTAGTCTAAGTATCCGTACAGCTCTTTTCTATGATGTTTCCCTCCCGCTTTCATTGTCGTCCTTTTTTAGGTGGTGCTTTTTTCTGACTTGTTTGATTTGTGAGCACAAGTTTTGGGTAAGACCGTCTCACTATTACCATGAGAAGACTCGTTGACTATGGTAATAGCCAGGCATTGCGATTTTTGACTTGTGAGTTATTCTTTTTTATTTAGTCTATGATCAACATTCGTCTCACATATTTAAATCAATCTTTAATAAATGAAAAGACGGAAGAACATTTACCATGTACGGTGTACCCAAGAAGGCATAGTTGCAAAAATACATTTTTTACAAATAAATACAAAAATTTAGCTAGAGAGGAACCCAACGTGAAACTACGTCCAAACTTTAGGTACCCCAAAGTGAAATTATGTTCAAACCTTGGTCACCCAAAGAGCAAATATCCAATCTCAGTTATCTCATTGACCAAACCTAGCGTATTCGAAATGAAAAAATTTCCTAATTAAAACCTACATTATCTTATTTACGATCTGTAGAGGGGTGTAATTATTGAAACTGGCAAAAATCACCCTGGAATTTCTGTCGTAATACTCTTTATTAGTATAATGTTAGAGGTCTATGGTGTAGATTTGTGAAAGTGTATATAGTTTCTTAATGCTGCAAACTTCAATTGTAAATTCTATAATAATCAAGCAAACACAAGTGATATCTTCAATAGTCAATGCATACGAGGCTACGACCTCTTGGAAATAAAGTTGGAGTCTTATGTTTTGCTAAAACTAGCTGAAATAGTAGCTCAACGCTGAAATAATAACTGAATACTGAAATAACAATGGAGGAAGGAAGAAGGTGGGTGAAAGTGAAATAATGAGTGTGAAGAAGTAGTTAATTTGATTTTTTAATTTTTTAATTTTCATTAAACTAACCATTTCAAATAATTGGAGAAACTAATTTAGTTCGAGGTAATTAATTTAATTAGAGCAAAAAAATTATCAATTAAACAAGTCAACACATATTTGGTCGGCCAACGCCCTTAATTGGCCAGAAAACTAATTTAAGGTGTGACCACTAGAGCGAAAATAAAAAGTAAGCTGATTTTTCACAAAAGGTGTTACTAAGGTGATTCTTTACAAAATTGATATTTTATAAGGTGATTCCCCACAAATTTTTCTTGAACATTGAGACAAATAACGGGACGAGAAAGTGTTAATGCATATGCATATACATTTCTAAGTGTATATCCCTAATTTTTTATCCACATGTTCCACCATATTCCAATTATATCTCGTCAATCTCACCACATATACAAATAGCCTTACTCTAATAGGAGAGGAGATCTCTAGTCCCTACCAGTTCTTAGGACCCACAAATCTCGGACACCACTATATAAGCATGAAAATGCTTTTGCCTTAATGTGCAAGCCTAAACAGAGGAAGGAGGGAAAAAACGAAGAACAAGTAATTGCAGTACTTGCACCGCCAATAGGAGACACTCGAACCGACGACGACGGCGGCGGCGAACTTAGGGTTCCTTGTTCAAACTTGACGCGAATTGTGATATGGAAGGTTGTCACTACTAATTTTCTTCCTTAAATCCATGTATTCTAATGTAATTAACTGATTTTCTTGATTTGAACTAGTAAATTCCGGAGTACTCTTCGTTTGAAAATCATTATGAATTATGATTAACCATGTCGATTACTACTCATCTCATGCTATCGTTTTCGTTATCGTTACCGATTATCGTTTTAGAGAGTTGGTGTAGGGTTTATATATGTTTTGAGTGTTAATTAGTAGATATTTAAGATCCTGAATCAAAATTGTGAGGAACAATTAACATTCCCAAATTTTGGGGGAAAAACATGATCAGATATCAGACGTTGTAAAACCACCGGAACACCCTTCGGGTCCTTGTAGCGTAAGCTAGAAGCCGGCCGAGCACCCTCGCTCGTTCGTAATGTTGTTACTTAGATTTGACCGAACCTGGTATTACATTGTCTATTTGTCTCCCTTGTGCACTCGGATCATACACTCCAATGGACGATAATGAGGCACGGAAAGCCATAATAATATAGCCTAGTTAATAAGCTAGAGAATAATGTGATACGACGATATGTGGTTTGTTTGGCTATAAAACTCGGTATGTAGAAGCATTATAAACGGGCCGTATTTTAGTCACCAACTAAATCGTGTTGCATCTTACGTTCACTTTCCTTGTAAAGTTAGAGTCTCTTGAATCCCAGTTATTGACTAGCTAATTGCTGAATATCGTTTGATTGAGTGATCGAATGTGTTAAGATTATACATTTATGTTCATCGTATCTATCATATTTCATATGCACTGCATTTGTATCATTATCTAACTGTTTATCAGAATGAATTATTGCTGAAAGTGTCGCCTGTTAATTAAGAACTGGTCTCAGCTTGTGGACTGTACTGTTTACTGCTACTTTTAGCTTGTTCATTTGGTTCCCACGGCTGATCAGGTGAAAAGTTGTGCTTGTTACTGTTAACTTAAGTCTAGTAGTGGCAGCTGATTTCAATAAAACGAGTTTGATTCTGTTAAACTGGTTGGATTCTGAATTCTTTGATGCGTAAAAATCAATCTGTCATAGTAACTCTTGATATGGGCTTGCAAAAAGCTTCCAAATGCTGAGCTTGAGTGCACTGTGCACACTCATTTATTTCCTCTGTAACTACTGCTTTGTTTTTGTGTCACAGTCAGTTGTAGTATTCTGCGCGGTGTGGAATACAATCTATAGACACTAGTATGCTTCCCAAACTGAAGATGCGGTCTGACAAGGATGCTAGTCCTGTCTGCATTGCATCTGTAAGTTCTTTTTTTGTCCCAGTTCTCTTGCCAAGTGTCAGTGTCACGCCTCTTCGTGATATCAAACTTCTGTCCTGGAGATCGATATTGTACTGCTGTATACATCATATCTACTATTGTGCAGGTGGTCCTTCGTTCAACAGCTTTATGTCATCTTTTGTTAACTTGTATTTCTGGAGCTATAGTAAAGGCCAGTTCTCACGATATACATATGCTCTATAATTATCTGATGTAGGACGATGAACTCAGTGCTCGAAGTGACTCTTTTATTGATGCTACATGCTCGAACTCAGTTTTGCTAGTTCCTACTTCATTTTAGTTCTAATAAATTTCTATCATGTACTTCCTCTTGTCCTCCCTTTGGACTGGTGTTGGACGGTGGCGAGGATGGGGGTTTATTAGTTGATTTGTTGATAAGGTTATGTTTAGGGTTAATGATTACTCCGTATATTAGTTCATGTGTTATGAAATATTTTAATGATGCAATTTATCATTTTGGGCATGGGAAAAATGATAAAAAAAAAGCGATAAGTCAATAATACCAAAATAGTTAGGGCCATAGATGAAATGTATGGCTTGGCAAAGTTATGAGCTAGAATGCCAGATATACGCTATGCTACCGGCCAACAACAAGAGACAATGACATTGTGCCGTTCGACTAAGGCAAATAATGCACATACTACAACATCCATGCAGTGTCTATATATGTGAGATTTCATCTTGTCTGTTTTCCAGATAGGATTTTGGGGTTTTTGAAGCCATCAAAACATACGTGAAAATTGCATACAATAATGTGTGCCCACCAATAAATACAGATTGACATTTACATGAAAGGAAAAACATCTCATGTAGAATCGGGTATATTAAGTCGTAAGTTTAATTTAATAATCCTGAAAATCATCGTAGGATTGACATTTGCGTCCATTATTACAGACACAATGATAGTTAGGTCGATAACTTAATATGACCACGTGCATAAAACAAGGAGCGAATTAAAGCTACACTCATACACATAAACTTATAAAAAAAACACTAGCAAATTACAAATTGCATAATAATATTCTATACACTTAAACAAATCACATCAAATTGTTGATCTTCATTAGTTCGTTCAAATAATAAATCAATCTTCCTTACTGTTTAAAGATTTGTACACGAAAAAGATTGTTCAAGGACCCAAGTCACAATAATGCATCTTAATATGATGATACTATCAAAATTTCCCTGACTTGAGTACACCTTTATCCATTAGTGTGATTGGCCTAGAGAGTTAATACCGAATACAAAAAAAAAAGATGGTTACTCCCATTTTTAAAACCACCCTTTCAAACTCTCACATTATGAATGGTATTGTATGAGATTCCTCATACAGCTGTTATATGTATACAGTGTACAGTGTACCATCTCCCATTTTACTTTTTTTTTTTTTTTTTTTTTGTCTCCTCTATTTTCGCTCACATTCCGCTTCATTCCATCTCTCAAATTTGACTTTGTTCATTCTTCATTTCACTTCCTTATCAGTTATCATTTTGTTTCCTTTACTCCTCATTCTCCTTTTTATTTTAATTTCTTAATTAATAATTATGAATAATTTCATGTGCAATTTTTTTTTTTTTCGTATTTTCTGTGTGCCTGATTATTCAATTTTTGTTGACATTGTTTATTTTAATTCTTTAGTCTACACATGAAGTTTCCTACTTGGACTTACTTTTAGTTGCTACTCTTGCGACCATAATTACCGAGTGTACTAAAACAGAAGTAATAGTCTTTTCATTATAATATTAATCGCAACAATAATATCGATTCCAAAAGCACCTATCAGAGTTAGCGTAGACGTCAAAGGTGTATATGAGTTGATGAGTCCGACCCCCATAAATCTCGGCTTCGCCCATGCATCTCCCAATCAGAACCGGAGGGATTAGTCATTTAGAATTCTGTTCATCAGGGTCCTTACCTTCTTGCTCGTTAATAATCAAAGAGCAGTGTGCTGTTGATTTGGGATTTTTCTTATTTTCACCTCAGCTCTTCAATCCAATATTTCCATTTTCATCACATATTCCCTTGGTCTACCTATTTTTTTTTTTTTAAATTAGGCGAAGATTATCGGCACTCGACCACAATCTTTCAACACTCCTACTATTTTATTTTAATAGAGATATAAAATATTATGAGTGAGAGTGCCCAAATATTGTAAGTGGGAGAGCCAAAATATTGCAGTGGAGTGCCAATTAGAACTGATCAAATGGGAAAGCTTGCACCTCTGACTTGACCCACGTCGAACCCCAGAGAGCTAAAAGTCGGATAGAGAGAGGCTCCCTTGGCCCGACTTTTTACCGGGTTTGCCTTACATTAGGCCCGAAAATGGCCCAAAAAAACCCGCAATAATGAGCCAGGCTTGGGCCGAGTTCACAGCCCGAAATTTGGCATGGCCCGCTTCAATGGCGGATTACGACAAATTTGGTAAATAAAGTACACAATATCGTAAAATTAGGCCAAGTATAGTAAATAAAGTACAAAAAAATATTAAAATAAAATATTCTAAATTATTATAATGGCATCAAAAACATCTTTAAAAACGCACCATATTATGAAACTAAACATGCAAATATTAGAATATATTAATGTGTAATGTCATTTAAAAAAAAGTAACAATTAGTTAGTACACAACTTTAAAAAATGGGGTTGCTAAATGTAACCTAAAAATGCTAGCATAACCTATTGTTTTAATTTTTCTTCCAATATTACCCTTAATGATATTCCCCACTCTACAACTTTAAATCAAATGAATCAAAACATTCAATATTTAATGAGAATATAAAAAAAAAATTGATATTCCCATTAAATATTTAGTGGGGACAAAATGAGTAATTCACCAGGTTACGTTAGTAAAAAATAAAAGTTGCGTCTAGTAATCATGTTAAAAAAGGGGCAAAAAAAAAGCCCAAGATAGCCCAAAGCCCATTTTGACCCAAATAGGTCAGGCTTGGGCTAACCAACTAGGCCCGAAAGAAAAGCCCACCCAAACCATCTATTGGGCTTATTTTTAACCTCAAGCATGGCCCAGCCCCTCCCATAAGGACTTGATCAGAATCGCGAATGTACAATTTTTCGTTAAAATGTGGGGTCATCAAAAATACTGTATGGTTTAGTCCTTCCGATCCGTGGCTTTGATGATGGTCATAGCATGCCTTGCTAACGTTCAAGCTCTTATTTAGAATATACCCCTAAAACATAGAAATGTCAATCTTCGAACATTTGGAAAAAAAAAAATTAATTATAACTAAAAAAAATTAAAAAAATTCGAGTACCATAACTAGGATAGAATAAGATTAATTCATCATAATCCAACATACTATGTCACAAAGCAGCAAATCGTATCGTTTCACGTCATAGACTACAACTAAACCAAGTCTGCAATACTTGAAATATAGTGTTGTGAAACTTAAAGTTTAATTTAAAGGGATACTACAAAGATCACTCGCGATCCCTAAATTCTCGCAAGACATAGTCATAATTCCCCTCTCGTAAACTTTACAAACATCCACGGACAAAGAAGAGCCACAAATGAAATTTACCAGGTGAGCACCAAAATTATTTTATCTTCTAAGCATCACGAAAAATGCACCTGTATGGAACTACCAAGAATACTCCCTTGACACCTGAATACGAGGACAAGGAAGGGGGACAAGGATTTAGATCCATCGTATTTTCAAGAGTCCCAAATTGGCGTAAAGAAACAAACTGACCTTTAAGTTTATCGGCCTCCTTCTTGTTCAATCTGGCATAAAAGGCAAAGCAATTCTCAACTGAACACCCAATGAAGTGGTCTCCGCTATAGTGTAGAATCACAAAAGATTGAGTTACTTTTAAATCAACCACCTTAAAGATGGAATAAGGTATCAAAACAAGAAGCTACACCATACCATTCAACATCATCAAGCATTCTACGGCGGTCAGTTTCACCGAATGCTTCATCTTCCACAGTTATAGAGTACACCTACAAGGGATAACTTTTGTAAAGGAACTTATAGAGCAAGTCTGCAACTGGAAAGGTAAAATATGGAAACTACAGTTGAATAGTCACATCTCAGAACCGGGACAGCTACAGTTTAATGAAACACTATTGGATCATGTTGTAAATGACCAAAACCTAACTAAGCACACATAGCCACGGCAACAGGTCGAAACAACTACTGTGCTCGTAACTAAGCAAATAGGCTAAATGCACAGCAAGCCAATGGCAGTAGGTATAAAAGGAGTGTTAATACCAAATGTTTAAACTTGTTGAAAAACAGTGGGAGATCCCAGACTTTGATTAAAGTGCAACCAATCATACAAGGATGTGATCTTGTGAAGCTTGCGACATAACAGGGCACATGAACTTATGTAATACAATCTTTATTACCTAGTGGCAACTAACCACATACGGAGTAGTATTTACTAATACTAGAATTTGGTATGTTGATCATATTTAATTAGAAGGCCCTATACATGGTAGTATGCGACATCTAATAACCAATCAACAAAAGGAGTATTCCCAGCAGGAAAAATAAAATGAAAATCACTATGAGAGTGTTTGAATACAAGTATTTAATCCTCAAAAACCCAAATCGACTCAAATCCCATGCTTCTGAACTCAGGAATTTGAGAATTTGGATTTGTACAAATCCTTTGGAATTTGATTGAAATTCTTTCTAGTGTAAAACAAATGACACCCCAATAGCCCTCATTTCGAAATCCCACCACCTCCCAAATATTGGATTTATATTTGAATTCCACGTTCTTAATTGATAAAATTCAAATGATTACAAACTTCCAAACTCTTGTTTCCAAACACTATCTATAAGCAATTCAAACAAACAACCCTACCAAAGTACCTTAAAATAATCTCCTGCGGGGAAGGCCTAAGGGAAGTGTTAGATGCACTGGTATAACAAGATTATAAAAAAAATCAAAAGACCCATACAGAAGTAAAGACTAGTAGGCCAGCAGTGGGGTGAACACTTTATCTTTTCACAGAAAAAAGATGAACACGGCAGCAAACACTCACCTCTCGGTCATTCAACTTGTCAAAATCTGTAGACAAGGAAAAAAGCATCGTTAGTTATACGAATGTAAATGATAACCAGCAATCATGGCTAGAATGCAGAAAGAGTATCAAAAACGAGCAGTTGAAGGTCACAAAGATTATCATAAAATTACATGCTCCGTATATATAAAAAGACCAGGATAACATCAATATGTTTCCCGATAAAAGAATTATTGTGTACACCACCCACCCCAAATCAATGTGATACACTGATAAATTTTCAGCATCTGCATCATATTAAACAAATCTCTTGATATTGAAGTCCAAAAGATATCACCAAACAGCAAAGATCTGAGTAGAAAACTCTTCTTTCAAACAACTACTAGTTGTTTATAGCTAAAACAGACAGACACAATCACACGATGAACCACACACTCCAGTCATTATGTAAAAGCACACCCCATCATTATCCTAATTACTTAGAATGGGAAACAATTAAGGACAGAATAGACGCAAGTGAAAGGGGTCATTCAAAACTTCCAACACATAAATTATCACAAAATGAGAAGGGGTCATTCACCTTTGTCAACACGATAAGGGTAAGGTATCCAGCCTACAAGTTCGTCATCATTTTCTGGAGAAGAATCATCCCAGTCACCTATAAACAGAAAGAATGAGCGAATTAACTTACGAAACCACAAAACAGGTAATATCAACCACATCAGTCGAGTATTTTTGGCCACACAACAAGGTAACCGTATTCAAGAATCGTTGTAACTTAGAAGAATAGGAATAAATCAAACGAACAGAGGATGTCCAGGTTTGAAAGCTGAAAATACAAATAGCCCAAACACCTTTAACAAAATGGGTTATTAAGGTGAATTTGTAAGCATGCATAGCCTTAGCTTTCTAAATAGACCTCCCCTCAACTATAAGAATATCAGTAAAAGAAAGAAAATGTTGCTTGAAACCACCTCAAATTATTTTGAATATACCTGGTGATTCTAGGCATTTCATCACAAGCACAATGGAGCAAAGATATAATTTCGTAATACAGAGCCATTTTCTCCAGCCATTAAACCCATAACAGCCCGACATTGTGCTTTTCACCACTCATCTCGCACACAATTTATTCAAGCCTACAGATGTGGCCAAGCTGGAACAACCCAATCTAACTCCACATGGTTGAATAGTTTAAGGCCCCTAAATTAATTGTATAAGCAACTGGCTAATAGTTTTAAGTCGTCACCCTTATTGTTAAAAATAATTATCACAAGAGTTATTAAGTACAATCCATTCATAGTTACGACATGATTCGGTGAAAGCATACATTTAATCAACATTAGCTCAAATATTTTGCCATGTATTAATCGAGTTACACTCAACAAACATTCATCAACAACATTAATCAAATCAAAAAGCTCATTCTTTTCCAAGAGATTACAGAGTGATCATTTGTCAAATAATGTAGGCAAAAACCAACTTGATCTTCATCATCTGACTTGTCCTCAACACAATGCATCTTCACCAGGTCTGGGAACAAATTAATTTACTTAGCAAAATAGAAAACTGATTAACAAATACACATCTAGGCTGCAGAAGAATAACAAATGGGCAAATTCATTGAAATCGAACAAGAAATAATCAAAGGATTCACCATCTGAATTGCTCGGGGAAACCATCTGATCTTCATCATCTGAATCCTCCACTATAAAACGGCGACGCTGCATCTTTGGAGGCGGCTGAAGATCCTCGTCTAAATCATACAACATTTCACATAATACATTAACATTTATATGAACAAAATTACATTAATTTGACTCGATCAAAGCACACATTCATCAACATTAGCTCAATTTTTTGCCATGGATTACTCGAGTATACACTCAACAAACATTCATCAACAAAGTTAACAATGTGATCATTTCTCAAATCAAGTAGGTAAAACTAACCTAGATCACCTTCGTGTGCGTCCATGAAATGCCCTAAAAGACCACCAACTTGATTTTCATCACTACATTGCATCTTCACCACCTCTGAGAGCAAATTCCTTTAATTAGCAAAATAGGAAGTTGATTAACAAATACAAAGCTACATTACAACAAGAAATCGCATATTAAAAGTGCGAATTCATTAAAAATCGAACGAGAAATTCTCAAACAATCCACCTTGAGAACTGCTCGAAGATGTTATCTGATCTTCATCATCTGAATCTTCAACTATAAAACGACGACGCTGCATGTTTCGAGGCGCTTGAAGATCTTCATCTAAATATTACAATATTTCACATAATGCATCAACATACATATGAAAAAAATTACATTAATTTGAACCTGAAACTTCACCAATACTCACCATCCTCAGAGGTATAATCTGCAAGATCATGACTGGTAGGATTCGCCATGCAAATATTCTATAGGCAAACGTAAATCACACAATTAATCACCAAATTATTACTTATAATTTACAAATTGCAACGATAATCATGGCGGGAAAAAGGCCATACACCAAATTAGAAACCCTAGAAAACTTCTACACACAATTAATCATCAGAATTTCGAGGAAATTGGCGGTAATACCAAATAATCCACCAAAATTGATGCATAATTAATACAATCATGGCGGAAATTCGCGGTAATACCAAATTATAAAATGTAGTACATGAAATTAAAACCATAACATACCAAAAAAAAAAAAAAAATCAGAATTACGAGGAATTGCGAAATTCAGAGAAATGCAAAAGTAGCGTAAGACTCACGTAAGAAATAATGAAGAGGTGGTGGATTTGTTGGGGCGGCAGGCAGCAAACGGCAGCGGTTATGATCGGCGGGACACGGGTGTCCGACAACAAGGTAGCGACGTCTTGGTGACAATGATCGACGAGTGTAGTGTGTGTGTTACGAAAGTTGTAATTTGGGAGCGTTAAAGACCAGAATATGAACTCGTTTCGCAAGACTGTTTAAGTCATGTTTCGGGTCGGATCATGTTGGATTGTTGGGTTTGTTTTTTTTGCCGTATCTACTAGTTGGGTCGGCTCGGTTTTGGTTTGAGTCAAGTTTTATCGGGTGAATTTGGGTGTCAGCTCGAGTCATAATCGAGTCTAATTATTTATCCGCATCATTACAATTTTTAGTAAATATTTTTTGGTCAAACATAATTAAGTGATGATAGGTAGGTAGTATGTTTGAACCTTCAAAACCCATACTAGATCTTTCAATTTAGATCATTATTGAGCTTAAATATCGCAGTGATCAAATTGGTCGGGTCATTGCCGAGGTAACGGTCCACTACGGGTCGGGTCAGGACGGGTAATAGTTCACTACGGGTTATGGCGGGTCATTCTCAGGTGAGACATTGTCGGGTTATATCGAGTCACGGGTCATTATCAATTTGGGTTGAGTCGGAGATCACAATCTAGGGTCTTATCGGTTCGGGTTTTCGGGTTAACGAATCGGTCAGACAAGAAGTACTGTACTGGGTTAGACAATGACACAAAAAGTTGGAACATAAACAAAAGTAGTTGACAGAGGGAGGAGAGAGGGAAAGAGATCTTTGCTGTGTAACAAGGTAAACAGTCTAAACCCTAATTTCCCCAATTCTGTGCTCTTCAGATTGATCTGCTTAGTTTAATTGGGAATTTCAGATGCTTGTTTCGCACGATCATATTTCAATTTTGCTGTATTTTTGCAACTACCCATCAATTGTAGAGTATTACTCTGATAATGCCACTTCAACTTCGTGATTCTGGGCATTTTGCATTTCTTGATTGCTTAGAGCTCAAGTTTAGATATTTTTCTTTGTGATTGTTCGTAGTTTTGGGGAAATTTGATGCAAGATTGGGTCTTTTTGATTGATTTTGGGGATTTGGGTGAAAATGGTTGAAATTGGGGAAGCATCTGGAAATGGGTATACTGGGATTAGCTCAGGTGGGGGAGAGGATGGTGGTAGTGTAAAGCAAGTGGGTTCTTCGAGTGTGGTTGGTGGCGGGTCGAGGAATTCGAGCCCTTTGAGTCGGTGTGGGTCGAGGAACACGAGCCCAATGAGCCGGGCAGGGTCTAGAAATACGAGTCCTTCTAAGCAAAAGGTGATCAAGACGAAACCTCGGGGTTTAGATGAGGAGACTGCGACTACATTCCCTAAAGCAGTGCATCCTGATGTTCAGATGGAGGATAATATATGGGCAATGCTGCCTGAGGATTTACTGAATGAGATATTAGCTAGGGTTCCTCCTTTTATGATATTCCGGCTTCGTTCAGTTTGTAAGAGGTGGAATTCGATTTTGCAGGATAGTGGCTTCCTTAAGTTTCACTCTCAAGTGCCCTCCCATGGGCCTTGCCTTCTCACATTTTGGAAGAACTCCCAAACCCCACAATGTTCGGTGTTTAGCTTGCCCTTGAAGACATGGTATAGGATTCCGTTTACATTCTTGCCTCCATGGGCGTTTTGGTTGGTGGGGTCTTCTGGAGGTCTGGTCTGCTTTTCGGGTCTGGATGGGGTGACTTTTAGAACCCTAGTGTGTAATCCTCTCACGCAAGCTTGGAGGACATTGCCTGGCATGCATTTTAATCAGCAGAGGCAGTTAATTATGGTTGTAGATCGCAAGGACCGATGTTTTAAGCTTATAGCCACAAGTGATATTTATGGTGACAAGTCACTGCCTACTGAAGTTTATGATTCCAAACTTGATAGCTGGTCAGTCCATCAAATGATGCCTGCCGTTAACTTGTGCTCTTCAAAGATGGCAATCTGTGATTCAAGGCTGTATTTGGAAACACTTTCACCTCTTGGTTTGATGATGTACCGTCTGGATACAGGATATTGGGAGCACATCCCAGCAAAGTTTCCTCGGTCATTGCTGGATGGTTATTTGGTTGCTGGTACTAAGAAGCGCCTTTTTCTTGTCGGGAGAATAGGGCTTTATAGCACTCTGCAGAGTATGAGAATTTGGGAATTAGATCATACTAAGACTCTTTGGGTGGAGATCAGTAGGATGCCTTTCAAATATTTTCGAGCTTTACTAAGGCTGTCAGCTGAGAGATTTGAGTGCTTTGGACAGGATAATCTAATTTGCTTTACATCTTGGAACCAAGGGAAAGGCCTCCTTTATGACGTGGATAAGAAGGTCTGGTCTTGGATTGCGGGCTGTGCTCTGCAGTCATACAACAGCCAAGTGTGCTTCTATGAACCCAGGTTTGATGCATCTATCCACTGATTCAGAGCTTCTTCCTGCTTCATATTCTGAAAATTACCCTGAAATAAAGTTTGGGTTTTTTCTGGCATTTTTCATTCCTCCACCACCCAAAATATATGATCTTTTTCCACCTTTTGTTTTATTTGGGAATGACATCTCAGTGTACCGATACTTGTGTCCAAAACAATGTGTCCTGTTGTAGTTACTGAATGATGAGTTCACATCAGCTGCTTAACCTCACTCGTCCAGCTCTGGTCCTTCTTTTAGGACTGTTTTTGACTGGGAGTAACACTTAGTAGCTGTTGTGACCTTTGGCCATGTGTAAAATCTTTTCGATCTCTTCCGTTGATGTAGTCTAATGAGCTATGTGGAGGAATTAAACATGTAAGTATTTCATCAATACAGTTTTGAACTTGGCATCTTGGTCTCATTTGCTTTGCTTGTGGAACGCTGACTTCTGACTATCGATAGAGCATTGTCATCCTTTTGACTTTACACTAATCACAAGACATCCTTGGCTTAAGTTGTGGCATCAATGTGTTCTGTACTCCCACTACTTCAATGTGTTGTTATAGGTTTTTGCTCGCAGATTAAAGAATTATCGAAGTAAACCAAATTGGCCTTAACTTACTGTTGTTTGAAATTTTCACCTGCGAGAGAATACGAGCTGGAAAAATAAGGTAGGAACATGTGAGGCCATAGGAACTAGCGAGATGAATTCAACTGTGGAATGTATAACTCTCTATCTTTGAACTAAGAATCTTTTTATAAGCAAAATTCAACATGACTCGAGCATTCTAGTTACTCAAAAGCTTAGGGAAAAGAAGTATGCTTGCTAAGAGAGGTATCCACCAGTTCATTTGTTATGCATACAAATGAGGGCTGGTTATTTATTGAATCTTAACTTGTTCTGAAACAGGTTCTGAGCTGCAGTAGCTCTCGCATCTATCTGTTTTGTTATTTCATAGTTACATACACAAAGATTTACTTTTGTCATTGGTGAACAGGGATTCCGATTTTGCTTTTGGTTATCTTTCTGTTTTAACTCATCTGAATTTTTGCTTATCTGATTGCTTAACTCTGAGAAGGTTGATTATACCAACTGTTTCTATATATTTGATTTTGAAATGCTTTAGACAGTTAGACGATTGGTTCGCCATGCTGATCTATTTTTGTGTTTTTGATTCTGAACAATGTATGGAAAGCTGCATGTTTCTAGCCCTCCACACGTACTCTACATTCTTACTTTGAAGATAGTGTGGTCTCAAACTAGACTGATAACCTATACCTCAAAGTGATGTAGGCTCTTCTCATCCATGTAGATTCATGCCTTATTGTTAAGAAATTCTGTGAAATTTTGTTTATGAAATAAGTATTCTTAAAAAGCTTCCTTGTAGCTGTGTATTCAAACAAGAAGCAGACTCTCAGCCAGTTGAAAATGGTTAAGGATTACGCTGCCTGCATCTACTGATAACTAGCCCAATGGCAGGATCTGCAGTGTGCTGTGTTGCAAGTAGCATGCTGACTTGTAGATCACGCTTATTACCTTTTTGCAGATTCCAAATCCCTTTGTCACTAACTAAGCGTATAATGGCTCCTTTCAGCTGGTTAATTATTATTTATTGATTCTCATTTTTCGCTTTATGCAAATGTATGCTTTCAGCCTTGCATTTTGTTAGGGGATACATGCTTGTTCTGCTTTTGAATATCTGTCATAAGTTTATGAAAGCTCGCACAGATATCTCTCGCCCTGCATGATGCTACTCCTCTTCACTGCATTATGCTTTTGCGTTCAAACTTCTTCTCCTTTTTTTTTTTTTTTATATGATGGTCCTTTTTGTTTAATTTTCGTATGAATTCCTGCTTGTGGTAGGATTAGTTCTGAGAGAAAAAAAATTATTCTGCTATGGATTCTGATGTAAACTACTGCACTTCACTAGTGAAATTAAAATTGCCATGTTCACTAATCACCAGGATGAGTTTTGCACAGTTGTTTCAGACTTCCATTTCCCCATTCCAGTGATTATTACATATGATAGCTATGGATTCTGGCTTATGTATGCTAACAGAATACAATCATCAAACTTTTCTATTTGAGTGAGTTTCTGGTTTCAGCATCCTCAAAGTTATAGTTGTGCCAACTGTCTGATGCTCATCGGAGTGCAGTCGGTAGCATATTGGCTGTAGCTTCTGCTCGCTATGATGGCATTCGCGGCTTGAGTTGGGTGGAAGGAATCCCAGAATACATACTGATCTCTATTTGTACATGGTTGCTGCAGAGGAAGACAGGTAAGTTCGCCTCCATCTTTCCCATTTCCGCAGCACGCTTTAGTGGCTTCATTAAACCCTGGAACAGACAGCAGCAATGCTAACTTGTTAGAAAGTGTTGCTTTGAAAAGTAGGATTTTGTGTGCTTTCCATGTCAGATAAGGTGGTACTTAATCTAGTTTTCTCACCAAAGTTGGACGGATTGTGGATCATGTCGTTGAATAGATTATAAACATTCTGATAGACGAAGATAGAACCTGGAAGGGTATTGTTAAGTGTATTCGTCACTCGAACTAGACGACTATTGAACATAGAGATGAAGTCATTGATCTGCTCTACGCAATTGTTATCTTTTGATTTCGATAAAAATGCAGGTATACAACCTAAGGGACCTGAGCCAACCAGTACCATTTTCCTTGCACCTAGCCTGTACAAATTCTACAACAAAAAAAATAGACATGGTGAGGATACGGAGTTAGGATTCATGTAATGCGTTTTGAGATAATACAACATTCTAATGGTATGTCTATTACCAGATATGTAGTACTTACTGTGTAAATGTTGAGACGATGATGAGATTTCAAATTTCAAACTGATAATAGACTTGCTACTTAGTGGTTAAGCATTTCTGCAGATTAGTTGCTTCTAGTATTTGTAATATGTGACGAGATTCTGACACTAGTCTATTGTCTCTGAACTTGCCCAGGAACTCAAGATTTACAAAGGAAACATAACTCATGTATAATTATGCATAAATTTCATAGCTATAAACAAAACGAATCTGCCAGGCGGAATAGGTCTACCGTGAGCTGGGTTGAAAGTGTATTCATGAGGTGATCAGCAAAGGCTTGTCCGCTGTAAATACGGCTGCTGTCATATCTGTCAGGCATGAGATAGTTGTTTAGGTAGTCATTGCCTCCAATGTTGAGCAGAAACACCGATTTCGCGAGGTACTGGGCTAGTGCGTCCTGGTCCTGGAACAGTTCTGGTAGTTTCAGAGTAACCGTTGTCTGAAACTGTGATATCTGCCCATTCAAACTTGTTCGTTGACCCTGAAAAAGTGCCATTTCAGATAGTTATAAAACTTTGGATAAAACTAATAGTGATCGTCGTTTAGTCTCCTATTTATCATTTATTAACCACATTTTCCATCCTCTCCTTTTCTCCCTTTGCATGTTCCATTTAATTTACATGGAGATATATCATCTGGATTGTGTATGATTTGTGGTTCGTCATTAATGAAGATTTGCATGAAAATGGATATCGATCTTACATAATGTCTTCCAGTTTCATCAAGAATCCCTGCTGCAGCTGATGCATAGTTGATTCCTCTCAGCATGTTCCTGCCAGTCGTCAGCAGAGAAAAGTACGGTGGTATGTACGGTAATCCCAGGTACCGAGCTTTTTAAAGAACCAGAAGGGGAACTAGTCAGAACAAAGCAGCAAACCAGAGTAAAAGAAGCAATGTGCAGAGTTTGCATTACCTCCATAGTCAACTACAGTAAGGCCGTTGCTGAACCTTCCTGTCGGGCCTCCAGCGTCTATTCCGTATGGGAAGTAGTTGGCCTTTGCCGAGGTGAACATGTAATTGTTGTTCCCATTGTCTATCAGGGAATCACCAAAGATGAACATGGCTGGGGTAAGCGGAGAACTGACAGCACCATCCTGAGCATTAGCAAAGACCGAAAGCTCAGGTAAGAACATCCCGAAAATTACTGTTATAAGTATTGCTCTCAATTTCTCCATTTCTTTCTCTTGCTCTTTTCTAAACCTTCTTAGGATCAGACTATGGAGTGAGCTTGTTTGAGTTGCTCTTTATAGTCGTGTTAAAGTTCGTCGGAGTTATAACTCATGATATAATGAGGGATAAAACTATGAGGGGTATTTGAGTACTTCTGACATCCTGTTAGTAAAGCTGTGTTCTTGATTTGCCAATCATGGTGAAATTTTGAGCTTTGGACCATTCTATTTACACTTGTTTTTACAGTTAGATTTGACTGAATGCAATAAATTTCACTTTTTAATGCGAATTTATGACACATAGTACTGTAGGAGTATGTAATGCACTCATGAAATAGGTCATGGGAACTGTCGAGGTTGCAGAGAATGGGTAAAAACTGAGTAAATGCTAGTCTCTTTCTCTGTTTCCAGCTGTGGTTATTTTTCTGCTACTGGCCATGCTTTGTGTTGCTACTTACCCAATTTCCGAAGGTAGTAACTAATTTATTTTGTCCACCCTATACTTCATGTGATATGTTTTACTGGGTGACAGAACTCAGACTGCAAGAGCAAGGAACTACCAGTCTACGAGGACTGACATTTTTTCTTCGGGGGGTGAGCTCTTTTTTGGGATACGCAATTTTCATTATGAGTCATCTGTAAGCGTCCTCTCTATGTTCTCAACATCGGGTCAAGTCTAGCGTACATCCAACCCCCCTATCTCGCAACATAGGGGCACTAGGGTAATGTTGTTGTTATGGGGTGAGCTTTTAAGGAAGCACGTTGAAACTTCACCCCAAAGGTTAAAAGTTTAATTTGTCCTTCCGTACGATTGTCTTACCCAATAGTGTCCATATACGCTGTTATCTTTGGGGAAGGAGTTCTTTGCCGAAGGTAAAATTAACTCGCAAAATTTACCAGTATCGTGAAATAAGGATCTATCATCTTCACTTCGGGCATGGTGTAGAGGGAGGGTTCTTTTTAATTAAGGTGTCAAACCATGAATGCAGTTTTTTATGTGATGTATACACTGTCAAGTTTTATGTTACAGACTTACAGACATTGTTATTCTGGTATTCCTTGCATGTTTTCTGATCGGAGACTGGAATGTACTGTTCGCAGCGTATTGGATTTCTGATCTGAGACTAGAACCTGAACCTGTTAGAATTTGGAACCAAGTACCCAAGATCGGGTGATGCCCGCTTGCCAGCCGTAAACCTACCTTGTACCTGGTGAGTAATTTCATGTGGTCACTTCTAATGTCAATCTATCTTATAATGTAGGGAGTATGAATTCTCTTCAAGTTCGTCCTTTTCATAGACAAGACCATATTCAATATCAAACAACTTACCAACCAACTTTGCCAGTCTTCTCACCTGCAGAACTCAGAATTGCACGTACACCCACCTGATGCTGGAACAGCGTTATTATGATGACAAATACTAGTATGACGTGCTTCCTCGTTTTTTTTCAATTCTTTACCTTTTGGTTTGAACATCGGCTCACATATTCACACCAAACATAAAGTATTTAATAAATCGGAGGGAGTAAAAGTTATTAATATTATCCCTGCAAGAATTTGCATTGTCAGCTAAATCTGAACCTTGGTGTTGAATTTTCTTTCCTGCTGTCAATTTTTACTGAAGGAAACACCCCTTTTCACTTTTCACCATTCATTTTACTAGCCACTCTCCACTTTATATTGTCAACTTTGTCGGTAGAAGGTAAAATAGTGGAATTCATACCAAACAGTGATATATACTTTGTACAATTGAAGATGAAATTTCGGTTTTCCTACTTTGTGTTGGCGGTAATAATGAGTTAAATCGTTTTAAAACATCTCGTTTGTATATAACCGTCTTATTAACATCGTCGTATTGACATATTTGTCGTTGTCAATGTGCGATAGGATCAATTAAGGTAAGATGTGCAATTTTTTAAGCTTTGGAGAGAGGTGAATCAGCTAATAAAGTATTTCAACAAGTGCTAAATTTGTGTAAAAAATGAACCTTGTAACTTGGGAACTATACTTAGTCGCAAACGGAGGTGTGTCGTGTGTGTGACGCTTTGTAGTAAATGGGGTTAGTTCTTTAGGAATCCAAGACACGGCCGGCATTGCCTTGGTAATGGGAGCCACGCAGTGTCGTCTCTGAATTACATGCGTCCCCCTTCTCTTGTTTCGACATGAGTTACATTATTGGAATCATCGGATCGTTAATTTTTGGTTTGGATTTCTCTCGTATACTCCAAAATTTTTCGTGTGTATTTTTTATTTCATCTGTATTTGAGAAAGTTTTGAGTGTATTAATATGTTGTACAATATATGATTTTTTTGGGTGAAGCTAGTAGGGCTATAGGAGTAGATTGTTAGGTATCAATAAAGTCAAAATTGATCCAAGTATTTCACGAGGTTTCTGTAATACTAACATATACTCCGTAACTAATAAACATGCGGAAGATAACATAAGATCAATCGGTCCTTAACATGTGCCTAATGAGACTTGGTACACTAACACATCGCAACACTTATCTCAAGAAGGAACCACCATTGTGAAATTGGGGGACGAGCCCTCGTGTTTATAACTAATGCTCGATATACATTTTTGTGTTGATTTTGTACGATCTACGTGGTACCCCGTATTTTGCCGATTTGTACGTGATACCCAGTGTTTTGCAAATTTGTACAAAATACCCTCGAAATTTGACTGTTTGCACATGGTACCCAAAACTTAACCTTTCTATTAACACCGTTAACTTTTTTATTTTTAAAAGAGGGTTATTTCACGTGGTACCCTCGTATTTTGCCGATTTGCACGTGGTATCCAGTAGTGTTACAAATTTGTATCAAATATCACCAAGATTTGATTCTTTTTACATGGTACCGTTACCTTCAAAATTCTGTTAACGTCGTTAAAAAGTTGATTGCAATGGAGAATGAAAAAATGGTGATTGTTTATTATGGGTGGAAATAACGGTGACGGTGGAAATTGATGAAGATGGCAATGGTGGAGAAGAATGAATATGGTGATGATGAAAGTTTTGGGGGAAAGATAAAGATGGTGAAAATCAAAGGGTTTTTCTTTCCCGATTGATGGCGTTAACGGAATTTTAAAGGTAAAGGTATCATGTAAAATTAATCAAATTTTGACGGTATTTGGTAGAAATTTGCAAAACATTGGGTACTACGTGCAAATCGGCAAAACACGAGGGTACCACGTGAATTAACCCTTAAACCTATGCATTATAAACCACTTGACTATGTACCTTAAAGCTCTCAATTTAATGGTAGTGCTCCTTTGGGAAACTTGCCCAACTTGGTACGTACTCTACCATTTAGTCACTTAGATTTATCAGTTCATCAAAACTTTGCTCCTATTTAAGGAAATTTGTACTTTTCCTTTGTTAGATTTATGCATTTGTATTTAGTTAATCAACAAATGAAATTAACATAGTTACAAACTGTAAGTTTTTAGTATCTAAACAAATTACTCAAGGGGGGATCCAAGGTATACGATGTGTCGATGTCTAACAATGAATAATGTTTTTCTCGCGGGAGGGTCACATATTAACATATCCGAGAGTTCATCACTCCAATAGTGTGTCCGTCTACCAATACTTGATATAAGATGCGTGTTACTGTTGTAATATTGATGTTTCATTAATATTACATTTGTAAATTTCAACTAACTAAGTTATCTAACATTGAACTTTGTCTTCAAATTATTTTAGAAAAAAAGCAATAAGGACAATTACAAACCAGTGGTCCAAAAATTGGCTAACTCCATTGACAAAAAAAAAAGATCAAATTGGAGTATTTCCATTGTGTTTGAACATAATGAGTATTTAATCACTGACAAAAAGTTCATTTAGAAGGTTTTGACCTTATTAGTAGTGACTTATCATTGAACTTCGAACCATATTGTTTGTACACTTTGATTTTTACCACATGTTTTGTTTATTAGTTCACTTAAATATCATCTATTTATAACAGCTGTTTGCTACACCGTACCACCCATGCATTCTCTCTGTTCTGAAACATGCATGTACTAATTCACTTGGCTTCTAAATCTAATGACAAAAAAAGTGTTTTCTTTTTCCGGTTATTTACAATACGGGAAACATAACCATACAAACGTGATTTGTAAATCTGATTATTCGTATTATTTTAACAACCATACTAGTTGAGATATACGAAATGAACCTTACACAGTTCACATACAAACAACAAACCTGCGAGAAAATCCTTAACTTATAAAGTGGTGGATATATTATTCCAACTTGTATAGTAGTAGTATATTGCTGCTGGCTCACATTGTAGCTGATTCAACTCAGAATCTTGAGTGACCGTATTCAAACTTAAAAAGCATAAAGAACAATATAAATTCTGTAAAATGTTGATACATTTTAAGTTTCCCTATGCTTTGTCCCTGTACTTGCAATCATATTCTATTAACACATAGGTCTTGGATTTAACCCTAGCTAACTAAGCTTTGACCTTGGTCTAATCACCTACTAATTACTAATTACTCTATATAAATCTCACTTTAAGCATTCCATATTTCTCTTCTCTTCTCCATTTCGTACAATATAAATCGAAATTTCTAACTATTAAGTTTAATTAAGCGAAGTAATTATGAGGCAAAAAATGGTTTCGCTGAGGTTCACAAGTTTAATCATGGTTTCTCTATTTGTTTTGCATGCCCTAAGGAACTCCTTAGCTCATGCTCATCAAGGTGTGATTGTGTATATCCAAACTTGTCTTCTCTATTATTAATTAATTGATCAATTATTCTTTTTTTCCGAGTACTAATTATAAGAATCGAGAATAATCTTGTTCTATTTTACTAAATCGCCTTCTAAATTTGGTTCAGATAAGGTGACAAACAATTTCGATACTTCGATACAAAGTGAAAATGGTGCATTTGGAAGAAAGGTACATTTATTTTTATTTTGTTTAAATTACTTTAATCTAGTTATTACTATTTTGCTAAGAACGAAGGCAAACCTTTGAGTCACTAAGGTAATGTTGATCATTTTCGTGATTCAATCTAACTCGACAGGCAAAATTTGATCAAGAACTAGCTCGCTCTAATAATGAAGTTGTGAAGGCGAAAAAGGTGGCTATAGGAGGTAGGAAGATGGCTAATATAGCTCATGAAGTTGAAGAGGATGATAGTAGAGTGATGAAGAAGGCAACACCCATGGTTGTTTCAGGTGCTACTAAAGTTAATGATTCCATTGGATTTGAAGTGAAAGGGGATCTTGATCATGTGCTTAATAAAGTTAATGATGATATTAATGATCATCATAGCTCTATGAAGTTGAATGAAGCTTTTAGTACTCTTGATTATCGCGGCCCTCGATCACACCCTTCTAAGCATCATTGATTTTGAACCTACCCTATAAGTTAGTCTATTGTAGAATATATCTAGTGTACATTCTCTCAAATCTCGAGTCTAAACCCGCTCTATGCAATTATATATTCTTTCCGCTCAAATCTAAACTTTCTATAGTTTCAAACAGCACACTCGTAAGGTGGATTCGGAAAGCTTTGATTTGATTTGAATGGAAAGAGTAGACGTTTTTTATCAGAGGTTATTATAGTAGTATCCTCTCATCATCAATTTTTTCCCTAGCTTAGGGCAATCGAAATATCGGCATGTATATGAATGAATCTTCTATATATAAATGAAGTTCTAATTTTTGTTTCATTATTATAGAAGTACTTGCACTTCAATTTATTACATTTGTCTCATAATCTATGTTTTTAACTATATGATGAATTACAATACTTGATTAATTTTATTGGTTTTTCAAATTCTTTTTGGTGTGTATCTAATTTCATTGGTAATGTATTGATTTTGCGTCATTTCTTAAATCTGATTGCTAATGCAGGAAACGAAGAGATCAATGCATTCTTGGAGACCTCTCGTAGGAAATCTCTTAATCATGGCTCACAATATCAGGTATTTACATTCCTACTCATTTGTAGTACCTCGATTTCTTAGACCGTTAGGCTCGTACCTATAGCGAGATAGGAAATAGTCACTTTTGTGCAGAAACATAGAGAGACTATTTCCAGATGACCCAATATATAGTTCACGATTCAATTTCTACTACCAAAAAAAAAAAGAATCTAACTTATTGCTTCTCCTCTGATAATTATCATCAGAAATCATCGAACACATTTTCAGTCAAGAACAACAAGCAAGGGACTCATCAAGAACAAAAACCGCCTAGCGCGAAAATGGATGAAAGACAAAGATTTATAAAGGAAGCTAAAGAGATAATGAAGTTGATGCATAGAGATTATGGAAGAAGATGGAAGCCTAGGAGAAAACCACCCATTAACAACCGAAGTCCCATGCACTAAATATAAAGATCCAAACTCCAAAAGTTAGATTAAATACTTAGGTATAAGCTAAGGTGTTCACAATTTTGTACCCTATACTACATAGTGAACCCCTTTATTACTATAATAGGCGGCCTTAGTTTTTGCGGCGTTTTTTTACATATAGTATACCAGGAAATTAGTGTAATTTCTTTCTAGGATACATAGATATAAAAGTTGTAAGCCTCTTTTTTTTGGCAGTTTTATGATCTTTACAAGTGTAGTCTGTTTTATATGTGAAGTAAATAACATTGTCGTAGTATGTGCTTAATTATACTTGTACTATTCCGATCCATCTATTATAGACGATGCAGTCTGAGTTGAAGATATATAAATGAAATATCGACCATCGTAGAAAACATGAGTGACACAATTAAGGTCCTATATACATCATCGTTTGTTTTCGTACTACTCCTATATCTTAGATACAGAGTATTTTGTCTAGTAGTACAATTTCTCTAAAATATATAACGCATCTTAACAATTTAAGAAAACGGAGAATGTAATCGGGACACGTAGAAGGCGAGGATGGTATTTTAAGCTGTAACAAGTTGAGCTATATTCATAGGAGTGCAGAAGGTTGAGTTGTTGATGCACTGAATAGCCAGCTTCGAGTAAAGGGCCTGAATAGAATGGGCCTTATCCCAGCTCATGTATTCATTGGGCTTCTCGCATCCCGTGGGCCATGGAATACATTGATAGTCGAATAATATTACTGCGCAACATGGATCCCCAACATTTGTTAATCCTGCGTTTTCACAAAATCACAAGCAAATTTTATTAGTTTTTAGGTTCGATGTGATTCAACTTGAAAAAATGATCGAATCAGATATCATAACTTTCGATGAAATTAGTTGAGAACGCTTACCGTGTTTAGTAGGGTTTTTAAAAATATCATAAGTATGCTCGTAGCTCTTCCCACGAGCGAGTAATCGTGTAGGATAAGCAAGGGTAAGATTTTGAATCATCAAAGCAAGTTTGTTGTTGAAAACTGCTGCATTTGCATTCTTATTCTCATCACAAAACAATCCCCAACTCGAATACATTGGAATGCAACCAAGCGCGGGGATGTCAAACACCACCATTTTCCTTGCTCCTAACTTGAAAAGCGTCTACATGTGTGCATGCATGCAATGTAAGGTTTTGATATCCAGTGGCGGAGCCAGATCCAAACTTGGACTGAGCCAAAACCTATTTATCGGAGTTGGGGTGGGCCAAAAACTACAATTTACCAAATTTTAACTAAATTTATACTAAAAAAGCCCAAAATTTTTCGATCTTCCACAAACCTGGGGGCAGGCCATAGCCAGGGTAAGCCCCCCTTGGCTCCGCCCCTGTTGATATCACTATTCACCTATTAAGGCTCTTGTAGTCGGACTGACATGTACAAATTAAAATTTCCTCACAATGAATTTACGAAATATATGATTATTATATCTATTCCTTTATTCAAATTCAAATAACACAGACTCATCCGTATATGACAAAACGAATTATTCAATGCAATGAAGGGAATACTGATTATTTGATTCGATTCGAAATTACCTCTAAATTTTGTGATAGTGTAGAAATAAGGAGTTGGGCGAAGTCTTCGGGATTGTAAAGGCTTGGTCTTACAAAATAGTTGAGAAGGTAATCATTACTGCCCATCCACATGAAGAAGATAGAATTGGACAAGTGTTCATGAAGTTGTGTTATATTGAAACTTAATTTCAATTCTGTATTTATTGTCGTTTCGAATAATCTCACTTGTTCTGTCAAATCCAAACATCCCTGCAAAAAGATCGTATGGTTTTTAAAATTTTTATTATAGTTGTCAATATTTAACAATTAGGATAAGATTGAAATACTCGAACAAAACAATATAGAGATATAAAAGGGTTTTCTTACAATCGGGCTAGTCTCTGGAAGAATTCCGCAACCAATAGACCCATAATTGTACCTAATAAGGGACTTTGGCCGGTCTGGTTGTTTATAAGGTGGAGGATAATGTGGCAACCCAAGATATTCAGCTGAGCAAACAAAATTTAGTGAGTCATGCATGCATTACAAATTTGAATGATGCATGAAATTATGTTAGATAATTATTTTTAATTTATGCGAATTGAGATAGAAAAACACATATAATGGAACACAAGATCTGCATAGACTGTATCATTACTGTCAGTCTCTCGCCCGACCTTATTTTTTGACCGAGCATAGTTATACTTCAATGAGTTCCGTATATACCTATAAAATCCGGGAAAGTTTTGCCATTAGTAGCTCTTCCGATAAAGCCGCTAGGGAATATGTTACCATAAGGAGTGTAATTGGCCTTAGCCGCGAAGGGCACATCCAACCAATTGTTATTACCATTATCAACTAACGAGTCTCCGAAAACATACAAAGCCGGAGCTCGAGGTTGTGTAACTTGTGTTTGGCATTTTTGTGCATTAAAACTCAAGAATATCAAGAAAAAAATAACAAGTAGCCCCTCCAATGCCTCCATAATGTTTTGGCTTCTTAATCAAGATAACTAACTAATACATACACTATGGGCTTATAACTCTTGACATAAAATTAGCATCATGCTTATTTCAAGACAAAAATGTTTGATACGTACGTTTCTTCTTTATTTAAAGAAAAGCTTAGTCGGAAAAATGTCTAATTGTTCAAGTCAATTAGGCATGACCAATTTTCTCCTAGAAAGTTGTCGAAGTAACGCTAGATGTTCAACTCATACTATGAAAGGTTTTCACAATAATGACGAAATCACTATATTCCGAAAAAACAAAGTTTTTCTTTACTCGTACATAGTCTCATAGTTCGTATAATAACTACTTGACTATAGTTCATTCAATTCATGCATCGATTACTTAATAGAACGACTACGATTTTGGAAACTAACATAAAACCCTTATTCCGATCAACAAAAACAGTGAAACACTAAGCCATAGATCTTTCACGTGTTAATGGTTTCCCGATCACGCTACGCTGTGGAGCGAGGCCGTCGGGTTAATGGTGAGTTGAGCAAGAGCGTCGATACTATAAGGAGCGCAAATGGTAGAGTTGGTGATGCATCTGCTTGCCAAAATTTCGTAGCCAACTTGGGTCGGATGGGCCGCATCCCAGAACAAGTATTGGTCACGATTCTCACATACTTGGCCTATTGGGCCGAGTGTTGGCATGCATGGCACTGATTCAATACCGTTGACCCGCACTACTGGGCAACATGGTCTTCTAACATTTGTCAACCCTGCATACAAGGCCCATGTACCCTCATGTTAGACGCGCGTAAAACTAAGTTTATTTAACGTGAATAATACCAACTTTCGGTAAAAATGACCAGAGTCGAGAATAATGATAACTAGACGTACCGTATTTAGACGGATTTTTGATTGCGTCGTGACATAGGTCAAAAGTTTTCCCAAAAGTGAAGTAAGGATTATTGAGAGTGACGGCCAAGTTTTGGATCATGGCATGAAGCTTAGCGTTGAACTCTTGTGCAATCTCATTTTTAAGGTCATCGCATCCCTCTTCTATATTTTTGACGTAAAACGGGATGCAACCTAGAGGCGCGACCTCGAACACGACTCTCTTCCTTGCACCCACTCCGTGCAACAACTGTGCATCCAAAGTCGAATAAGTTTGACCACAACAGTGAAATAAAATGTTAGAGTGGTACTTCACCAACGAGAAATGTAACAAGCTAAGTGCATATGAGTACGTGCCTACAAAGTTATACTAGGAGATTAAAAAAAAGATCAGAGTCAACTTTTCAAAAACGACAATTCAATAACATGATATTATCTTAATGTATAATGATAAAGGTCTACCGTAATAATGTTGTGTACCTGTAATTGTTCTGAGTATTTTTCAATAAGGAGATCGGAAAACTCTTCAGGAGTGTACTTGTCACTTGAATCAGAAGATTTGTTGAAATAGTTGAGGAGGTAATCATTGTTGCCGATCCATGAGAAGAATATGGAGTTGGACAAGTGGTACTCAAGCTGGTCTCCAAGCCTTGGTCTCAACACACTTTCTAATGTTTTCCCGAACAAGTTAACTTGTCTTGTAAGATTCAACACATTCTGAAAATTAAATAAGCGAATTTAAGCTATATATGTTACCCACATTTTCATAAGAAATGACGTAAATACAAAATCAAAGATTATTTTACACATATAGACGCATATAAATCGTATACGGAGTATATATATTTGACTAACTTGGTACTAAAAAAGCTTGGCCGGTTGCAAATTAAAATGACTGTTTTCGTACCGGTGGGCCGGTTTCCGGCAAGATACCGCCACCAGCTGAAGCATAATTGTAGCCTGTGAGTGACCCATACGGCGGCATTGGATCCTTGACACGCCTTGGATACGGCAGTCCAAGATGATCAGCTACATACATGATACATGCATATACGTAAACAAATATGAAATATCCACGTTTAATGTAACGTTTTGACTTTGACACTATTTGACGTTTTAAGTAAAAAAAAAAAAAAACTTTAATGTGAATGTTTACGTACGTACGTACCTAGAAGATCCGGCACAATTTTGCCGTTGGTAACTCTTCCGGTGGCGATTCCGGCCCTGAAGTCCCTTCCATAAGGAGGGTAGGCTGTTTTGGCAAAGGTGTACAACCAGTTGTTGTTACCACTATCAACTATAGAATCCCCGAACACGTACAGTGCTGGTGCACCTGCTTCTGATATAAGTAGACAATTTCCCAAGTTTATTACACTCGACAGACTTACTATAAATAGAAGAAGATGGGCTAGTGGTTGCATCATTTTTGGAAATGATGAAATTTTTTTCTTAGAGAAGAGATTGTTTCTAGTGGATAATTTTAACTTGATGCAAATGTCTCGTTCTATTTATAGATCGACGAAACAAGGATAATTGGAAATTGAAAATGGTAGGGAGCACAGGGTCGTGGCATTGACTTCTTATTAATTATTACAACCGTAATTGTAAGATTTTTTTTAGAATAATATTAAAAGAAGTCGGATATGTTGATAATGATGATAAAACCAATTGGCAATGAAAGTCTCTCTCCTAAATGAGTGATGAAAACGAACCAGATCCGTGTAATTTTAGTATTTCATGAATCTAATACAAATAAGCTAAGTCGTGTATTTGTTATACGGAATTGCGAAATATATATGTACGGAGTACATGCTAACATGTAGTCCACACAGATCAAAAGATGAACGTGAGTCATTATAATCGCTATGAACGTGAGCAATATACACATACATACCCTATCACCGGATAAAGTTTTACTCGATCTCTACAAACAAACTTTATTACTATTATTTTTAGATAATTAAAATTTTGGTGAGACGTATTCTTATGCAATTTTTTCTTAAAAATCCCATATTTTTTTTTTCTAATTTGAAGTTTCGAGGCAAGAGAGGCAAAGACTTAGCTTGATAGAGAGAAAGTGATCGAGCATCAGATCCAAATCAGTAATTTAATTTACAAATCTTCACTCGATCTGCATGACATATATAAAAATTAGAAAATTTTCATGAAATATTGAAATTGGTGCAATTGTGCCCACGACTGATGCATTATCGACAAAGAATCTGGATCAGATCAACGACTATACTCTTTCACTCTTCAGACATTATCTTTAACATAAATTATACTCCGATCCTTCCATTTCAACATGTATGACGTTTTCAAGTTACGAGACACTTATATCTCTTAAAATATAAGGGTAAAAATTATGAAATTATGATCTTGTGAAATTATATTTCTTAACGAATCCAAGGTATAATTTTTATAATTTTTGACAAGATATTCTTTTATGAAATTGAAAGTCAAAACTTGTCTCGTAACTTGAAAACGTCATATATATTGAAATGGAGAGAGTACAATCAACATTTGGTCAAACTATGTTGGTTGGAAATGTAGCTCAATGTGTTAAATTAATTAGCATGTTATTCAGACATATATATTAAACTACTACTCTTATCAGATTTTGGATCCGGATCTTATGGATAATAATGATCCAATGTCATTGATAGAGGTCTATAGTTTAGACACAATTAATTTGTCTACAATGTAAAATTGAGCTAGTAGTACTAAAATTGAGATCGGAATAGTAAAATTAATTATAGTAAAAAATTCAGGTAGTAAAATTAATTATTATTATTATTCATTCCTACTCAATTAGATGAGCTGGGTTGGTGTATTAGGTTAGTATTAATGATGTATGATAATTAATATCACAAATCGATCAACCCATGATCGAAAAAACCATCAAATTACTGAAACGAGTCACACGACCAAAAACGTTAACATCACAAATTCACAAATCAGCTCAAATTTGAAAAAGCCATCAAATACCTCAAGACGGCCTTTAACGTCAAGAAAATATGACATTATGTGCGAAAGCTGAAATAATTTCCATACATTATAATACGAAATCCATAACATCTTTGGTTTTTGCCTTTGGTCACAATTCACCAAGTCACAAGACTCACACGATTAACCAAAAATTACGTATTTCATATAGTATTCGGAATGCCTAGCATGAGCCGGGTTCGAAACCCGGGAGCCTTATTCCATCATACAACTAACTGAATTTTATCGAAAAAAATGAAAACATATAGAACACATAAGAAACTTCAAGAAAACTTCAACTAGAATTATTCTTGAGCAATCAGCAGGGTGCGTGCATGGACTGGCTGCAGCTTTAGTCAATCAGGCTTCACTGAGAAGCGAGGTGGTCGGGTTAATTGTGACTTGAACAAGATCATGGATACTCCGAGGAGTGCAGATGGTGGAGTTGGTGATGCACTGGTTAGCCATAATTCTATAACCAGCTTCAGTAGGATGCGCACCATCCCAGAACAAGTATTCGTCACGCTTTTCGCACGATCCACCGCCTAGCAATATGTGTTTGCACTGCACTGAATCTACTCCCTCTGGTTGCGCTACTATGCAACATGGACTCCTAACATTTGTTAACCCTGCATATAACAAAATAATTAAAGTGTTGTCACAAAATGACGACTTAATTAAGGGATCGACTAATATTGAATCATCATATAAAATCGACTTATAGAGTTATAGGTATATATAAAAGGCATGTACACAGTACACGTACCATAATTGGCAGGATTAGAGATTGCATCATAACTAATGTCATAAGCTTTGCCCAAAGTGAAGTAGGGGTTTCCCAGAGAGGTTGTCAACTCTTGGATCATTGTGGAAAGCTTATCGTTGAAGATTTGGGCGACTTTATTTTTACTATTATCACATCCCTCTTCGATATCATCGTCCTTGACGTAAGTCGGGATGCAACCAAATGGAGCGACTTCGAAAATTACTATCTTCCTTGCACCAAATCCATGCAATAACTGCATGCATGGTAAATTGGTAATTCATGAGTTCATTTAACGATCATATATACAAAAATACTAAGAGTCTATATGTAGACAAATTAAAAAATGTCTATGGTTAATTTAATCAAAGGTGCATTAAATTTTGTTACATAATTTTGTAAATGTTGGAGTATAAGGAAAGAAATTAAAGATCAGAAAATCGTAAGTTTGTAACTTTCTTAAATCAATTTAAATTTCTTTCTATTTATGCAATCGTAACTATGTTGATTTTACTGCCAGTTTCATAAATTTACTGCAAACATGTTAAATTTACTACACAAGCATATTACTTACTATTTGTGATCTTTAATTTACCACACTGAATCATTTTAATAGAAAAATAATCTATTGTCTATATATAGATTCATGGGATCATCCATATATAACGTGAGTTTTGAAAAAAGCATATACGGAGTAATAATTAGTACAATATTTTTTAATTTAAAAACTCGCAATTTTAATTTATCCTAGAAATGATTAGAATAACTACGATTAAATCTTGGCCTTACCCGAAGCTGTCCCGAAAGATTTGTAATGAGAAGATCTGCAAACTCTTCAGGGGTGGAGTCACTCGAATTCGATGAAGGATTGAAAAAGTTTAGGAGGTAATCGTTGTTGCCCACCCATACAAAAAATATCGAGTTGGCCAAGTGGTACTCAAGCATGATTGGATCACCCAACTCTGGTATCAACACTGTTTCCATTGTCGTTTTAAACAAGCTAACTTGTTCAATAAGATTCAAACAATTCTGCAAATAATTATTAAAGAAACGTTAATTTATTATGCACGTAAAAAATTAAAAGAAACAGAATAAGTACTTGAAAACAAGAATGCGATTCTGTATTTCTTACTGGTGGGCCGGTTGAAGGAAGGATACCACAGCCAGATGAAGCATAATTATACCCCGTAAGAGATGTAAGTGGCTGTCTTGGATCTTTAACACGCCTTGGATATGGCAGTCCGAGGCTTCGAGCTACGTACAGTGAAAATGGTCAATTAATTAAGTTTTTAACGACTGGACCAAACTTAATCCTCACAAAAAAAAAAGACTATACTGTATATGTAAGTACGCGGTACTGATATTGTACGTGGTATATATATATATATACATTGTAGTTCAATGAGCTGAGATTGGATGTTTACCTATAAAATCAGGCACATTTTCACCGTTGGTAACTCTTCCGGTGGCGGTATTCCCATTGCCGAAGTCTTTTCCGTAAGGAGGGTAGTTGGCCTTGGCAATGGTATTCAACCAGTTATTGTTACCACTATCAACTAAAGAATCCCACACATACAAAGCGGGGGCAGCTTGTGAAATACATTTTCCCAAGTAAAAACTCGAGAAAGCTACGAGGAGAAAAAGGGTTATTTGATGCATTACGTACTATTTTTAGGAGATTTTGCACGAGCTTTATTTTACACTAGTTAGCAAGTTATAGTAAAAGATTTTTGGAAGTTGATGACTTGATGAAAACGTTACTTCGTGGAGTTGCATTTATAGAGAAAGAAAACGTGTCAATGCACAACAACCTAGCTAAATTACTGCTACAAATAATTTTTGGGTCACATTATTGTCATGATACAAATCTTCTATATCGATTGTGAGGTGAACCCAACATGATGTCCATTATTTTCGAATGTGATAGCGAGTATCTAAATTACTGATTTTACTCTGCTATAAAATTGTATGTTAGTCGTTTATTTCTTTTGGGGAAGTTATTACTAATTGTGCATGTGTTGTATTATCATTATAGGGTAGTTCAGTATACAAGAGATCAATTAAAATCTTGTTTTAACTTCCAAATAAACCTGATCAATTCTAGCTAGCCACAAATCGAGTTCAAACTAAACCCGCAAGGAAAAATGGTCTAGCTAAGAGATCTCTATTCTCTTCCATAACATAACCAGACTTGTTTGCGAAGCTAATAAGTGATCTCTTCCATAACGTTACCAGATCAGACTTGTTTGCGAAGCTAATAAGGGATATAAGCCGAGACAATTCAATTTGGTTTGTTTTAATTAGTGATATATGCGAATTCAAATGGGAACTTTTTTTTTTTTTTTTTTTGTGATATATATGCATGCATGGTGACCTCGAGGTACAAATCAAACACTAACGTGATTAAATAAACGAACACATGATTTGGTGTTCAATATCAGGATGTTATATTTGGGAAACAAACGATTCCATGTACAAAAAGATCATGTCTGTCAAAGATTCTCTCGTAATCTTTTCAATTATAATCGCCTTGATTGTAGGTGTGTTTGTATATATCTCGATTCTCCTATCTAGTTTGTCAGGCTCGCTCGGTGTCAAACCAAAGTCGATCTTATTCTCAAATGATTCGAGATCGTCTAATACAAACCGTCATATATATGTAAAAGTCCTTGGTTGCACGATGTTCGATCTAAAAAAAAAAAAAAAAGAACCTTGGTTCCAAAAGTCATTGACTCTGAATCGTCACCTCAAATCGTCATATGTAAACAGTACAGTAACAAAAATCAACAAAGTTAAGAAATTACATCCATAACTTGGCTATTGTAGGCAACAATTGAACCATCTACGAAATTTTTACCATAAGGAGGGTAATTTGCCTTGGCTATTGTAGGCAACAAGTTATTGTTGCCACTATCTACAATTGAATCTCCAAAGACGTATAGTGCAGGAGCTAGAGGCGAGGAAGACGAGCCACATTCTCCCGGAATAGTACTCGATGAAATTATCAATAATAACAATACGAGACAAGAGATTATTGTTGTTGGTAGCATTTTTATTTATATGATCATGTAAGTTCAATTTTTTATCTTCAAATTCAGCTAAGAAACACACACGTTTATATATAGCTTTGCATGCCATGTCTCAAACTTAGCTTGTCGAGGAAGCAAGATGTGGGAATCACTAACTTGTAGACTCGATCAATGTATATGAGCCGGTAGTGTATGTGTTGTAAGGTGTGATCTGTGACTTGTGAGAGATTATATATGCATAAAGCTGGATATCTTTTTCAAATGCACATTTAGCGATTCCAAACAAGCACGAAAAATGCCAAAAAGTGAACAATATTGAGGTAAATTATTATTAATTTTATGTTGTCTAATAGTTTTAATTTCTAACTCCCTTATTCGGTACACTAGGTTTCGACTTTGGATATATGTTGAACGACATTTGTTGTATATCTCATTTTTTGTTGACTACTCCGTATGTTCTAATCCAAACCATATAATATATACAACACTTATCACATTTCGATTCAAATGAAATAGTACTGCCGAGACGAAATAAAAAAAAAAAATCATCAATCATCGTGTATGCATGTAATAATGTATGCAAGATCAAAGCAATAATTTAAATTAATTTGACTCGGTATCAACTTAATTAAGGGATCTACAAGTTGTTGTACAAGAATTGTGTAATCAAATTAAATGAGCAAGATAAACATTGATCAATAATGTTTATTTATTGTTGAGCAAGTTGTTGAATATTCATAGGAACACAAACGTCGGAGCCGTTGATGCAACGTGAAGCAATAACAGAGCAAGTAGCTTCTGTGAGATGATACCCATCCCAAAAGTAGTGATTGTTAGGGTTTTCGCATGGTTTTAGCTCCGGAATGCATGAGAATGTGCCGTTCCCCCACGCTTCGCAACACGGGTTGCTACTGTCACCTAACCCTGGACGCGTATATATACTAGTCAGTGTCTCGTAATTCAAACTCGCGAAAATTAGTAATATATTACACGCAATTATTAAATGCAAAGTGAAATAACACGTTCGTTGTTTTTTGTTGATTGAAAAAGGTCGTCATACCGTATTTTTGAGGATTAATGACAGCATCATAACCAAGCCAATGAGCTTTCCCAATAACAAAATGTGAGTCTTGGAGAGTTGAAGTCAAGTGATTCATCATTAGAGTAAGCTTATTGTTGAAGATTGATACAATTCTGTTTTTATCTTCATCACATCTTCCATTGGGCTTGACCCCGCGAACTATTGATGGAATGCAGCCAATAGGCCCAAGTTCAAACACCACAAACTTCCGGGCTCCTAAATCATACAGTTTCTGGCCCAAACAAAAAGCGTAACAAAGAAGTCAGAACAAAGTTATGACTTATGACGACCCCAATAGCATTACAAATAAAATTTTAACTATAAGTCTATAACCATTCAATTTAATCCGTATTCAAGCTGAGTTCAAAGTTCAAACACTGCCATTTATGTATATGAAGTTCAGTATAAATGAATATTAACTGACCTGCAATTTTTGTGATAATGCGTCAACGAGAAGCTGGGCAAATTGTTGAGGATTGTAACCACGGCGCAATGAAATAGGGAAGGAGTTGAAATAGTTGTTGATGTAGTCATTGTTGCCCACTGAGAAGATGAAAATGGACTTAGCCAAGTGTTGGTCAAGCTGATTCGATTTCCTCAAGTTTGAGGCCAAATGTGTTCTTACTGTCGTTTCAAACAGCCTCACTTGTTCGCCTAAATTCAAACATAATCCCTGCACCATACGTATATCGATTACTATTACTGATACTACTATACTATCAGTATTACCGTGGTTACAAGTAATGTAAAAAGAGTCACTTTGTAATCTAGTATAATGGTCTCTCATATATTATTGAGAGGCCGTCTTTAATGAAAATTTGTGCTATACTGTAGTCTATACTGTGGAGTATAACTCAACTAATTCTGTCCGACTTCAATACATATAAAATTAAATAGAGAAAATCAAATTGTCTATATATATGAATATGGCTATACCCCTTCATGTATCAATCATCACACATTCATTTGTATGCCTCATTGAGAAATGTACGAATTCTACTTCCGGCAAAGTTAATGTTACAGCTAGTCAATCATCTCAATTGAAAATCAAACCGATAATTGAAGTCAAAACAATACAGTAGATCTTAACAGTTGGTCTGGCTTAATACCATGTCATTAGTCATGATTCTAATCATATACGAAGCATTCCCCTTAAATTAATCTCGTCTTAATTAAATTGACTAGTATATACGGAGTATGTTACTAGTATGTTTCAATTATTATTTCATCAAACTAAAAATCAATAATAATTTACAAGAAGTTACGCCTTTCGGATTCTTAGCTTCTACACGACTACACCGGCCAACAACGGAATTAATGAGGCTGTCGTACTTAGATTAGGCCATTCATTTGCCAAATTAAGCATCATATATCTTTATCAGACCAGCAAATCAAATAGAATGATTTGCGCATTCCAAACTTTATAAAATAACATTATGGTATGTTTGACTTTGATCATGCCACATGAAGCCAAAATGATTGTGCTTACTTTTAATTGTTGGGTTATTAATGCTAATTACTATCACAAATCTGTCTAACAATAGTAAGGTATGATTGTATCAATATATATGATTAATTTACTTTGTCGATTCTCCATCATACTAGCTACAGGCCCGGCCGGCGGCCCGTAAGAAGCGCAATAGTAACACGGTAAATTAAACGTGTACTTCAGCTATTTTCTCAATCCCCTGAATCCAAATTTCCACTTACGCAACCAGCACTATTAATGCATATAATGCATACTAGGCAAATTACCATTATTATACGTAATAACATGCAAATCACGTAAACAGGCTCGTGCTAAGAGTCGAACATGAAATTGAAGAGAGTTTCACACCACCTTTTTAATTGCTATTACTGTGCTATAGCTTTACGAGCTAGTTTAATACGTACATGATACTTTTGTTATAAGGTTACTAAGGTAGAGTGTAAGAAAAGACTTAAACGTGAATTAAACTGAAACAATAATGTCTATGAAAGCAAGGTTACAGAATCCTTACAATGTAGCCTCCTGTTTCAGGTAAAATACCGCAAGATCCAGATGCATAATTGTATCCCGATAGCGAGCTTTGTCTGAGCTTTACGTACGGTGGAGGATATGGTAATCCAAGAGCGTCAGCTACAAGATTCAATCAATTTATTAGCTAGTTTAATTAATTAGGCCTTACTTTAATTCGAATGTATACACGTATATGTATACGCAAATTTTATTATAGACATAATCGTAGCACAAAAAAAGAAGATTCATATATGATACTATGAATTGTACGTACGTACCTATAAAATCTGCGACAGTTTTGCCATTGGTAAATCTTCCGGTAGGACCTCTATCAAAATTGTGTCCGTAAGGAGGGTAATTAGCCTTGGCTAACGTAGGCAACCAATTGTTATTGCCACTATCAAATAGCGAATCTCCGAACACATATAATGCGGGAGCCCCCGTTAATGTTGGTGGTGGTGGTGGTGGTAATAGCGATGTCGATGGTGATAGTGATGAACTATATGACGCTACTAGGATAAAATTCGAGGAAAACAATAGAAAGCAAAAGAATGATAATAAAAATGTTGGCGACATTATATGTTGGTTGATAATGCAGCTTTCGGTCATATTATTTAGATGGGAATTCATGTGTTTTGCTCACTTAGCTTTTTTTCTTGCGTGATCGAGTAAAGGGGAAAAGAGAAAAGAAAGTGGGGTGTTACGTGCATATGCACGCAGACCACATTAACGAAGAATGATGTTATTATACTATATAGTTTTTATTGTATAGTGATGAATAATGATAATGATCACATATTTATAAGGGGGTTGATATCAATAATTATTATGATGCAAAAAATACACTTTAATTTATACATTTTAAAATCCGCAAGGATTTCACAGATGTTTGTATGGTCTTCATCTCAACGTAGGGCACATTTTTTGGTAGATGATTGAAAAGAGGTTACATATAAGAGTATATCTTTGCTTACATTACGAATTAAATATTTTTTTCAAATAAAACACTCTAAATTTCGTGTCATTTTATTACATACTATTATACACAGACGCAATTATTTCACTAAATAATGTTCAATACTGTACTTTATTCAACGGAATTATAAAATAAAAGCCAACTCGATAGTATAACATACACAAATTTTGAAATCGTCACAATCACCACACATTATTCACACTCACATACAATTATCTCTACAAATGAGTGCATGAGTCATCATTTAGTCTTTCGTTGTATATGTAGCTGTCAAATTATATGATCACACTTTTTTTTTCCAACACAAAAAATCTTTTTGGATGAGTTCTATAGTCTGAACTCTGAACTAGCCGATCGAAGCCGTCGTTATTTTAATGAGTTGTATTAGGCGAAAATTGTTTCTTTGCAGAAGTGGCGTGTTCTTGAAGTTGTTTCCCATTTCTCTGAATGATTTCAATAGTGGGTTTCTGATCAGACACCAACGTAAAAGCTAAAGGATTACCGCTTTTAGAAAATTTTCGGATGTTCACACTAATGCAACACCATTAATAGAATATATAGTTGCCCAAATGTCAAGGTAATTGATAATTTGATCATGAGCCAAGAGATTAATTGAACTAAAGCGTCATTGAAGATTGATGAGGTGGATTCATAGATAGTATGCTCCTTTATTCATTTTGTCGCCGGTTTGTTATTATTGTCTGTTCTTAGGTTTCAGGTTTTTTTTTTATATATATTTTTTTAAATCAAAGTCTCGTTTTGAAAACCAAGAAGAGTGTCTGTTTTCAGTTCTTAGTTTCATTTTCTATAATTATAGTAAAAATAAAAACAAACAGTTTTAAGTTAATTTCGTAAGACATTTAATCCACTATTTTACTCTGAAAACGACACTGACACCAAACATACCCTCGGATTTAGGATCGTTTATTCATTATGCTTGTGAGCTGATTTACATTTCGTCCAACTCACCTGGGAGAACGATGGAAAGTTAAAAATGTGCAATTGAGCTCGAGCGCGCTTGATTTGAACAAAGCTCTTAGACGTTGGCTTCTACGTTAAGGAAGTAGCACTTTTTGTTGGTACGTCTAGGTACTCACTTGGGCCCAATGACCGCAAATTGTGAGGTATGGGTGACATTTTCATTTGGGCCTGGGCCCCCATTTTTATTACGAAGAGGTTTTTGGTCCATAACTTTTTTCGTTTTGGCCCACCAATCACCACACAATTTCTACTCCAACTCCGATAATGGTGGAAATGGGCTTAAGCCTTGATATTACCTTTTCTTATTAAAAAACAAAAAAAAAAAAAACAAAATTGCATAACTTTTTTTTTTTTTTTTTGGTCAAAAGAGGTGCAGTGTTGAATATTGTTGATAAAATTTTGCAGTCAACTCCTCTAAAAAGGACCCCGAAAAAGATTGAAAGATAAAAAAGTAAATAAAAAAAATGAGTCGATACGAAGGGGGACGAAAACTATCGTTAGAAATCTTAAAATGATTTAGCCAATCCCATTCTTATATCACGTGAAACGATATTATTGATGGCGTGGAAGCCAACAACACCCAATAAAAGAGAATGTATTTCACAAACTCTCAAAACATGTTTGGAAAATAAATAACCAAACTCTGTTTCTCCGATTATATCCAAAATGAAAAAATCAAGTCTAATTTCACCAATGAATCGATTATATTTTCGCGTCAACTTTATACGAGTCGACGATGACGACAAAGGCCGAAGATGTTAGATGCCCATGGTTAGTAAATGCTCAATCTAATATAAGTCTAACCCATTGTCATATTCGTACCTTTCCAACAAAGATTAAAAAGCAGCAAGCAGAATCCGACCAATTCCCTCGTAATGTATACGCTTTCCTGCTACTACTAATAATATCATTAACATTAATCATCTTTATGCCCCGCCTGTCAATTTATGTTCAAAAATAATAATAAATAAATAAATAAATAAAAATCCACCCACTCCATCTCCATTGGAATTTGGAAGAAGAATCAGTCAAGTCTTCTTCTCTCAATCTCTTCATCTCATTGTCAACCACCACAACTTGTAAAAGAAGCTAGCTACTAACTTTTTCTGGGTTTCTATCTATCCACCTTTTGTTCAGGTAAAGCTTCCTTCTTTTGCTGTAATCCTTGATTAATTTGTTAATTTTGCTTCATAAGTTACTGTTTTCTGCTCCATAATGCTGTTATTTGCAGAACCCTGATCAAATTTTGAGTAATTTTGGTATATTATGCTTGATTTTTGTTGGGTATTTGGTTAATTGTTCATCATAGGAGTTGAATATGTCTGTGATATTAGTTGGATGTGGAATTTTTAGTGGGTTTAAGGGTTTTGATTTAGGGCAAAATTATAAATTGTAATAAACTATTAATCAGCTATGTTGCTTCTATATTTGCTATTTTTTTTGTACTTATAATGTTAGTGTTTGGATAAATTGGTTGCTATTTTAGGAATGGGGATGGTTTTGTCAATGTGTTGTTAAAATTCGGCCTGAGATGATGGAAATCATGAGTTCCTTTTGTTGTATGACTTGTATCGGGTGTCATGACTATTGTTGTCACCTATAGAGAATTAGCGATATCTTATGCTTGAAGCAATTATTTCTTTATTAGTACCCATTGTTTCGTTGCATTCTATCATTGGTATTTTGGTGTTGTTTTTATGTACATTGTGGTTCGTAGGCTGAACATAGTTTGAGAGTACGTTTGATGGGGACAAATTTCATGGAACGGAATAGATTGTGCAGTGGTAAGCATTAGGTCGAGTATTTGTGTTGGTTGAACCCTTTATCCAAGAAGTGTCATTGCTTATCAGATCCTCATTAGGTAATCTTTTAGGCATGGGTCTATTAAGACAACAAATTGTGATTTTGTTTGCTGGCCCTTAGATGTTTGGTGTATATAGGCGATCAGTCATGATTTTGTGTGGCAACCTTGGGATCGGTATCTCTTCATCTTCTGTTTATGTACTGAAGCCCATTTTGAAGCTTTACGACCAATTGTCTGATCATAATCCTAAGAGACCAGACAAAATACCTCGGAAGCCCTGCAATACGTTTAGTCAGATGAGTCACTAGCTATTATTGGTGAATGGAGAAGATTTGCCTACTCATCAAGCTGACTCCTTCACCTAAAAGTTGAAGACTTTTCTTCACTACAGCCAAAGTGCCAAGATATATATTGTTCGTAATGCCATCATTTACCTCAGTGCCTCCAAAGAGGTTCGCCCCACAAGCTGGGTAAGCTTATCTCTGGGGGCCCTTTTATGCTCCGCCCTCATCCCTTGTTTTTAATCCTTCACTTCAGCCAGTATTCGTTCGCAAGATTTACAAGATATAGGCTGCTATTTATGAGTGGATTATGTGTTTCACCTATACAAGAACACAACCATCCCCAATAAGCAAAATCTTTTCTACTAACCCATGGGTGCTTTTCTTGGTGGATTTATCAGTATTCTTGAAATGGTTCCTGTTGCTCGTACAAGCCGTTTGCAAATTATTCTAAACCTACACAATTTCTTCGTTTGCAGTTTATGAGAACTTAAAGATGCTGCCTTTGGCTACACGTTTGAAGACCTCATAGCATAATGCGTTCAATTGAATTGGCCGTCATATGTACCTTAACTGGAGTAGTAATTGGCATTTTCATTTCTACAGCGGTGTTCTTTTTTATTAGATGGTACAAAAGACGCTCTTATTTTGAAGATAGTAGCTTATCAAGACTCCCTATCCGTCAGAATGTACGAGTCCTTGGCGTTGACTCTAGTGTCTCACTTTCGGATTCTGTAGTCCCCCCTCTACCAGATATTACAGCCAAAAGCTCAGCATCCTCTTGGCTGAATCACCATAACAAAGATCGAGCAACTTCACTGTCTGGAATACCAAAATACTTATACAGGTAAGTGCTTAGGTGAAGTTGATTATCTTAGTAGTATTGTAGACTTTGTTTGCTTCTTATGCCACATTTACAAGCATCAAAATAAATTGTATGTAGATATTTTAGACTGCTGATACATAAACTATGGTACGTGGAGTCTTGCTTTTCTGCAGTGATGTGCAGTTACTGCAAGAATTGTATTAGCCCTTTAAGGCAAGACATGAAATTATGTCCTAGTGTTCTTATTGGTTAATGTTATCCCAGGGACATCCAGAAGGCTACTCAGAATTTCACAACCATACTGGGGGAAGGGTCATTTGGCCCAGTATACAAGGCTTCGATGCCAGCTGGTGGAGTGGTGGCAGTTAAAGTATTAGCTTCCAACTCAAGGCAGGGCGAGAAAGAGTTCCAAACTGAGGTGAGATCTCATGTCATGAGTTAACTATGCAAACCTTCTGCTCTAAATGTTTTCAGACACAAGGTACTTTTGTTCCAGCTATACTTGTCGATGCATAGGTAGGTGTCTGATACGTGATACATAGATCTTGAGGACACTGATGGCAAGATCCAGGATCTTAAGCTCATATTGAAGTTTCATCAAAACATTTGTTCTCAAAGGACTACGTATCCCTCTGTCTTGATGATTCATGGTTCACTGATACTTCTATTTTGTGCAAAATGAAGGAAAATTACTGGAGAGCTCTTCTGTTTTTTATTCAAAACTCTTTTGAAACCTACTAGTTCAGGATGTCTTTTTACGAAGCTTCACAGACGCTCTTGTGGTTTTGTGTCATTGAATAATAATACAATTTTTTAACAGATAGTCTATTGCTTATGCTATTAATTTTGGATTCACTGCAGGTATCTTTGTTAGGTAGATTGCACCATCGTAATCTGGTGAATTTGGTGGGATTCTGTGTGGAGAAGGGGCAACACATGTTAATATACGAGTACATGAGCAACGGAAGTTTGGATAAATTGATATACAGTTAGTACCTGACTCATTTATCTGCTTTCCTTGTTTAAAAAGTACTCCAAAGGTTTAATTCGTATTTTCAATTTTTTCTAGTCCAGAAAATTCGCGCTCAGGTTCTTACGATGTGATACTTCAATATGATATGTTTGGAAAGAGAAGGAAGTAGGATGAGCTGTCTTTATCTAATGTAATTGCTTCTTCTTGAGTCAGGTGAAGAAGATGCTCTAACTTGGGACGAGAGGCTTCAAATAGCTCTTGATATATCGCATGGGATTGAGTATCTTCATGAGGGGGTATGTTACCTTAACCTTACTAGTGTCTTATGCATTGTAGTTTTTGAGTTTTCTAATTATGACAATGCACCATGGAACAGGCAGTTCCACCAGTCGTACATCGGGACTTGAAAAGCGCCAATATATTACTGGACCACACTATGAGAGCAAAGGTAGGTCAACAAAATTCAGTCCAACCGTGATGCAGCATGTCATATTATTATGTCCTCTTAGTCTCTTAGTCTCTTACCCCCCCCCCTCCTCCCCCATCCCCGGAGTTCAGATCTCTCCATTTTTTTTACGAACTTCTGAAGTTCAATTTCTTTGTGAAATTTTGTTTGTGAAATGCTTGTTACTGTTAGTATCAAACCTGACAGTGCATTGATGATGCATGATTTTATACCAATTACTTCTAACTGTTTTAAGTTACAAGTTAGCTATTTTTGAATCTGTTAGTGCTATGTGCTATATTTCATTTCCTACTATCTTTCGTAGAAGGTACTTTCATGGAGCATATTCTCAGCAAATGGTATATCTATTCTGTGAGCAGGTAGCTGATTTTGGGCTTTCTAAGGAAGAAGTTTTCGATGGGCGTAAGTCAAGCTTGAAAGGTACATATGGGTACATGGATCCTGCTTATATCTCTACCAGCAAGTCCAGCTTAAAGAGTGACATCTACAGCCTAGGAGTCATCTTTTTTGAGCTCATCACAGCTATCCATCCACAACAAAACTTGATGGATTATGTTAATCTTGTACGTATTCCTCTCTCCACCTTCCCGTTATTCCTCCTCACTTGTTTCCCGAGAAAACTTCTGCTGCAGAATTTGGTTATCTGATGTGAAAATTTGTCTTTCCCTTTGTCTCTTGTCTAAAGGCTGCTATGGACTCGGATGGAGGAGTTGACGAGATACTTGATAAGCGACTTTACGGGAAATGTAACCCAGAGGAAGTGAAGAGTTTAGCAAAAATTGCATTCAGATGCTTACACAAGACACCTAGGAAACGCCCTGGCAGTGGTGAAATATCTCAAGGCATTATGAAGATTAAACAGAGCCGACTAGGTAAAGGCGGAACCATGTCTTTCGCTTCAGCAGATCTCAGCCGCCTTATGAGTAAAATTGAAATTCAACAAGCGGAGATATGTAAAGTAGTGAGTAGGAAGGACTAGCAATGAATATTAATGTTATCATTTTCGCTGCAAAATGGTAATCATCCCGATATCTGGTCATCTTTTCTTGCTCTTTCAGGCTTACAGCAATGCTGAGATCGAAAACACGAAGCTGTGTTGTTCATGCTCCATGACAGTGACTCAGTTAAGGCAGTTAGACACCATGTCTTATGTACAGTGATCTGCCATTTTTTTCCTTGGAAGTCTTTTGTTTGTATGGTATGCTTGACCTGTATATTGTAAAGTTCATGTAACCAGTGAGAAGTTGAGCACTCCAGGCAATGCTTAAAAGCGTGTCTAAAAGCTAAATGTAGCACACAAAAAGATCGGTTTTGCGAAATGCTAAAGGTTTACTATATATACTAAACAACTTAAAAAAACTCGTGTGCACCTAGTTTGTTGTGAATTTTTAAAAAGAATTAAGAATTTCTCGAAAATTGTAATTTCGGGTATTTATAATGCTCGATCGACAACTACTCCTTATATAGTTTTGTGGTGCTTATATGTGACATTGAGGGTCCAATCTATAGACGTTGGTGAACATATGATCAATGTACGTTTGCCAAATATATGGCATACAGATGATTAAAGCTTTGCATCTTACACTTGTATGTATATGGAGAAGTTTTGTCAAGAAAAGCTGCATCAAAATTAATGCCAAAGACCTGCATTTACTTCCTCCTAAACTTAGCTTACCAAACCCCATTAAATATGAAGAAAATTATACTCAAATTTTACCCAAAACTGTTACTCTACTCTCCTAGTCTCCTGTTCTTCTCTCCTTCCCAAAATGACTAGTTAAGACCTAAACGCGACTATGATAGGATCGTGATAGAGAATACGGGTAAAATCAAATTCATCGGAAGAAGAAACGTCACGTTTAAAGCACTCATCTACGCTAATGTGATATTGGTCCCTAAATCGACTTTCTTTGTTTCGACTTTGAACGTTACGCTAGAAAATCCGAAACGAAAAAGACCCATCAAACAGAGATCAACTTCATCAACTATCCATGTCAGAAAAGCATAACACACTAAAATTAGCAGAAAAAAAACATGTTATCTCTCACGTGGCAAATCTCTTTCTCTTTGATCTTCTCATTGACTTTTCTTCTCTCTCCTACACCCACTCTCTCACTCTGTCTCCCCTAAAACTTCTCCCACAATTTTCTCTCCTGTGTTTTTCCTTGATCACTTAAGTAGAAGTCCAAAAGTGTAGTTGTGTTCATCAAATTTTTGGAAATAATGCTAGATTTCTGATCATGGGCACCCATAAAAATTGAATCTTTTTAATTGGAAAGGATTTTTATTGGGAAAAGATTAAATCTTTGTTCTGTTTTATATTCTGGGTAATAAATTAAAAAACATTATTTTGTAGCAGAGAAACACCCAAATCTTGACAGACAAGAGTCTTTTTTTTTTAACACTTTCTTGCCTCTCTCCTCATTATCTAACAATGGTTAGATATTGATGCAAGATTTAGCTTGAAGAAGAAGATTTAGTAGCTTGAAGAAGAAGATGAAAATGAGATGGGTTGCGACAATGAAAGGAGGAGGAGGAGGAGAAGTTGGAGGAGGAAAGAAAGGAAGGATGAAGTGGTTTGGTTATCTCATGTTTCTCTCTCTTACTATTTTCTCTCTCTTCACTCTCTTCTTGCTTGCTAGTTACACTCTTAGACAGCACCACAACAATGGCAATGTTGATTATAACAAGGCAGCTTCTTCTACAATTGCTACTATTTTTGGTTGGAAACCCAGAGTTGGGACTGCAGATCTTCCCAAGAATGTTAGTTCCTCTTCACTTAATTCTCAATTTTGATTCTACATTGATGAGTTTCTGCTTAAGTTGCATGTTATTTGAATTTTTCTGCAAGTTTTTTTTAGCTGTAATGCATATAGTTTTTGTTTATTTTATTATCTTGATTGATCTCATTCTTGTTTTTGCTCTGAAAATTGTGCTAATTTTGCAAGTATCTTGAATCTCCTTCAGTTTTTTTAGTTGTTATGCAGGAATTTTTAGTTTAGCTTGTTGAATTTGTGCTTGATTTGATGTTGGGTATATGTAGTTTTTCAGCATTATTGTGGTTGATTCTAATAGTACTACCTACCTTAAATGTGATCCCTTTTGGTGGAGAGAGAGAGAGAGAGAAACCCTTAAAATAGGGGCCCAATTGAATAGTGAAAAAAAAGAAGAAAAATCAGTGAATATAGTGCTCAGACCGGAATCATATGATTCTTATGGTGCCACCAAGGTTCTCGATCCATTTCCCCGAAGTTTCCTTCTCTTGCAATCGGGTTACTTGGAGAGTAGGGATCATTGGAAATGTGTTGGTGTATTCTTAGAGATTGTTAATGGTGGAGTGTGTTTTCACTAAATGCTTCAGTAGCTGTGGTTTAGAAATGCTGTTTGCTGATGGAGGTTGTAATTGGGTGTGCGAATTCATGGACGTGCAGTGATATCAGGTTTTACTGATGATGACATGGTGTCAGGAAGTGGTTTGGGTGATGTGCAAGTATTTGGTTGACCTGTGAGGGTTTTCTTTGAGATGCCTGAAAAGGTCTGTGTCTTCAGTAGTGGGCATTATTGTGTTATCGACTGTTCGTTGAGAATAATCAGCTTTTGATGGGCTGGAATTTTTAAGGAGATGCAAAGATAAGGAGTGGCAGGCAGCTGATCACTACTGATGGTAGGTCTTGTGCAGGGGTATTCGCCGTTTAAATTAGGCTGCCAATTGCATGTTCATGCTTTCAAGACAGATGATGGTACAGACACTGTTGGGTTGACTGCTACTTTGGATATGTAAGTAAAATTTCAGAGGTTAGATGAGTCTGGGAAGGTATTCAACTCAATGGCCCAGAGCAGCATTCAGTCCTACGATGCCATGCTAGTGGGTTGTGCACAAAACATTCAGAGTTCTGAAGCATTGAAATTGTCGAGCATTTTGGGACATCTGGCCTTTTCTTTGATGAAGGTACTCTGTCCAGTGCCATTAGTGTTGGTGACGTGATAAAAAGTTTGCCAACTGCATGGTTGGGTGATTAAGTATAAGTTGGTAAACTCACTTATGGCGCTGCTTTGAAAGCTTCTGCCAGTAAGCAATTTACCTGGCACGGAGTTTCATGGGAGTGTCATTAGATCTGGAATGGGCATCCACCCTTTTGTCAGGAGCACTTTGTTTGATATGTACTAGCAAATTAAGCTATGCTGCAAGTTTCTATGCGGAACAATCACGATATTCTAAGAATGCCAATGCCACTGTCATGGCCTATAACCAAGATTTAATACGGTGGTTCATTGTGCATTTACTTCCGGCACTAGGAGCTGCAGGGAGTCAACTGTGACAAATAAACAATATTGGCCTATAAACTGTTTCAAATTTTCTGTTACAATATGATGCATCACATATACAGAGGGGTGTTGAGGATTCATCAAACATCTAAGCCTGACTGCATGTGAACAACTTTTCCCTTCTAGTCCTATTTCAATAAGACAGCTTCCCCTGCATTATCAAACTTTTGCATGTCCGTATATTTTTGAATCTAGATTGTGACCAGATTAGTTTACGAGATGTTTGATATAATGGGTATTTCATGCCAAAACCCTCAAAGTTACAATCATGCTTGCTTTATATTTTCACATCACAAGCCCAGGTTGTAATGCTGCCACATACTGCATCACCATAAAAAGAATTTTTTTTCTTTACATCTTATCTTAACAAGGGGTGTGATACTTCAATATACAGTTAATTTTTATCTGACTTGAGATTTTTGGTGTAAAATCAGAGTCCCCTGTATAAAAGGCTATGGGGCCCAGTGAGGGAGGTGGAATCTTTGTATCCACATGCAAATCCTAGAGGACCTTATGCTGGTTAGTGTTTTCTTTCTCTTGCTTTGCTTCTGACCTTCATTTAGTATAGTCCTTAGTTAGAAATGCGATTACGTGCATTCTTTTACTAAAGAGTAGACGTGTGTTGTAAACGAAAAACTGGAAATAGCTACCATCATGAGTGTTACCTCACCGTGAATGGCCTGCGGTTTTGGCCATTTTGGGCACTTTTATTTGAGTAGTCAAATCATCCGAAAACTTTACTGGTCAACAATTGTGAATGGCCTTAATGGATAGTAGGGGTCGGTTCCCACGTTTGGGGAGTTATGTAAGTCATTTCAGTTGAGTACATGTTTTTTTTTTTTTTTTTTTTTTTTTTTTTTTCTTTTGCAATTTTGGGAACCTAGCGTAGGTTTTGGCTCTGGTTTTTTGAAAAAATCTATAATATGACCTCAAGGGGCTTCCACAAAAATTTGAGCAGATTTTGTTCCGGGGTCTTTTTGGGCCAATAACCGTGGATTACAGCCTTCAGTTTTGTCCAAATTTGACCATTTTTTTCACAGTATGTAAATGTGCTTTGAACATTACCATGAACACCCTATGAGTATCCATGATGAATTTGAGGGGCCAATTCTTCCGTTGTGGGGGTCTTTTAAAACCCTCCACCTTCCGTCACCCATTTAGGTTCATGTGAGTTTTTGGCTGATTTGGGGCACCTATCTTATGTTTTTAGCTCTAACAATCTGCCACCACACATAATATGGCCCCAAGGAGCTACTACAAACATTTGAGTCATTTTTGTTCTAGGGCCATTTTGGGCAAAAAAAAAAAAATCATGGATTATATCACGGATTTGGACAATTTTGACCACTTTTTCCAAAGTAGCCAAATTTTTTCAAATCTTTGCCAGGTACAGAATTTGAGTGTCCTTATTTGATATAGGAGCCGGTTTCCTCTTTGGGTGGTTTTTAAGCTTATTCGGCACATATGTCACCTGACGAGGCTAGCTTGCATTTTCTGCCTTTTTGGCTCTAATATTTTGAGAAAACCCATAAAATTACCCGAAGTGGTTTCTACAAAAATTGAGACGTCTTAGTTCCGGGCCCATTTTGGGCAAAAAAACATTGAATATAGTCTTCGGTTTTGTCCACTTATAGCCACTTTGTTAAAGTATAATAAGAGTGTTTGGAAACAAGGATTTGATTCTCAAATCCAAATTTGACACAAATCCCATGTTTGGGAACTCAAGAATTTGAGAATTTGGATTTGTGTCAAATCCTTTGGAATTTATTTCAAATCTAAGAGGTGTCATTTTGAAATCCCACCCTCCCCAGACATTTGATTTATATTTGAATTCCACATTCTCAAATGATGGAATTGAAATGATTACAAATTTTTAAATTCTTGTTTCCAAACACTATCTAAATGTTCTTAGAACCTTACTAGACACCCTGAGAGTGCCCTTAATGATTGGAGGGGCCGATTTTCCCGTTTGGGGCTTATTTAAGCCACTCCGCCTCTCGTCACTAGTTTACACTAGTCTGTGTTTCTGGCTGATTTGGGGCACATATCATATGTTTTTAGCTCTATATTTTTGCTGCAACACTATTATTACCCCTAGGAGCTACTACAAAATTTCGACATTTTTGTTCCAATGCCATTTTTGGCCAAAAATTGTGGATTATTTCAGTTTTAGCCAATTTTGACCGCTTTTTTAGATATTGCCAAATGTTCTCAAAGCTCTACCAGGACAGCCTTGGAGTACCTTTATTTGATATAAGAACCATTTCCTCTCTAATTCTTTAAGCTCGTTCGGCACAGGTTACTAAATGAGGCTATCATGCAGTTTTTGCCAACTTTGTTAACCTACCTTAGGTTTTTGGCTCTAATACTTTTGACAAACCCATAATATTTCTCCTAGGGGCTCCTACAAAAATTTGAGCCGTTTTTTGATTTTGTCCATTTTCGGCCATTTTTTTCCAAAGTATATAAATATACTTGAAACATTACCTTGAACATGCTATGAGTCTCCTTGATGAATTTGAGGGGCGGGTTCCTCCGTTTGGGAATCTTTTAAGCTCCTTCGCTTCCCGTCATAGGCTGTTGAGCCTTTGTTACGGAGTGAGTCTAGGCTAGGCTGTGCCTGCTCCATGAGCTTAATATTTCTTGGCAAAGGTTTCCGTGCTTCATTTTCTTTGTATATTTATTGTAATTTCTGCATAGCCTATTCTAGCTGGTAAGATCAGCCAACCAATGCATTTGGGTAAAACATGAGAGGCACCTGTTGCTTGAGTGAACTGTGCTACCCAGGTTTTTTACCTTCTGAAATCTGCATAGATCTTTATTTGGTGTTCACCTCTTGAGCTTGTACTGTCTTCCTAACTTGTCACAGCTCCCAGCTTGCAATCGACGGGGTTTATTTTTGTCAGAATTCAAGGAGGCTTTCACGAGATCAGGAGCGCGGTAAGCTTTGGATGCCTTTTTTTATTTGAGTGAGGAGAATAGATAATCAATTTTCATGATCAATAATTTGTATTTGACCAAAAAAAATTTCAAACCCAAGTTACTAATGCATTTCTTTGCTTTTGTCTCGTAAAGATATGTGATGCTGTTGCGGTTGCTCGGCTGCTAAATGCTACTCTCGTGATCCCTGAGATCCTCTCCACCACTAGCAGCAAAGGAATTAGGTTTATATCTGTCTTTCATTTTCTACGTCCGATGGGTGATTATGGTTTCAAAGACCCATATCTAATTAATTAGTCTTGTTGCTAATTTGGCAGCTTGGACTTCAAAAGTTTTGCTTACTTGTATGACGAAGATCAGTTCATGGCAGCACTAGCTAAAGATGTCAATATAGTGAAAACTCTACCTAAGAATCTTAAAGGAGCCAGAAGGAAGAAGGCTGTTCCTTTATATAAGGTGCCTAACTCAGCATCTCCATATTTCTATCTGCACCAAGTTTTGCCGATGTTGAGGAAGCACATGGTTGTCGAACTGATTGTCTCTGATGGGGGATGCTTGCAGGTAAGGACTGTTAAGTCTTTTTTTTCTCCTTCCTTCCAGCTACTTTCCCTTTTCTTATCTTTTCTTCATATCTAGTTATCGTGTGAAAATGGCTGAATTGGTATCTGTGATTTATGGATTTGACTTTGGCCCATCAATTTTTTTGCTGAGCTAGAGACAATGTTATTTCTTAATCTATTTTCAAGTCAGTTGTTCCTTGCTGTGGTTTCCTGATACAGGCAAACCTTCCAATTGATCTCGAAGAATATCAAAGGCTGAGATGCAGGGTTGCTTTTCATGCCCTTCGTTTCCGTCAGGAGATCCATGAGCTTGCCACCAAGATTCTTACCAGGTCTTGGTCCTCTTATTATTGTCGGACTTTACCTCTTCCTATGAAAGTTTTTATTCTCGACTTAGGCTTTAGGATTTTCCAGATTGGAGTCAGCAGGCAAGCCTTTTATCGCCTATGAATCAGGAATGACTAGGGATGCATTGGCATTCTATGGATGTGCAGAACTTTTTCAGGTAGCTTGACTAAATCTTCTGAGGCCTTGTTTGAACTTCACGTATTATGTAACAATTGGTTCAGATCTAAGCGCCTCTAAACTTTTGAAGGATGTGCATAGTGAGCTCATTCAACATAGAAGGTCTTGGATGTTGAAACGTGGATTTGTAAAAGGAAAGCTCTCTGTGGATTCAGCTAAGCAAAGACTCAATGGTTCATGCCCCCTGATGCCTGAAGAGGTTAGGGTTTGTGATAAAAGTTTAGTGTACAACTTAGAGTTAGTCCATAAGCTGTGTTCATAACTCTGTTCTTCAGTTTATATTCACTTATTTGTTGTAAAAAAAAGGTTCACTACAATGGACTGCACTCCAAGAAGGGACTGAAACCCGTTATACGTTTAATGTTTTTCTGGCAGGTTGGTCTCATTCTCCGTGCGTATGGATATCGTTCAAACACTATCATTTATATATCTGGAGGAGAAGTATTTGGTGGCCAAAGACTCCTAATTCCCCTCCATGCTATGTTTGATAACGTTGTTGATAGGACATCTCTTAGCACGAGCTGGGAGCTGTCTAATATTTATGGCCACGAAACCGAACTTGTGGATACTCCACCTAGGGCGCCTCCCTCTGTTGTGGAAGAAAGGAAACTTGAGGCGTGGAAAAATGCAGGTCCACGGCCGCGGCCACAACCACCCCCTCCTGCGCGGCAAAAGTACCCCTATAATATTGAAGGTTGGTGGGGTTGGGTTGCAGAAAGTGACAATGAGCCTGAGAGTACATTGATAGAGCGCCGAACTAATGCTCATAAGTTGCTTTGGGAAGCCATCGATTATGTGGTCTGTACTGAGGCTGATGCTTTTATTTCTGGATTTGATCGTGATGGTAAGGGGCACCCAAATTTCGCTAGCTTGGTCATGGGACATAGGCTGTATCTTTCTGCTGCTTCTGTGACATATAGGCCTGAAAGGTTACTTCTTTCTCTCTTTGATTTTACCTTTGATGCATGCAACTTTATACATTAAGCTAACACTTTGGTTAGTAATTTAGTAGACATGATATGTGAAGTGTGAACTTGAGCTCTACTCGGTTTCCCATCTATTGAGAATACTTCTGCTTCCAAATTGATTTGGCTTGATGATTTGGCTAAGTCAAACTCTTTTGTCCTCTTTTATGCAGAAAAGAAGTAGCCAGACTCATAGATGAAGTCCGTGAGAGCATGCATCCAGCTAATCGTACGTGGCTTTCGTCAATACGCAGGCATCTGAAAAGAACATCACTTGATGGTCTTGTGGAAGCATTCAATAAAACAAAGCCAAAGTCATTTCTATCTCATCCGGTCCCAGAGTGTTCCTGCTTGAGAGATAAACCAGCTGATTTAAGCCCTTCAACAGATTTCAATCCTCATGTAGTTCTTCGAATTAATCAGACTTGTCCTGCTTGGATGGGTAGGAATGTGAACTTGAAGCAGAAAGAAAAGGATAATGATGAGGAAGCTTATGTTGATGATGGCCTGCTATCAGCATTCTTCTTTGCCCGTGGTGCAGAGAAAGAAATCCATGCAGCAACCAGTGGAGGCAAGACGAATCAAGAGGAAGCACATTTAGAAGACCAAGAGGAGCCGGAGGGAGGAGAAAGATGACAATGACAATGAGCAAAGAATAACGGTATCATAGGAATAATGGGTCCCCGAAGCAGCTGGATCCATTGAAATGTACATAAACTACACTGGTGGGGATGAGAATCTTCGTAGCTTCTGACTTGACCGGCGCTTCACATTCTTCGCCTCTTTGGCTAATTGATTCATCACAGTCTAGTTCTGGTAAGAATATGTTGGCCTCTTATAGCTTTAGAAATATTAATGCAGGATCTCAGTAACTTAGCCGATTTGACACATTAGAGAGCTCCTGTTGTGTTTCGGACAGGACGCCCCCTTTGAGATTTTGTGTGCACCTAGCCTAGGTGGTGTAGAATATTTATGATTAGATGGTATATAAAATTCCTGAAGCCTACTGATTACTGTTGTGTTCATATGGGTTCTTTTCATGGAAACAGTCGTCTGCGCCCACGAGTCCTAACCCTAACCATCCACTCCTTGTGTCAAGCTTGACGCAGAACAGGTCGCTGTCACAGGTGCCTTTAGGCCGTAGAAACGTTCCAACTTGTCTCGGGCGCTTTATGATGTGTAGTCGAGGACTTTGGACCTCTTAGGTAGCCCTGAATCATACGTAAAATTCTCTTGTAGGCAACATAGTGGAGTATGATCAGTTTTGCACAGTAGTGAGGTGGATTTCTGTGCTGGTTTCCTTGAATCTTTCCAAGAATAGACAGAGACAGGTTCACAAATTCATAGAAGACTGACTTAAATGTGTCACAAAGAAGCTGCTCAGAAGCTAAAGATTACATTCAAGTCAAAGTCAAGTTAAGAAAGCGGAAATCATTTGTAAGAAAGGTCAAAAAGTATGATAACCTGTCAAAAATTCAAGAGAAATGACAGCATCATGAACTTGAAGCGCAAGTCATCAGTGTCCTCTATTTAAAGGACACAGCTTGGTGGTGATGCTCAAACTTACAAAGCTATCATCAAACTTAATTTGTCCAAAACAAAATCATGTTGAAGGTCATAAAAACTAGTTCCTACTTCGTATTCTTGATCGAGTCGCTGCTTGGATGCCTCGGTGCACCATCTTCAAGCAATGAGCCAGAGGTTGCGGTTACAACTAGGGATGAACTTAGTGCCACTGCCTCCACCAGGTTGATGTCCGGCTCAGCCGGGATGGTGGCTGCTGCTAAGCATTTCTCAACTGCCCATAAGGTCCGATGTGGGTTTTAGAAACATGATACAGTATATTGTTCGGCTCAGAAGATTATTGACTACTCCGTATAACACTTCAAATTTTCGGGATGGTCCGAGTTTTACGATAGTAGATTAGTAGATTAGATGTTTTGGCCAAATGTCTTCGAGAGTATTTGGTTTCAAGTCCTGGTATTATTCGGCCTAGATCATATATGTACAAAACTAGTTCATTTACCATCAGGAGTCACAAGAATGTAACGAAAGTTAATGTAAACGATTAAATGTTACTCTAAAAATGTAACGAAAGAATTCCCTCGAAAATTAAGACCAACAAGTACAATACAATCTACATGATATTGTTATGGAACTATACATGGAACTGCAGGGCACTAGTATCACTTATCAGTCACGTAATCTTTCAAACTTTTGATCAATCGACTTTTTATCAATCCATCTTAATAAGCGTGTCCAAAATAATTACGATACTCTGAATACACTGTTGACACCAAAAATAATGGAAGGGGGGACAAGCAACAAAAAAACAAGCAAACTTTGTTCCTGACATTCCATTGATGTGTTTGTTTTGTTGCCTCTTTTAATTGACATGACTCTTTTAATTAATTCAGTCTATTTAATTTCTAATCAGTCACCTGATTTTCAGATAAAATCCATTTAATTAATTCATTAATTAATTAATCATTTTTGATTAATTTTAGGGCACCATATTTGTACACGACCCGCCATTATCGTCTTCCTCAAGCTTTCTCTCTTTATTTTATCTCACTAAAAAGAATGAGCATGACGAGGACGCCGATTCTTCACGAAGAAGATACAGACGACGTCGAAGATGTCGCCGCTGGTACTGACACCTCTTCCCATCGAGGTTTTCTTCTCTCTCTCTTTTCTTATGTTTTTCCAATTTTGGGAATTTTAGCTGAAATTAGGGTTTATATTGCTGATCAATTGAGTGTAAATTTGATGAATTTTGGGGTGAAATGTGGTGGGAAACAGAGGGGAAAAGTGCGGAACAAAGACCTAATAATTATCGGTCCAAACATTCTGAGACTGAGCAGCGCAGACGCAGTAAAATCAACGAGAGGTATAATTCTCAAATTTCTATTCTTTGTTAAATTGTGATTTTTGTTATAATTATACGTTTTCGAGTTCGATTGCGAGTGTTGGGATGTTTCTCCGGATTATACTCTCAATTTTTCCGCATTTTGATTGTAGTATGTTTTAATGTGGTGAGAATTTTTGATTATTGAGTGGGTGGGATAGTGTTAGTGAAGTTTCTTTTTTATCGAAAATTCGAGAAATTTGGGTTCAGATTGAGTAGCTAGGTCATTTGGGGAGTGACTAATAGCATGGAGGCATTGTGTATGGTTGATGTTTGTGAACTGGCGTGATTGTTACGGCTAAAATGCATTAATTAAGTGTTGGCATTTGAGTTGTCGCTGGAAGTAGTAGTAAGTATAGAAGGATCATGGATGTGAACAAAGTGATGGGGATGTTAGTAAATTGGGGTGATTGTTCCGGCTAATGCATTAATATGCTCATTGATTTATATGTCGTGCTCAACAACAAATGCCATTGCTCATCAAATTACATTGAACGCTTATCAAATCCATTAGAGCGGGTACGAAAATGCAAAATACTTGCGGGATAGGGGGGGCATGGTATAAATTTTCTTTAAATACTGTTTTTGTTTCTTTCACTTTCTTTCGATGCTAGATAGGGAGAACAGGCAATGCGTAAAGATTTATGTCATGATGCAGAATTACCCATCAAGTTAGGTGCTTTGTTAAGAGTAGAGATCCTCTCCAGTTCTGACAGGAACTGGAGGTCCATTTCTTTGTTCTACAAGCTGCCACGTGCAGCCTAAGCAAATCCAACGGCCCAAATTACATCCCCTTTTATCTCTCTTCTCTCTCCTCTCATCAAATTAGGCAACCACCCAAAACCACCCACTGCCCACCGACAACACCGGCACAAAAAATAACCTCCCACTGCACCACCGATCATCCTCGTCGGAAACAACCCCGTCGCCGGACAAGAAGTCCGTTGACTCTTCTGGGGAACTCAGGGGGGGTGTTGTTATTGTGGTGGTAAGTGGGATAGCACATCTGGTCCGGTCGCCGGACTTCATGCCCGGACAAATTATCGCCGGAGGCGAGACATTTGTGCGCGGTCGCCGGGTTTGCATGCGGGTCATTTGGGTGTGGGCAGCTATAGTGAATTGGTTATGATTTTGCAAGTTGATTGATTGAATGCTTGTAGCCGTTCGATTGTGGACGTATGATTCATCAGGGCCGTTGATAGGTACTGGACTCTCCAGTTCTTTTGAGGAACTGGAGAGGATTCCCACGCCTTTGTTAAAAGGGTAGTTCCCTCTACTGAATTAGTATGTGTCTGAGTGATTTTGGCAAAACAGCAACTTTTTAGGTGGAAGAAAAAGCACAAAGATCCAGCCTTTTATAACTCATTCTTCCTCGTTTGTAATAAACATAGATTCAATAGAATTCTTGACTGTGCCCAGAGTGTTGCTTGTATCAGTGTAGGTCGTGTCAGTGAGCTTTAGATGATTAGCTGGCCTGAACCGCACAGTTGAATTCCTCCTATTCTTTAGACTTTAAGTTTGAATGGCTTTCTTTTCTAGATGCTGTAACAGCCAACTTCTTCTGGCATATGTCATTCTAAAATATTATGCAATGGGGGTTCAGTTCACTGGAAATCCAAGATATGCGAAACCTATTCATGTGTGACTGGTAATTGTCATTTACTTCTATTCATTATTAATAACTATGGGGATCATGTCAACGTACGGATGTTGGACTTGTTTTATGGCATGCAGCCTTAGACGCACACAAAGTTGATAGTTGGAAAATCTTTTAGTTGGGATGGTTGGTGGAGATATTTGTAGTTTATAGCTGATTATGAATCCTCTTAAATGTAACTGCAGATTTCAGTTATTGAGAGAGATTATACCGCCGAATGATCAGAAGCGAGATAAAGCATCTCTTTTGCTGGAGGTGCATAATTCATCTTATCCTTCCTGCCCTTTCTAGTCGTTGTTTTCCTTGCTCAAAATTTATTCTTTTGTGCCTGAAAATTAGGGTGACAAGTTTTATGTTCTTTGAAGGTTATAGAGTACATCCAATTTCTTCAAGAGAGGTTACAAGTGTATGAGGGATCATATGAACAAGTATGGACTCAAGAAGCAACAAAATTGATACCATGGGTAAGAAGTTGGTTTTGGTCTTTCTCGTTTTATTATCTCTACGTTCTTCTGCTATCCTAAAGAACTCATAGGGGTTTTTTACTTGAGGTCTTGCTGATTTTAAGAAATATTCTTGAATCTTACTCCAAGAAAATGGGAAGTTTTTATTGAGGTCAACGTGTTTTTTTTTTTTGCCAATTTAGGATACAAATATAAGTTTTTGGCTCTATTATTTTGCTAATACCTATAATATGATCCGTTCGAGCATCCACAAAAATTTGAGCCCTATATGTTCCACTGCCTTTTTTGTCAAAAACTCTGCATTTATGTACTTCCGTTTTGGCCGTGCATTTTTGAAAGAACACAAATTTTCTCAAAAATTTAACACATACATCCATGGTGTACCCTTGATGAATATAAGAGCTTCTTTCTCTACTACAGAAGTTTTTAAGTCATTTCATCACTCATTACTTGTTGAGGATAGCATGTGGTTTTTGCTGATTTCGGAAGCCCAACTTAGATTTTTGGCTCTTGTATTTTGCTAAACCCCATAATTGTACCCCGTGGGCATTCCACAAAAATTTGAGCCAACTTTGTCCGACTGCTATTTTTGGTATAAAAAAACGATGCATTATAATATGTACTTCAAGTTTGGCCAATTTTGGCGACTTTTCTGAAATCAAACAAATTTCCTCAAAACTTTACCGCAAACATTTCTTATGTACCCTTGTTGAATATAAGCGTCGGTTTCTTTTCTATGGGAGTTGTAAAGCCATTTTGGCACACGTTAGCTATCCATGCTAGCATATGGTTTTTGCTGATTTTAGGAACCAAACTTAGGATTTTGGCTCTTGTACTTTGCTAGGCCCCATAATATGACCCCTTGGCTATTCCACAAAAAATTGAACCGAATTTGTTCCGCGGCCATTTATGGTAAAAAACGGTACATTATGTACTTCGATTTTGGCCAATTTTGACGTCATTTTCAAAAGTAAACAAATGTTCTCAAAACTTTACCACAAACATTTTTGGTGACTCTTTATTGGGTATAAGTGCCGGTTTCTGTGGTAGGGATGTTTTTGAGCCATTTCAGCACACGTTAGCTCTTCATGCTGTAGCATGCGGTTTTGCTGTTTTGAGGACCAAATTTTGACTTTTGGCTCTTTTATTTTGCTAAACTCCATAATACGATCCCTCAGGTATTCCATAAAAGTTTGAGCCTTTTTTTTTCATCGGAAAATTTGGTGAAAAAACGGTGCATTATATACTTCGATTTTGGCCAATTTTGACGACAATTTTGAAAGTAAACAACTGTTCTCAAAACTTCACCACAAACATTCTAGGTGTACCATTGTTGGACATAAGTGCCGGTTTCTCTCCTAGGGTAGTTTTTAAGCCATCTCCGCACACGTTATTCTTCATGCCATCATGCAGTTTTTGATGATTTTTGGGAACCAAACTTAGGTTTTTGGCACTTGTACTTTGCTACGCCCCATAATATGACCCCTTGGTTATTCCACAAAAAACTGAGCCGATTTTGTTCCGCGGCCATTTATGGTAAAAAACGGGGCATTATGTACTTCAATTTTGGCCAATTTTGACGTCATTTTCGAAAGTAAACAAATGTTCTCAAAACTTTACCACAAACATTTTTGGTGTGTCTTTGTTGGGTATAAGCGCTGGTTTTTGTGGTAGGGATGTTTTTAAGCCATTTCGGCACACGTTAGCTCTTCATGCTATAGCATGCGGTTTTGCTGTTTTGATGACCAAACTTCGACTTTTGGCTCTTTTATTTTGCTAAACTCCATAATACGACCCCTCGGGTATTCCATAATAGTTTGAGCCTTTTTTTTTCATCGGACAATTTGGTGAAAAAACGGTGCATTATATACTTCGATTTTGGCCAATTTTGACGACATTTTTGAAAGTAAACAAGTGTTCTCAAAACTTTACCAAAAACATTCTAGGTGTACCATTGTTGGACATAAATACCGGTTTCCCTCCTAGGGTAGTTTTTAAGCCATCTCCGCACACGTTACTCTTCATGCCATCATACTGTTTTTGATGATGGGAACCAAACTTAGTTTTTTGGCACTTGTACTTTGCTACGCCCCATAATATGACCCCTTGGATATTCCACAAAAAATTGAGCCGATTTTGTTCCGCGGCCATTTATGGAAAAAACGGTGCATTATGTACTTCAATTTTGGCCAATTTTGACGTCATTTTCGAAAGTAAACAAATGTTCTCAAAACTTTACCACAAACATTTTTGGTGTGTCTTTGTTGGGTATAAGCGCTGGTTTCTGTGGTAGGGATGTTTTTAAGCCATTTCGGCACACGTTAGCTCTTCATGCTATAGCATGCGGTTTTGCTGTTTTGAGGACCAATACTTCGACTTTTGGCTCGTTTATTTTGCTAAACTCCATAATACAACCCCTCGGGTATTCCATAAAAGTTTGAGCCTTTTTTTTTTCATCGGACAATTTGGTAAAAACGGTGCATTATATACTTCGATGTTGGCCAATTTTGACGACATTTTTGAAAGTAAACAAGTGTTCTCAAAACTTTACCACAAACATTCTAGGTGTACTTTGCTATAAACATTTTTGAAAGTAAACAAGTGTTCTCAAGTTTGTTGGACATAAGTGCCGGTTTCTCTCCTAGGGTAGTTTTTAAGCCATCTCCGCACACGTTACCCTTCATGCCATCATGCAGTTTTTGATGATTTTTGGGAACCAAACTTAGGTTTTTGGCACTTGTACTTTGCTACGCCCCATAATATGACCCCTTGGCTATTCCACAAAAAATTGAGCCGATTTTGTTCCGCGGCCATTTATAGTAAAAAACAGTGCATTATGTATTTAGATTTTGGCCAATTTTGACGTCATTTTCGAAAGTAAACAAATGTTCTCAAAACTTTACCACAAACATTTTTTGTGTCTTTGTTAGGTGTAAGCTCTGATTTCTGTGGTAGGGATGTTTTTAAGCCATTTCAGCACATGTTAGCTCTTCATGCTATAGCATGCGGTTTTGCTGTTTTGAGGACCAAATTTCGACTTTTGGCTCTTTTATTTTGCTAAACTCCATAATACGACCCCTCGGGTATTCCATAAAAGTTTGAGCCTTTTTTTTTCATCGGAAAATTTGGTGAAAAAACGGTGCATTATATACTTCGATTTTGGCCAATTTTGACGACAATTTTGAAAGTAAACAACTGTTCTCAAAACTTTACCACAAACATTCTAGGTGTACCATTGTTGGACATAAGTGCCGGTTTCTCTCCTAGGGTAGTTTTTAAGCCATCTCCGCACACGTTATTCTTCATGCCATCATGCAGTTTTTGATGATTTTTGGGAACCAAACTTAGGTTTTTGGCACTTGTACTTTGCTACGCCCCATAATATGACCCCTTGGTTATTCCACAAAATACTGAGCCGATTTTGTTCCGCGGCCATTTATGGTAAAAAACGGGGCATTATGTACTTCAATTTTGGCCAATTTTGACGTCATTTTCGAAAGTAAACAAATGTTCTCAAAACTTTACCACAAACATTTTTGGTGGGTCTTTGTTGGGTATAAGCGCTGGTTTCTGTGGTAGGGATGTTTTTAAGCCATTTCGGCACACGTTAGCTCTTCATGCTATAGCATGCGGTTTTGCTGTTTTGAGGACCAAACTTCGACTTTTGGCTCTTTTATTTTGCTAAACTCCGTATTACGACCCCTCGGGTATTCCAAAAAAGTTTGAGCCTTTTTTTTTTCATCGGACAATTTGGTGAAAAATGGTGCATTATATACTTCGATTTTGGGCAATTTTGACGACATTTTTGAAAGCAAACAAGTGTTCTCAAAACTTTACCACAAACATTCTTTGTATACCTTTGTTGGACATAAGTGCCGGTTTCTCTCCTAGGGTAGTTTTTAAGCCATCTCCTCACACGTTAGCTCTTCATGCCATCATGCAGTTTTTGATGATTTTTGGGAACCAAACTTAGGTTTTTGGCACTTTTACTTTGCTACGCCCCATAATATGACCCCTTGGCTATTCAACAAAAAATTGAGCCTATTTTGTTCCACGGCCATTTATGGTAAAAAAAAAAAACGGTGCATTATGTAATTCGATTTTGGCCAATTTTGACGTCATTTTCGAAAGTAAACAAATGTTCTCAAAACTTTACCACAAACGTTCTTAGTGTGCCCTTGTCGAATCTAAGCGCTGGTTTCTCCGCTAGGGAAGTTTTAAGCGATTTCAGCACACTTTAATTCATCATACTACTATGCGGACTTTGCGGATTTTGGGACCCAAAGATTGGTTATTGGCTCTAGAATTTGCTAAACCCCATAATATGACCCCTGGGTATGACCCCCAAATAGTGGTTTTTTGGTTCTAGTATTTGCTAAACTTCCCATTTTCTTGGATCTTGCTACTTCAAAATTATGTATGATAGTCTGAGCGTATGATTCCGTCTTTGTTTCTGCCCAATTTTTGCATATGGCATTTACTCCTTGGTCCCTCTTGAAAAATTTATGTATATGTACTCTGAGAATATGGTTGTTGTAGACTTGTAGTATTTTCCTGATGAAAGTGTTTTGAAATTTGGAACTGAGATGAACTTGATTGCTTTATAAGTTCTTCATAATATTGGGAGGAAAAAAACAATCTTTCTTTTTCCTTTTCTATTTTAGTAAGCAAATATGTAGTGTTTCACCTTATGTCATTGCTTTCAGCAATAACCAAATGACTGCGATATTATATGGGGTTTGTAGACTAATTAATAGTCTAGTCTCTAATTGAGTTGGACTACCTACTGAGACATTTAGTTCTGTTAAATTCTGTCTATTCCATGACTGCCTTAGTGAAGAAACTTCACCTGTTGCAAATTATGAAACAGAGAGCTAATAATGGGGGAGTTGACAACTTTGGTAATCAATGTCAAGCTATGAAAAATGGATCTATGGATGAGGAAAATCTTGTTCACCCCATGACAGACAGTCACGGATTGCTGGAATCAGAGTTCAGTGAAGAATTTGCCTACGGAGGGGCTGATCATCTTGCTGGGCCTACTACTCCGGCTGTTCCTTTTAGTATCCCGTTGCAATCTTGTGGTTATGCTACTGGAAGGAGCATTTTGCCAACTGAGAACATTGTTTCCCAGTCTGAGTATCCTGTATTAGGAATGGAAGGAAGGGCGATTGAGAGTACCTCAAGTGGCATCTCGAATGTTTATTCTCAAGGGTAATTTACATTTTTTACCTCCATTGATCATGGAATTTATCGCAGTCTCTTGAGAAAACGTTTAGGTTTGTATAAATCTGAAGTTCACATAATTTATTGTATTTATAGGTTGTCTGTGCTGCTAGTTCTGCATCTCTCTATTGTTTGGGTTGTTGTTAACGTATAAAGTTGCAAGTTCTATTACTTATCACGCTCTGGTGTTTTGCCTTCATCTCTTTCTCCTTTTGTTGACCTCTGTCTGAACCTGTTGGCCACTGCTTCTTCAGTGGCAATGGGGATGTAGTGCGAGAATTGTGCTGTGGTCACTTTGCTATGCAAATCATGGGGCTGGCTAGGGGTCGTAGTTACTTTTTCCTATAGTTTTATTCCTTGGCCACTTTTGTTGTAGAAGCATCTTCAATGCACGTGAGCGATGGACATTGTAATGATGTGATGATATATGTCTTTGTAAGCTGACAACTAATTTTATTATGTATCCGCACATTTAGCTGGCCTATGCTTAGTTTGTATATTGGATTTGGGTTAAGGTCCAAGGTTTGTCTGGAGGTCTAGCATTTCAAACTCTTGGATAGCTTGTGCTTTTTTAAGCAACACCGCCACACCATTTTGGCGCTTTTTTTTTTTTTGAGGTATTATTGTGACTATTCTTGGATACGAAGTCTAATATATATCATCAGAGTTTGGCGTTGCATATATTGATGTATGTGAAGCATCTCTGATGAGGCTTTTGACTTCTAATTTGGTGTTGGTGCTGTCTATTTTCTGGTGATCTAATTTGTTTTTGTTGTAGATATCTTATTGCAACACATCCCTCTCTGGGCATCTGAAACCCAGCTATAACTTCCATGTTTGGTGAAGCTGCCTGCATTGCTTAACTTAACTGCAATGTGGAATGTTTTGTCAGGCTTCTGAAGAAACTCACCCAGGCATTACAGACCTCTGGCGTGGACTTGTCCCAAACTAACATATTAGTTCAACTTGACATTGGCAAACGAGAAAATAATGGTTCAGTGGTTGTTGCAACTGCTGGGGTATGTGATTTTCCCCCCCTATATTTAACTGCTCAAATGTTCAGCCATGAGAGATGCTTGCGATATGTAGAATATTGAAAATGGCCTTTGTTTCGTACCTGATATATTTATTGCCTTGAACAGGATGTTGGAAATCGATCTCCGACTAGCCAGCTCAGATCACACACTGTCAATATAAATGGAAAGGAGTCTTTTCAGGCAGTGAAGAGATTTAAAACTGGTGAAAGCTAGTTGTTTCTCTAGTCTAGATTTTATCCACTCTGTGTGATTACAGATTTGTGTTGCGATCTTTATTCGAGCATTCTTTAGCCAGCTTTTGGTTTGATGCCAGAAGATCCGAGGGGGATTAGAAAGAGGTTTCGGGTGTCTATTTTAACCACCTTAACCGATTTGAGTGTAGATTCGATTCCATTGTACATGTTTGTGGTGGACTGGTGGGATCGAGTTAAAAATGAAGATGCTGATTAATATTGGAATTTGTACATGTGCTGCATTTCAATCAACCGTTGTGCTCAGAATTCAGACACGTAAATTTTGCATCTCTAGCGTCCCAAGATCCAGGTATTGTGCTCGTCATCTATATCCTGCATTTTCCTTAAAGTTTGACGTAGTTTTAGTCAAAGGATACAAAGAACTTAGACTAGTCATCCCCTAACCCTCTCACTCAGTGAAGTTAATTCAACAACAAAAAACATATATTTGCTTAAATTATACCAGTAGCTAGTATAGGTGAAGACTAGTCATCTCCTAACCCTCAATTTCCGTCTGCACCACGGGTTTTTCAATGTATGCTACCTGAAAGGCAAAACCGGATAGCGAGTTATGTATTGCTGTGGAATTTGGTGCAACTGCCAGAAAATTTGAGACTGAAGGACTGATGAAATTGAGACAATTGCTTGCTTTGGTCTATCACGTTTTCTTAGACTTGGGATCATGTTGTATGTGTATTGTGGTTGTCTGTTAGAGCTCTGTTCAGTACGAGGTGACTCAGGTGAAATTTCGGAAGGTTCTGAGCTCTTTTTTTTGAGCTGAAACCTGATCCACATGGACACTAAGTTGAACCTTGGTCTGAAATTCAGCTTGACATCGTAGTTGACCCTGGAGAACAGTCTGAAACGCAGCCTGACCTGTACCTAACCCCGAAACTACAGGAGTCCGACCGGTTTGATCTTAATTAGAACAAGTCATCTGATAGTTGTCATGTGTGAATACATGTCTCTAAATCGTGTTTAACACGGTGTTGACTGGAGGGCCAGGCTCAGTAGGCAACTTCAACTTGGCAGGTCAAAACTCAGAACTCATGGACCCTTTCAAATTCTGATGTTATTGACATGAAAATGTGCAAGGTGAAGTGTCTTTCTCATTGAATCTAGATATTTTTAACTTTGGGAAAATAATATTACTGTCGTATTCTTTCGGTCTTTTCCACATTTTTTACATTTTGTTTCATTTTTTTGCATATGGATATACTTGTACTATCCGTATTTAACTAAACTAAACGTAAAAAGTTCAACGAGAGAGTACTGATATCTTTATTTTTTTCGGTTCGGAAAATGTTACTGTCATAACTCTCCTAGTTGATGAAATTAACTTAGTTTTTAGCTAGGGCTAGGATGCGCGCCTCCTCGTGATATGCTTTTACCATGGGAGTGTATACCTTGGATCAAGAGTTAACTTCCTGATTTATTGGATCACTAAACTTCTCTTGGATCACAAAACCTAGCATTTAATTCAGTTTTACCTTCCCCCAAATGCCTCCCTACTCCCCTACTCTACTTCTCTGCCCTTGCTTTTTTCTGAGTTCATTTTTCGCTCTATGGATAAACATCAAGTCTAACGAGTTTAAAAAACTCTCGGTCTTTCTTTATTCGTTAGTCCACCATAAATACATGTTCGAATTCAAACCTTCGTAATGAGCTTTTACAGTCTCAAATTAAACGCTCACTTGACAACCTTAAAGACTCTGTCGTAATTAACCTATAGACTATATTCTATTCAGAAAGAGCACTTTGTATTATCAAACAGCTCCATCAATTGTTTATACAAAGTGGAAAATCATTTCCTTTCGATTGTGGAATGTACATTAATGTATGTAGCTTTAATAATACACCTACCGTATACTTACTTACCCTTAATCATTATTTTTCCTCCAAATACTTCCTCTTAATCATTAGTATAATAATTCTACTAATGTACTATTAGTTCACTAATGTAAAATGTACATTATCATATCATAGGTGGCCAAAGGTAGGTGAAGCCGAATATCCTCCCCACTACATGTTGCATTAACGTCGCCATCAAAGTCGCCCTTCCAACAAACACTTGACAATGATACGTGTGGCTTGTTTTTTATTTATTTTTTTAATCAATTTTTTCAGGGTATTTTTTAATTAATTATTGAATTACCTAAAAAAAGAAGAAAAAAAAATCTAATACTGCATATTAAAACTTGAAACCAAGTCTTTCCTACAATTGCACTTTGGCATTCGTTGACTGGATAATACTAAGTAATTACATAATGATTATGGTGGTAAGCTAATTTATGAAAAATAATAGTATTGGTAATAATCTTATACGAGTAACAAATATAAACTCACAATTTCATAGAATGAGTATATAACAATATACATATACAACCCGGGCGCGAGCATGCAAACTAATCTAAAAAAAAGGAAGAATAATGTTAGACTTGTGTTGTGGTGCCAAGTGTAAGTCTGTGTGAGCTGGATCTTCATTGGCAAAAGGCCAAAGGCGGCATTGTTGAAGAATATTTTATTATTTATAATAAAAAGGAAAGAGCGGCAGATCAATGTATTACTGTAGTTAGTATCATATCATACATTTACATGTTATCATAGTTGATTCTGTCTCCTAGTCTCCACCTTTTCCCTTCTAAGCCACGCTTTCTAATTTATCATACAAAATATTTATCCTCTTTGTACTTTTGTAATCTTCTTGGACTAGGTAGTTTTAGCCCTTTTGGAGTTATAGGTAATGTGTAGCTTTCACAATTAGGACAAGTGCCGGCCGAGAAATGACGTTTATCCTCTTATTGATGACGAGATGAGCGTTGAGAACAGTATCATGTAAATATATAGTACTGTGCATTAGTAAGATGATATTTACGCCCTTGGTTTGTGAGAGGAGCATCGAGAAATGTACAATCATAGTCGAATGATGTAAATATCGCTCCCTACGTTGGATGGACTGTCGGTAGTACTCGTAGGGTTTTACAAACTGGAGCAATTTCGAAAATCGGCAAATCATGCCTTCACATCTAGGTACGAAGGAGTTTGGGAAGTCTATTACTACTGGTCCCAAAAGGACCACAAAGTGTGAAGCTTTTTTAAGTGTGAAACATGAGCAACAAGAACGTTGGTGACTTGGTGTGGTTACAAACTTTTGAGCAGGACAAGACGTGAGGGACACACCTCAGATTTTGTAAAATGTGGGACAGTAAAATCCAAGAATTTGGCATTATTTGGATTTGGGAGCTTTTCCTGCTAATGCACAAGGAAGACATGTTCCAAAATCCAAAAAAATAGTTCCCAAGTATCAAAATCAATAGAGGTCAACATATGCCCTCCTGGCGAAAAATTCCCAAAATTCTGATGAAGAACTTGTATATGCACCGGATGTAGTCTACGATTGTGACTCGTTTCGTACCCAAGGAACCTATGATCATAGTAGGCTAGCTTCTCTATACAAGAATAAACTTATTAACTAGGTATAGCAAGACTATAATATGTTCATGATGATCTCGAGACAACCTCGTGATCACTGTATACTTTGAATGAGCGCTCTGCATAGCTTGTGCAAGCGGGTTTGGGAGTTGGAAGGTGGAGGAGGTAAGGGCAGTTTTGTGTTTTATGTGTGTGAAAGATGCAAATTGTACAGGAGGTGCATCTGAATGGATAGAACATTCCATCAGCATGGTGGGGAGAATTGGGATCATGCAGTTTGTAATGCTTCATCTGGTTGTTCTAGGCATTCATAAGGATTGGCATAGAAATAGTCCTCTTCTTTGGGTTTATCGGGAATCATAGTTCGTGGATGGGGACTTCCCATACGATTAGCATGAATTGCCCTTACGGAAGAAGAGAATTCATCCCAACCTAATGATCCATTCGTGTATTGGTCGATCAACTGAACCAAAAGCCTCCTGTCGAGTGTGATCGTCCTCTTGAAACCCATGGCTCTGTCAAAAAGAATTGAACAGCATTGTTAGATAGGAATATTCTGACGGCTTTCTCAATTAAGGACAGAATGGACAATGATTGATAACTTGCAATATACTGATGATTAACCTATGACAGCAATATACTGATGATTAACCTATCATGACCTATATTGCAAGAATTTTAAAAGAAATTGGGGAAAAAGTGCATGATACACTGTATGTAGAGAGCATTTGGTACCTCCGATGGCCTTCAACGACTTTGGCCATGTTTCCATCATATGTAGGAACAAAAATATCACTCTCCAACGAAACCAAGTAGTCCAAAGCTGCCATTTGGGATGAATGATTCCGGAAAAAATTCAAGTCTGAAGCATCTAGCAGTGTCTCTTTTCGGACCTGTTGGACAAAAACAGTTTAATTTCCTTTCCTAGGTATGCACAGCAAAGCAAGAACATCAAAGAATCCGAAATTTAACACTAACCAAGTTGGGAAAAGATGATGCTAAACTGGCCATTCTCCTTTTTCCTCCATATATCTCTCCTGAAGCAATGTACACTTGAATATTCTGATCAATCCCCAATGCCTGTAAGGTTAAGCCTGTTTCCTCAGGGGTCAATGGGCAGAGACCTTCGCGTCTTTTTGCATCAGAGTCTATGTTTTTCTCCTTCCACCATGGATAAGAATACCTGTCATTAAAAACAGTCAGGGTCCTGACAATTTAACACTAAATTGAACACTGAACACGAATATATGCAAAAATTAACATGCCACTACCTCATTCGGGTCAGTTCATCTGCCTCGTCTTTGGTACAACCCTGAGTGCAGCCAGAGAAAGACAACATGTCCATTTCATATCTAAGATGAAGCACCAAGAACGGACCATTCTGCCTGAGAATGTTAACCACCCTTTTCCCCAATTCTTCAATTTGGGGAGTGAACTTCAGTGCATCGTAATTTACTTTGCACCGTAACTTTTGAATGTCAAGAGGCAAGCCATTATTTGCAAGTCTTGTATCGGTTTTATTCAACTGTACAACCTTATTCTTCAGAAGCAATGGAAGAATCTGTTCCACATCGAATGTAACAGAGGATTAGACGCCCATTACTTCAACAAACACGAACATATGAACTCGGAAAACCAAACTCACAATCATCAAGCAAGCTCTTATCAAACTAACCTGGTTTTGGTAATAAGAAAGGTCGGACCAACTAACAGGAGGCAACGAATGCACCGGCTTAAATTCCTGCCGAAGCTTCAGCCTCAAAGGTAACTCTTTCAAAATCCGAACTTCATCTCTCAATGATGTGATGAAATGGTCAACATCAAAGATATCTTGGAACTCACTGCCCAACATTCAACAACAACAAACTCAGTAACAAATTCTAACAATTCCATTAAACCCCAAAAAGAAAAAGACTTCTTCAGAAAGCTAAATTGACCAAGTACCTAGGGTCATTCCAAAACGATGTTTTATCCAACTCCGGGACAATAAGAGTTACATTCAAATGTCTGGCAATTGCCACCATGTCACATATCTGCAATTCATCAACACAAGAGTCGAAATTTAAGCAAAACTCGATCCAGGAATACGAAATAAGTTGTAATGTGATCGAAAATTCGTGTAAATTATGATCAACTTACCGCTGCCCGCATTTGATTTAGACCACCATTGCATGATACCATGAGATAACCATTGTTCTTATAAACCCCTACATCAACAATTAAAAATTTACACATAATCAGCCTAAAAATAGCTCCCCATTAAAACCCTATGACCAAACAAACAAACAATTCCAACAAAGTACACAAATTAACTCAAATTACTCATTCTAGTAAAAATTAATTACATCAAATTATTGAATTTGAAACCCCTACATAAACCTATACAATAATAGAAATAATCCCAACAAACACAAACAAACAAAACAACAGAAATAACTAATTAACAAAAGTCAAAATTACCTCAAAAAAACCAACCAATCCTAACTCAAAGTAACATTGTTCCAACTAAGATTAAATACAACAACAGAACATAAATAATTTGGGGTCGACTAACATGAATAGTATCAGGCACTTACAAAACAAAAGTCAAAATTTAAACCATCCAAAGTCCTAACATTGTTCCAAAGGTGCGACATAAATAATTTGGGGTCGGCTAACATGAACGGTAAATAAAATATCGAGAATCGAGAAAAGGGGACATAAAACTTACTTTTAGGAGGACGAACAATCTTAGGAGAAGAAACGGGAAGCTCAAGATTCATAGGCTCGTCCAAGTGAGTATGATGATGGAAACAAGAAGACAAACCTTTGAACATATGATCAGGTCTCCAAAATTCACTCAAAGTTGCAAATTGGAAAAAAAGTGTCCATAATAAAACTGTTGTAATTGCTCTTAACATAAGTTTTATTCTACTAGATCGATTCATAGTTGCTCTCCATTTATCAACTTTAGTAGAATCACTCAATATTGTCTTCAATTTAATCCCCATATCCCACACTCTTTCACCTCCAACTCCTCTTCTCTCCCTCATTAGCTCACTTGATGATGTATCTTCTAGCTTACACATTACAAATTCCTCTGTTTTTTCACAACTCCCCACCATTTATTGGTATAAAAAAAAAAGCTTCAATCTTTCATCTTTATAGTAAAAAATAAACACAATGGTGTATGTGTATATATATATATATAAATGGTATGGTATGATACTATGATATGATGTGATTGAGAAATATTCTTTGCCAATCAATGAAAAAATCAAACTTGGAAATGGAATTATATTAAAACAATGGGGAAGTCTTTGGGATGATATTGTGGGATGATTCAGAGTATTGAAGAAGCTTTCTCTCTTGAAATACTAAACACAAACAAAAAAATTTACTACTAATACTAATATGAATCTGAATTTTACCAAAAAAAAAAAAACAAAGTCCCACAAAAAAAGGTCAAGTAAAATATTTTATATGCAAAAAAAAAAAATACTAATGCTGCCTAAAATTTAGAGCAAAAGAAGACATTAAAGTATGAAATTCCTACAAGTCCACATGCAGTAATAAAAAGAGTAATTAATTAAAAATTACTGCTTTTTTATTACTAAGTTTGAGAAGATATAATGCTCAGAAGAATAAAAATTGAATGGTGTGAAGAAGAAGAATGGTGGAAAATAATGGGTTTTTGGAAATACGAAGTGGGTCGATGAAACTCCGACGAGATTCCGGCGAACGGCGCCGGAGATTGAGGAGAGAGGAAGAGTTTTAGAGAGAGAAAGGGAAGGAGAGAGAATAATTAAGAAGGGGGAGACAATGCAAGGGAAGAGTATTTATGTTGGAAGGAGTGGGGCGTAATGAGGAAGCCTTTAATTCAGGCGTCGGTGTTAGGATATGAGTAGTACTCCGTATTAGTTTAGTAGTAATATTTTTTTATTATTAAAAGAAATAATTTGATTTGATTAGAAATTTAGAAGTGTATAATCATATTAGGCTAAGAATTCTATGCATACTCTATTTATATTGCTTAGGAGTTGTACTATTGTTTTTTCGAGTCTTGGTCGTCTTTTTCTTTTGCAGATAGGTCGCGTAAGCGTAGTGTTGCGAGGGGGTGGAACATGAGAATTTGTAGTTTGATATAACTCTTATTGGGTTTAACCACATGCTTTACTGTTAGTGGAAATCGCCAAATACTTGAAAAAGAGCAATCGTGACTTGTTTGACTCATTGAGGTAGGCTAGGGATTAGTTGCTCGGTATTTAGTAGGATATTGTTTTGTGTCGTCGATAGAAATTGAGAATTTCCGCGAAATGTCTGAATTGTTGGGTCAACTTTGCTTCTCTCAAATTTCATTATTGTGTGTATATGAAATTACAAAATTTCAAATGCATATGGGGATGATGAAACATGATTCTTTGAACGTACATTAACATGCTTTTTTTTTTTTGAAAAAGATCGTACATTAATATGCTACTTAAGTTTCATTTCATAGTTTTTAATGAACTATTTAACTCCCTCCTCTTTTTTCTTTTTGTTTATATCATCATGTTAATTAGTTTATAATTTTTGCTTCATCATCTAATTGGGAATCTCAACTTAAAATATATAAGAGTTGGTTGTGAGTAATACTAGTACTTATGAAGTTACGATGGCTTGTAGAGTTGTAGTTCGATCAAACTGATACATCTATATCATATTTCCTACGAGTCGTACCTCTAATCGTCTAAAGTATATAGATGCGAATCAAAACATTTAAGACTTCATTTTCACAAATTTATGAGAACCGTTTTCCGCACTATTATCACACACTAACAATACATTAAAAGTGTTCCAAAAAATGTAAAATAACTATCCAACTTTCACCATGAGATCATGTCACGAACTTGATCATGATAATGGTCCATAACTTTGGGATGAATTATCAGTGTGGTTGCCTAGGTCGTGACTCTGACATTGGCAATGGTTTGTGGGACAATTATTTAATATGCATTTCACTCAATCAAAATCGAAATAATAGTTTGGATTCATGAGATAGAAATCATTTTCTACCCAAAATTCTAGTGATATTGTACTAATTCGTTGCATCTTTTGTTTGGTAGCTGGAATATCTTTGATTTTGTTTCCACAAACATCTCTTATCGTCCTTCTTTTCCTAATCGGAGGGAACATCCATTTATCTGGCACTATGTGTAAGACTACAACTTTCACACCTGATTCGTATGAGAAATTACGGAGAAATAGCGTACGAAAGACAATTATTCTATTTCATGAAGTTATTGGCACAACCGTTGTACACATTTTCTGTGTGTAGCTACATTACTTAATAGACTCAATTCTGATATCGATTGGATAGAAACGTGCTAGTTTATCTTCATCACACCGATAATGAGTTTACGACAATTTTGACGTATTGGTGATATAATTACAATTATATGCCTCCAAAGTTCCCTAAAATGTCAAAGCATATACACTAATGCTGTGAATGTGAAGATCATTTTCCTATGCCTATCACGTCTACTTCATGATTGAAAGTTTTAAGAGAATTTTTGCGTTGTGCGTCACAATTTCTTTCATTTTTTACTCCTCCTTTCAAATTGTTCATTAAGGTCCGTGCTTTAAAATTCATTTAATTAGTGTAGAAGTTGCCCATGATCCTTGACATCGTTCTCTAATTTGCTTAATAGTCTAAGTTAGGTTTAACTCTCCTAAAATTGTACAGCGTCCGATCCATAGACCTATAATCCATTAAAGTCGAGTGTTGACGACGTTCAGAATCACAAGATTCACAACCCCGAAACTGCAGATAAGCAATGTGTTTAATTTGTTACTTCGATTTGGTCTTTGTAATGTTTTTCCTTTACTAAAATTACGGGACTATATCATAACTAATCGAGTTTTCCTTTCAATCAACTCTAATTAAGCCATACATATGGCATTGATCTCACCTTTGTGAGTTGGCCTTATGATGCTATAAAACAAACCTTAATTACAATTATTCATTACTTTAATGAGCTAAGAATTATCATGCATCATGCTTATGATCTGATAAAATTGGTGAAAAAGGGTGATCGACAATTATGTCAATGGTACCAGTACTTAGCAATTAGCATGCCCTTTTTCTTCTTTTTCGTTTACCTTTTTGGCCTGCATTCTTAATTTCACAGAATTTTTATTTTTATTTTTTGGTACTGAGATTGCAATTTAATAGCAACTTTGTGGTAGATGCCCTATCCCGTTAGCCTTAGCCATTAATAATGTTGTCCCTCAGCATTGAAATGAGTGGCTCTCTCTTGGTTTCTGGTGACAGGTATACCCTTTCTATGTTTGAGCTCATTGCCTCATAATAATCACCCCAAAACTCGATCTACAGATTATCGTGTCGAAGAAAATGATCTCGTGTATTATTATTTCCGAAATTAAGGCTAATGCTTGGTAAAATCAGTTGAAATAGTAGCTGAATGTTGAAACAGTAGATGAAAGTTTGTAGCTGATAGTAATAGAGATGTATGTTTGGCAGAATAAGCTACTTTGACTAAATAAGCTAGGTTACTATGCATACTAAACGCAGTCTCATACTCAAATACATATGGCCAATCAAACTCTGCATACATGAAATTATGTTGCATTCTTCTAGTCTGTTTTTCTCGATATTTTAGGTAAAACAAAAAATGAAATGACTTATACTATTCGAAGAAGACAAAGTCATGTCATTTTTAGATTTTGTTTGTCTGCATTCAACAGATTGATTCAAACAGCAAACGTAATGGTAAAAAACAAAACTTCTTGCTTCTACAAATCTACAACTCCAGATTTTGCATCTAAATACTTGATTTCACATTTATAACCAATTGTAACAACAAGGTACCGACATAATTGATCTGGATTTCCAACCATACAAGTACATACAAAACTTCAATTCTTGCACATTTTGTGTCATACTCCTACGTCCTACATACCCAATTAAATGGAATTGAAGTAATACTATACGTCGTCGCTCTCACAAATTCATTCAATATATTTCCATGATTTTGCTTGCTTCACCATTTCGAATGCCCCACGATACCTTTTTCCCTAGGGTATAGCCTAAAAATTTATCAAATTCGTATGGTATGGCAAGATCAGATTAGATGTTTTGATTAGCTTGTCGTATCATATTTGGAAACACGATAAAGATGATCGACATGTACGATTTTTGATTTTCGTCTAATTATTATTATTATAAAGGTTTAATGATCTTGCGAGACTTGTTTATTTGAAATGAATATGTAAGAAATAATTTAAGTAAGAAATTAAAAATAAAAGACTTTTGGACCAAATAATTGAGGGTTTGATGATCATTAGAAATAATCATAATGTAAGCTCATAATGGAGCTAGCTTAGGTCGTAGCATATCCAATTGGCAATTGCATGTAAGTATCTGTACGTTCATTGACGTAGGAATACGGTTAGTTGAGCCTCACAAATTGCTACTAATTTACATGTAGAATGTCAGAGAATACAAATGAAAGAATGTTCAACTTTGGATCACTTTAAAATATAAGTGAAACAAATTAAAAAAAAAAACATCAACTATGATTTCATAATTTCTTTGTTTATTTAGTATAAAGTAGCTAGTATGAAACCCAATACAATAACAAAGCGAAAGAACTTAAACCCGAAACTTGTTACGCGGTAATCGGTATCTTTAATTATCTGAATCATTATGTCAAACATCCGAGTTTATTTTGATACTATGACTTGTTCATACCAACTGATCGATTGAGCATATCCTCACATGTTATATACATATGAATTATGATAATCTCTTGTTAATATAAGAAATTCCATGGTTATGCACTTTGTGGAGGCGGCTATTATAACTTAGTTAGCATACGTATTTAAGTCATATATATACGGAGTAGGCATTACCCACACCAACCATATATTATTGTCTGCACCAAGTATTTACTTACTAAATACAGATCAGAGAAGAGTATATATGTATTATGTAAGTCCATCATGCATGATTCGTGGACCTTAGAACACTGAGTTTTATATGCATTTTGAGTGGAACGCGGCACTTCATTACAAAAATATCGATGTTGAGATGGTAAAGGGGTGGAATATAAGAGAAGGTTGTTGTTGAACATATCATTTGATGATGATAAGTTTTGGAAGTATATATATACATTACCTCACATTTCTAAATCAGTCCTCTGCCTAGTGTCCAAGTAGTTCATATATACTGTATATATTATGCACATAATAAACAAATGAGTTTAAGAAATAGAATTATAAGTTCATTATAACAAAGTGAGAAGAAGTTGGTGCCAAGTCCAACCCTTGACAATAATGCTCTTTTAAATGTCATTGTTAAGCTCACTTTGACCGATCGAAACACCACAAGAAGGGTGAATCGAGTCTTTGTAGGTAACGACGAGTCGACGACATGATTAATGGATTGAACATTATTGAGCATGTGTTATGGGCGATTTGAGGAATAACTTATCATAGAACTTTAGGTCTAATTTTATGCTAAATTAGTCTAATGAACCTTAGGAGCTCGAACAAAAAATTTGAGTTGTCTTTATTATTCTTGGGACATTTTGGGCTAATAACCAAGTATTATATACTTCAATTTGGATCACTATTTTGAAACTAATCAAATGTGTAGCAAAACTTTAGCATTGTCAGCCTTACAGGACCCTAATTGGATATGGGAACATGTTCTTTTGCTAGGGAAGTTTTTAAGGCCCTTGGGCTCACGCACACTTCTCCACTTTTTTTTTTTTTTTTTTTTTGGTACAGACTTCTCCACTTAAGGTTAGAGTGCACTCTTTTTTGCCGATTGATTATAGGACTTGCCATTTGATTGGTTTTTGGCTTTAACATTTTGCAAATGCTTATAATATTATTTTAGGGTCATTCGTAAAAGAATTGAGCCATGTTCGTTGCCTGATATTTTGGCCAAAAAAACGTAGATTATACGCCACGGATTTGGCCTATTTAGGCCACTTTTTTTAAACTAGTCAAATATGGTCAAAAGTTTACCATTGCATGCCTTGGAGTAACTCGGAAAGATATGAGTGTTGGTTGCGCTACTAGGAAAGTTCGTTAAAGTCATTCAACACACTTCTTCCCTTAAGGCAAGCAAGTGAACAATTTTTTTTTTTTTCCGTGGGACTTACCATAGATTTTGTTCACTAATATTTTGCAAATACCCATAAACATTATCTCTATTCTCTAGGGTCTCCTATGAGAATTTGAACCATTTTCATTGCATGGTAGTTTAGGTCACAAACCATGGATAATACACTTCATTTTTTGCCAAATATGACCATTTTTTTTAAACTTAGTCAATTGTCCTCAAAACTTGACCATTATCAATCTTGAAGTACCTTTGTTAAATGAGAGAGCAAATAACAAAGTTCTTTTAAGGCCATATACGATACGCATAAATCGTTGGTGCTAGAGCTCGTTTTTTGCTGATTTGAGGCTTTATCATGAATTTTTGGCTCTAAAAATATCACCCATAATATTATCTCAAGGTGCTTCCCCCAAATTTCGTGCCATTTTCGTTCTAAAAGCCGTGTACTATATATACTAGTACTATATATATTACGGTTTGGCAAAAAGCCATAGCGCATTACCCAAATACGCTTTCGTGTTTGGGTCGATAGTGGTCCTTCATCTGTACTTAATATTGCAGCTGCGGATTTCGTAACTGTATCAACGTAATATAATTTTCGTGTCTTGATCCTCAAAAAAAAAGAAAAAAAAATCTTTCACCTAAATTTGAGCCACTTTTATTAAGAGAGTTTTTTTTAATATATTACGGTTTTAACCAATTTCACCGTTTTTGTTTTTGTTTTTGTTTTTTTTTTTTTTTTACGGGAGGAGTTAAAAGACTTATATGACCCGCGGCTTGGCATAACCAAAGTTAGGGTTTAAGGTTTTACAGAGACTGAGAATTGCAGACTCTTTCTCTCTCTCTCTTCACTGGAAGTAGAAGAAGATGACGAGGAAGCTTAAAAAACACGAGCATAAATTATTGAAGAGAAAGAATCTGTTAGAATGGAAGAGAGAAGGTGGTCACAGAGAAGCTGGTGTTATGCAACGCTACCATGTCACTGACCGTGATGATTACAAAAAGTACTGCTACTCTCTTCTTTTTTCTTCTTGATTACGTCTCTTTACTTGTAATTCTTTGATGGGTTTCTGTTTAATTTGTTGTTTCTGGGTTTAATTTTGTAGCAGTAATTAATTAATTTTGGGTAAAAAATTGCAGGTACAATGTGTTGTGTAGGGGTGTGCAGAAATTGGTTAATACTTTGAAGCAGATGGATCCCAGAGACCCTTTTAGAATTGAGATGACTGACCAACTTCTCGAAAAGCTGTGAGCTTTCCTTTCATTTTTCGTAATTTGTTGTGATTTTCTCAAGTTTTTGGTGCCCTTTTTAGCTCTACTGTTAGAATTTGTAGAAATCTAGATTAAATGTGTTGGGATTTATGTGTGAGCAGTTGTCCCATATCCAAAATTTGACGTGGGTGGAACATGTTTATAAGGTAGTGGGTTACTTCTCCTATTGCCAATTGCTTTTTGAATGGAACCTCTCCGGACTTATGGACATGGGCCCGTACTCCTCCTTGGCTGCTCTCCCCAACAAAATGTTGTAAATAATGAATACGCAGTAAATTCTCTAGTAAGGGGTTGGGTTGTTAGGGTTATTTTTTTCAATTAGGAACTACTAGTTATGTGAACTTTGCCGGGGCGGTTTACTTTGGTTTGTGTTGATGTTGAGGTGAAAGGAGGAGGGATAATTGGTAATCAAATTGCTAATTTGACGATGGGTGTGTTTGCAAGAGTCGTCAGGGGTAGTTCTTGTAGCTTATCTAGAATTTTTGTGGATTTGGCGGTTTACATTGGTTTGGGTTGATGTTTGGTCGAGGGGAATCTAAAAGGGAGAATAGGTATTCAAATTGCTAAAATGACGGTCAGCGTGTTTGCTAGAGTTGGCAAGGGTAGTTCTTGTAGCTTGTTTAGAAATTTTGTGGATTTGGCCGTTTACATTGGTTTGGATTGATGTTTGGTCGAGGGGATTAAATTGAGAGGAAAGGAGAAGGGATATTTGGTAATTGATTCCTAATATGTCCATCCGTGTGTTTGCAAGAGTCGCCAGGGGTAGTTCTTGTTGGTTGTTTAGAATTTTTGTGGATTTGGGATGGTATACCCTTGCTTGGAGTAAGTATGTATGAGAGATTGAAGGTGTATCTCAGGTACAAAGATGACCCTCACGACTTCATGTAGTGATTGTGAACTCGACTTGCATTAGGCTTTGAATCAATCTTATAGGGGATGTTGGTCACTTGGTTGTCCAATCTGAACTTATTCACTGCATGTATATGCCTTGGGTCATTTTACTTGCCTTGCAACATTAGCATTTCCTCAAAATTCAGGAGTATTTCTTTTCCATTGTCTTGTCCTCAATAAGATTCGAAAGCAAAAGATTGGTCAGTTGAAGGGGATCGGTAAAAGAAATGTTTTGTGCAAGTTATACAGTAGATTTTCTTGTGAATACACTGATATGACATTTATTTATTAGTTACAGATACTTGCTATCAAATGTGTGAGACTTTACCTGTATGAGGGGTATCAATACTTCTCCAAAGTTTTATGCCTGGTTGTATTGTATAGTTGCAGACGGTTGGTGCGATTCTCCATGCAATGTTCATAACGGGTCATCCGTAAGCAGCCTCCCTATATTTCCTCTATGTTAAAAACATAGGGGTAAGGCTTGCATACAACCCTCCCCCCCCCCCCCCCCACCACCCAAATCAGACCCCTCTCACCTCGCCGTAGGCAGGAGCCTTTGAGGCAATGGGGTAATGTTGATATATAGGTTCCAAGTTTTGTCTGCTCTTTTTTTATTAATGCAAGTGTCTACGGGGTGATACGTTTTACATTCTGGTTAGTCATTTGCTTCCCTGTTTTAACCTTCGGGGTTCTTCTTTTTGTTGCAGATATAATATGGGTGTTATACCAAACCGAAAAAGCTTGGCCGTATGCGAACGCTTGAGTGCCTCATCCTTTTGCAAGTAAGTAAATTACTTTATACTGCCTTGTGTATACCTTACGTTGGATTATTGAGAGGGTGGTGAGAAATGGACCTGTATCCAAAGCGCAGTTGGCTGTGGCAATCTTTATTTAAACGAAATTCTCGTGATTGCTTTACTTGCAGACGTCGGCTGGCAACTAGAATGGTGCAGCAAAAGTTTGTAGAGCACAAGAAAGAGGCTATCACGTACATCGAGCAAAGTCATGTCCGAGTGGGAGTAGAAACTGTGACAGACCCAGCATACCTTGTCACCAGAAATATGGAAGATTTGATAAACTGGAATCCTGACTCCAAGATCCTGAGTAATATAAAGAGATATAATAATAAAGTGGATGACTTCGATTCAATTCAGTGAGCTAGAGTGGAAAATGCAACCATTTTCGGTTTGTCTATGTTTTGATTGAGGCGGTCTAGTCGTTACAAACTATATCTGTTGTACGGTATTTATAAGGGTAGGACATGATAGTTTTGTGAACTCGGAAACATATACTGTATGTTTTATGAACTTGTCTTTTGGGTGACGTCTACCTGCAGCAAATGCCCTTGTTCCACTCTGTAAAGGGTGCCCAATGTGACTTGACACAGTAGGGAGAACCCGGACATGGTACTTATACGGCTACAAACCTCGCTGCTGTTATTATAGCTAGGCTGACGTGTTGTTGAACTTTCCCTCATCAACTCGTGTTTTTCCGATCTCCTATACAACAACAATGCGTAATGGATACATTGACGGTCTAGAAAAGCAGACAAAGTAGGTGTATTTGCCCAGATGTCTGCGTTATGTTACGAAATAGGTGTATCTGCTCGGACATCTGCGTTCCTTTTCAACCTAAATGCATTTCCATCAAAATTCAAAATGTTCTTAAACCGGGGTTTCAAAAAACGCTGAACGTGTTAGAAGATATAAGAAGTCCAAAATGGGCAAAAACGAGACGTCTTGCATTGCAAAATGAGAAACAATCGAATGCAGTCGTGTGATCAACACGAACTACTCTGCCGTATAATGTACATTCTTGATTCTACAACATGGCATAGACAAACTCATTCGTGACTGCACAGAGCACAACTAAATTACAACAAGAAGTCTCAACTACGCTATATGCTTGTATTAGCTCTTTCCAGCATTTATGGCAGCATGTACAAATTCTTCACAACTTTTGAACCCTCCGGATAACACATCAGCTAAGGCGCCAATGACATCGAAAGCTTCCTGTAAATCTCCAACAGATGTCATATCGTCCAACCACGACAACAGCTCCTTTGAGAACCCCACCAATTCTCTCACATTCAACACTTTCTCGTTCATCACCACTTCCCAAGGCTCCAAACCGCTCTCATCATTTCCTTCTAATCGTTTCGATGTTCCTTCACCACCTGTTGGGACACTAGTCGTAGACTTCCTCGGTTTGAAGAACTGGTGTAGCTGTTCTATGAGACCGGTATAAACGAGCATGGGTTGGATGATGGGCAGTAGATCATCATCACTCCCACTGGTGCTAGCTGATTCAGATTTAGTAGAACTGGTGGAGCTAGTTCGGGATGCTGACCTGCTATGTGTATGCTGCATGTATGCATGATAGATCCCACGCTGCAAGAAGCTGCGCCGGTGCTGGAGCCATGACTCGTAAGACTCAGTGAGAAGAGAGCTCACCATCATGAACTGTACAGTCTCTTCTGTTCCACCGGTAGAAGGCTGCAATGGAGATAAGGGAGAAGATCTAGATTCCGAGGATGAGGCGATATATGATGAGATAGCGTTGGCCATAGATTGTCGCTGGGAAGCACTGCCTTGGTCTAATAAGTGCCGAGCCATCTGAATCATAGCAGCCAGAAATTTTGAGTTGCTCTCTTTCCCTCCACCTTTGCTGTCCACACTAAATGATGCCCCAGTCGCGAAACGTGCCAGCATCTGTATGGAAGACAGAAATTTGATTAGCCAGCTGTTGCATAGATGCTAAAACATCTGATAAAACAAACCACAGAGACGAGCCTTGATAAAGATTCTATACCATTCCACAATAACAAGTACACTGAATTAAATGAGCCATTTTTCTACTTTTTAACAATTCCAAAAGCCAATGACAGAAGAGGAGAGAAGAGAACATCACAGAAAAACTTGAAGTGCAAATAAAGCCAAAGCTAGGAAAACTGAAAACAAGTATAGAGGGTAGCCAAGTGCACATCGGCGTCCCGCCCGTAAGGCGAGGGGCGGAGGGAAGAGAATATCGCAGAAAAACTTGAAGCATCCTCTTAAAGAAACAAATCCACAGCAAATAAAGCCAAAGCAGAGAAAAACTGAAAACAAGTATTGGCAGTGCACATTGGCGTGCCGGTAAGGCGAGGGTCCGGGGAAGGGTCCCACCTCAAGGGTGTATAGGGGGCAAGCCTTCCCTTGTCATTGGGAAATATAAAATAAGGAATCAGAGCATAAAAAAAAAACAGCGCTTGAGTCCAAACAAGGAATCATACCAGAACAATGTCATACATCAACAAACGGAGGCGGCTCCCATCAGCACGTCCAAGAGCATTTAGACTATCCCAGTACTGATCCACATAGCGGACATACTGAGCCAATGGAACCGCTGGACCTCTGACAGGAAACAAAGCATTACACAGAGTCTCATTATTTCTGAGTGTAGCGCCTTCCCACTCTTTCTTTGGATTTTTCAGAGCAGCATCCGCCCTTTTGGCCTCTTGATGGCATTGAAAATGGATGATATTGAAATGGCTCACAGTAGTGTAGACACATTCTCCCCTAGCACTTCCAGAATTACCAGCACCTAGGTTCACTCGTTTGCTGTAAGTGTAAACTCCCAGTAAATCATTCGGCCTTAAACTATAACCTTCTCGGCATACCATGCAGGCCAAGCCACCTTCCTCTTCTTCCACATCTTCCAATCCTTCAAGATTTGGCCGAGCAACAACTATGCGTTCCCCACCATCAGAAGACAGCTCCTGCCGCATTCCAAGTCCCTGTATACATGCATACCAGTTGATCAAACAAATAAGCCAAGACCAAATACGTTTGTCACCGCAAAAATCAGAGATAAATAGCAAGAAAGCAATCAGAATTGACTACAACAAAAAACAACAAAGCTCTAGTCCCTCACATGAATTGTCAAGTGTCATACTAGCAAAAAAGACAACAAATAAAAAAAACTCAAGTATATTTAGTAGCCCGAAATAGAAAAGAAGCTTAAAAGATGCCATAAAGTTTAAAATCAGAACATACCTGTAGCAGTTCTTCCCTCTTCCTTAGGGCCCGACGTCTCATCTCATCCTTTGTAGCATGCCGCAATGTTAGAATTTTCTCCCTTAGAAATCCATCTCCCTTACCCTCTTTATCAGATAGAGTATCCAGCAGATTTTCAGCTCTAGCTCCAATATCGTTCTCTCCGGATACTCCTTCTAAGGCATGGAGCAGAGGCAAGATCCCTCCCTCGTCAATACAATTTTGAGTGGCCAAGTGGCCCATTGATAATCCCCTCAGCATGGACAAGATAAGTGGAACAGATGGAAGTTTCAAGCCCAGTCCCCACTCTGCAGTAGATTTATAACCAGGCTGCCTAGCAACTGAAAATGACTCTTTCAGGTATTCAACGGCAACTCCTGCAATTCCTCTCTCCAGTATGATATCTTTCAATCTCTCACCACAAGAGCTTGTCTTCAGGGATTCAGATACTCTAACAAAGTTCTCAACCGCAAACCTCTGCTCTGCAGCTTGCTGAGCCACATTTTCGTCTTTAGGGTTGTCTTCATGTTGCTTTTGAAGCCTGTCAAATTCTGCCCAATTTTGCAGATATGGATCGAAATGCTGAATGAGAGCCTCCATTGCTGAAGGTTCACCATATGTCAGATAAGGCAATATTCTAGCAACCATCTCAGTGTTCCTTTGTTGTTTATTGGATTTCTTCAGGCCAGAAGGATGAGAAAGTCGCTCCAAGAACATAAGAACTATTTTCTTGGCTTGTTCACTAGTTCCACTTTCCTCACTACTGACTGTGAGGCCACTCTGCCCAATGCTTATATTGTCACTGTCATTGGCTTCCAAGGTAAGTGACTCAACAATTAAAAGGATCCCTTCAGCTGCCTCCATAGCATCCAAAGAAAAAGCACGTCGTGCTGTGTCAAGAAGTAAACCTAAAGCACCCAATCTTAATAACGCACGTCTGTTCTCCCTTATCTTGCAGCAAAGCATCAATAGATTGAGCAGTGCAATTAACTGGTCATGGTTGGCCTTCAGATCATCACGCAAACGCTGTAAATTCAGACAAAGTTAGTCAGTGCTTCAGTAATGTGTGGAAGAAAAAACGGACTCCAAGCCTAATCCCTAGGCAAGCTTTACACTCAAGTTTAAATCATGCTCATTTGAAGCAACATGACTGATTAATAGAAACCCAAATTCAATGAACTTTATTTTAAGAAATAGCGACAAAAAAAAATAAAAAAAATAAAAACCCTACTCAAATCAGAAAACAAAGTTCACTACACTCCAAAGCTTAACATTCAATAAATAACGAGAATGAAGATCACGCCCTGTTTACATCTGTGTCATATTAGGTAATCACAAGCAGAAAACATGGAGAGCAAACACAAGTTCCTTGCATGAAGTCTCATGGAACTAACATGTCTACAAGTTAATAGACTACACAGCACTGGGGTTGGATTATTGCAGGGCAACTAGCACGTATATTCCTGAAAAAAAATCCATCAAAATAACAACCACTACAATTGGAGATTTCACATTTATGGTTATACACTTATGTACACATTTAATCCATCTTTATGGTAGTTTCTATTGACTTAGGAATCTAGATTATTTTCACAATAAAATGATTTCATGAAAGTTAAAAATCCATGTAAAAGCCAAAATCAATAATGCCAAATCCTAATGGTATAATTGAAGAGTGGTGTCTCACCTTAGTCATGTCCAGGATAATTTCTAGACCGCTGTACTCCCTAACTGCACCTGCTATTGCAAACTCAACTTCTGGGTCTTGGGATTCCTCTCTGTCTTCCTCCAGCTCTTTAATCATGGGTTCTGTTGCCTCACCATCTAGTCCCTGTCACAACGAGTAACATTTAAACAGCTTCAGAGATCAGAAGGTTGGATTGAATCACAGACCACAACTTGAATTTTCACCAAGACGACATGACAGCCAGATAAAGAACCTATCCCGTAACAGGGTAAACAACCATAGATTGCTGTAAAAGAAATTACAGACTACCCTTAATTCCTGCAAAACACATGATGGCCACTAACTAAAACATATCAACCCAGAAAATAGATACATTATTTATGCAAAAAAAAAGTCCGAGCATACTAACTCTCAACTAAGCATCAGTAGAACCACAAAAAGAGGTCGCCACAACAATCAGATTTTCGCCGAGACATATTAAAAGGTTCCCCCTCAATCAATTAATTCGTTCCAATTCGTTGAGTTAATCCGGTAGTTAGATCCATTTTTCAAGTTCGTTATTACGGGTGTTCGCATCAATGCTTTAGAATTCAGCTTGACTCAAAAGCCTCTAGAACATTTAACATTTTGAACAAGAATAAAAAAAATAAAAAAAGTTCCATGAACTGCACATCTCATGCGATTCCCACCAATCCAGATTTCAGTAAAAGAAAAGATCTACCAAGAAACAACTACTTAATAAACACAATACAATTCAATAAACTACAGGTACTTGACCCACCTGGAGACGATATGTCACTATCATTGGAGGGCAATCCCTTGATGAGGCAGCACCACCAGACGGCTGTGCAGACGCATTACCTCCAGAGTTTGAAGATGGGACATTTGCCTTCTTCCACACTAGCTCAAAGACCTGGGCAATGCTCAGATCAAGAGAAATGATATTACCAGCAACTAGCAATTCCATGCCATAGTCATCTTCTACAAGTCCCAATAGATCTAATTGATGGCAGATTTTGTTCTTAGCATCACGCATAAGAGGACCAATCTCAGCACTAGAATAAGGATTTTTGGTCATGGATCCCCTGATAAATTCTTCCTGAGTATGTGCCTTATTAAGAACCAACAGGTAAACAGACTCCGGTTTCGATGGACAGATCAGATTACTTAGCTGCTCCAGAATGAACTGTATAAGATACAGGTTGCAGTAAAGACAAGTCAGAAAGAGTAACATCATAATCAAGGAATAACTTTAAGGATAGAGAAAGTAATTTCACCAGTGAAGTTTGTCCTTTCTTCTCGTCTCCATGAATTTGCAGGCCACAGATACACGCCTTTATAAATTGGCGCTTATTTTCACTGCTCTCCTGCAGAAGACTGTCCAGCAGATCTTTCAAAAGGCTGTTGCAATCACTTATAAGCCTTGTCTTCTGAACCACTAATCCTCGAATAACAATGAGTGCTTCAAGTACTTCTGATAGCAAATTGTCTCGCATAAATCTGACAGGAAAACAGAAAAAGTTTAGGGATAATAACAGACTTAGGCAAGCGCATAATTCTGGACGATTTTTTTTTCTCTTATTTTTTGGCAAAAAGATCCTCTAGCCATACCTTGCTCTGATATTTGGAATCTCCAAAAATTTTCCAAGCAGCTCTATTAACTTGTGAAGTATAAATCCTTGCGAAATATCAATGTGCAGGCTCCTTTCCAAGGATTCAACATTGTTAACCTCTTGGGTGATCAACTTACATATAGTTCGCAAGCATCCCTTAACAGTGAGGAAGAGACGAGCATCTTCTGTCTCTATCATCTTAAAGAGCAATTCAAAATACTCCACAGAACTTTCAGCCACAGAGAGAGTCAAAGGCAGCCATGCCATCAACAAGTTCAACAAACGGAACCGCCTAGATAAATTCTGGGCACATAGAAGGTTAACTAGCATGCACATTTCTGACCTTATTGATTGTGAACAGGCGCTTAGTATAAGTCCGGAGACCCATGATCCCAGTTCAAAGGACAATAAATTGTTTCTTGTACACGCCCTACGTTTCCATCTCAATCCATACTTCAAAGCCAGGAAATCATATCTTTGAGGTCGCGACCTGTATCCAGCACCTTTGAACGCTAGTGAAACTTTATACTGCCTCCTGACAAAGTCAAGATATGATGCTCCTCTCTCCCATTCTGAATAACTCAACAATTGTATATCCTGTGACTTTTGTGAGCCATCCCAGTTTCTATCCACCAACTCTGAAGACTTACCCCCAGTGGCTGAAGCAACAAAGGTACCTGGAGCACCTTGACTGTTGTCTTCCTTTAATGGTGGAGCCTGGGAAGATTTGCCTCCAGTCTCTTTGTCCACTATGTCAGGTTTTGGAGGTGTACATGCTTGAGATATGATGCGCAAGCAAGGAAGGATTACGTGTTCTGAAATGGCAGGGTGGCTAGAGCCGACCTTTATTGAAGTGAATAGCAACTGGAAGACAACACGTAACCTCGATTCCCAAAATTCGTCAGTTGAGGAACAAACCTCTGAAAGTAACAGCATTTCTTCTCTGGTGGCAACAGCAATATCCATTGACCGATGATGTTCAAGACAGTACAAGACCTTCTTCTGTATCAAATTATTCAACTGACCGACAGCATTCATATCACCCTCAGAGAAAGCACTAAGCACAGATCTGGCTTGTGCCCGAGCAGATTTTGGACCTTGATGAATGTTGTTCTCAAACAATTCCGTTAAGATGCCCAGGGAAACAAGCTGTTTCTTAAAACTGGAATGCTTTGATAGGACCTGCAATATCTCGAGACACTGGACAACAAATGTAGTAGCACAGCCATAGCAACTACTTGGTGCCCTTGAAACTATAAACCTTGAAGATTCCGCCGCCTTGGCACAATGTTTATGGTGCAAATAGTTCATTAAAACCCGACGAAGCCCTTGCAAAGTCTGCACACTTTTGCTCACTGAATCGAACGCTGCTTTGCACTTCTCACCATACAGAACACCTAAAAGTGCAATTTTACGGTTTATCTTACACGACGGTCCCGGCAAGGAAACCATCATCTGCTGGACCGAATCCTTCTGCTGTGAGTCCATATCATTCTCGCCAATGCTTGATACAATCTTCAAAAGTGGTTTTTTGAAACCTAAGAGTTGCTGATACCTCCTATGAGCATTTTCTGATTCAGATTCTATTGCTGCAAGTCCCCTCTTCATATCATCATCATTCTCCATGTTATCAAAAGTAAAGCTGGGTTTTGCCATGAAGTTGAACTCAAAGCGGCCATACTTGCTGTATCCACATTCATTACACAGAAATGAATCCAAATTCTCATAATTGATATTGCGGCATTGTCTACATTGATACGCATTTTCATGGCAATTGCTGCATATACCATGCCTATCAGTTACTGGTCGGCTGCACCTTGGGCATTGCAATGGCTCCATTGATGAAGCCTGGAGATTTTCATAGAAGGAATCAAGTTCAATCATGAAGTTGCAAGCAGTTATTGGAATTGGAAAATCTACTTTCAGCTCTGTCTGACTAAAAGTGAGATGACAACTTTTTGCTCTCTTCCACAACGACCAGTTATTCTTTAGCTCAGACAAATCAGCCACAGGTCTGTTGTTGTAATATAAGTTCAGGACTTTCACTGTTTTGGACTTTCGAGCATCATGCACGTTCATCGTAACAGATTGGATAGTGTAGCTCCCTGTACATTTCACTATAATGCGATTGTCTGTGAATTTTGTCTCAGATTTAAGGCTCTCCAGCTTCATTCTGCTATAGGGAACCTCAGGAGAACTGCAGGAGACACAAGGCTCACTCTCCAGATAATAACCGTCAAATTCCACAAGACCACTCAAAGTATTATATATACGAGAATTCGGGTGATTAGCAAGCAATTCGTTCTGCATGTGTAGAGTCTCGTAGAAGCAATGAATCACATCAGAAGTCAAGCACTTGTCTACAAGTTCAGCACTTAGCTGCTTCGAGCTGACATCAGGGACCTTGCCAAGTAAACATGCTAGTAATTCAGTATACTCAGCAATATTTGGCCCATACATAGGCAGGGATTTCACCTTCTGCAAAAGCAACTTCAACATTGTCTCCTTAAATAGTGGTTTACCATGCTGCCAAATGCCTTGAAGAACACATTTTGCTTCAGAACGGACAGCACTTGAATTCCACTCAAGAAGGAAGCAATCAACAAACTGTATCAAGGCCTCACCAGCCTTGTCAGCGAAGATTTCAACAGCCACCTCCATGTCTAACAAAGACTTCTCAGATCCAGACTCAGTTCCATCATCACCTCTCTTTTTCTTCTTAGGATCATGAGATTGGGTAACAGGTCTATTTGAGGTTACCCCAGCATCCCCTGATTCTGTCTTTGGAGAAGGGTTGTTCACATCTTTCCCCGTATAAAATGCCACATTCAGCAGTTTAAGCATCTGAATGACAGACTCCTCCCCAAGATAGAATATCCAATTCAACAAGACAGGTAAAACATCACCATGCCTCAAACAATACTTCTGCCAGTTTCTTGGACGCGAGGCAGCTACTTCAGCCATTGTGGACAGGCACTTGATAATCTTAACACTTCTCTCATATGACACAGGATTCACAAAACCACCAGTTTTGTTGACATGTTTATGCAACTTCTTGAGCTCACTAGAAAACTGCCAGGAGTCTCTGACACTGTAATAATGAGACTTGCTCCCGCATAGGTGCAGAAAGAGTCGTCTGGCATACCTTCTAACAAAAGTCGTATGTGTATTATTTATGTAACTGCAAAGGACATCTTGATATCCATCTAATTTCAGCTCTTTGCTACAAGAGATCTTGTAAACCTTATCTTTCTCCCCTGTTTTATCATGCCTTTCAGGACGAACCAGACTGTAAACCAGCCGGAAAGTATTTTCCAACAAGAGTCTATGGTAGTCGGCAAAAACATCCGCCCTGTGAGCTTTGGCATATGAATCTGAAAAGAACGGAGAAAAGTTACCTGCAGGAAGCTCTCTGCGCACCGTCAGTAGAGCCCCACACCCAGACCCAGGGTGCACATCGGTTGAACTTTCAAGATTACCAGCTGATGACTTGAAAACATGAACCAGCTGCTGCAAAATATCCATAAGATAATTTATGAATGATTGTTGCCGCAGAGTATTACAAGCTCTAAGTAGCTGAGAAGCAAAATCATTCTTCTCTTGGTCATCGGAAGGAGCAGACAATGTATAGTTTCTGTCATGTGCATCAGAAGATCCACCAGATTTTGAACCAGGGGCATCATTCCCAGGCTGATGCCAATTCCGTAGCATCAAGGTGAAGAACATAAAGACAAGAATTGTGACTTCACCACAGTTAGACCTTCTTTTGGCCACAAATTGTTTGTTCAGATTAATCTCAACAAGAAACCACTTTATCAGATTCTCCAAATCTAAGCTATCGGGCTTTGAGCTGTGTATGAAAGGTCCACCAACAGCAGATGATAGCCTGTAGAAAAGTTGCATGACTGGAATAGCTCGAACACCTGAAGTTGTCTCCATCCAACCTCGTAACTGTTCTAAGAGCTCAGAGAGAAGCAAGGAATTTACGGCTCGTTTTGATGCAGAGATAGAGACAGGATCAAGTACTGAGGCTGAAAAATCCTCAGGCTCATTAGGTTCCAGTACATGAATAGATGATGATGTAGAAGTTTGCACATTGGAGTGTTGTGACGATGCTGGCACAATGTTTGGATCACTCAGCTCGTCAGAAAACTGGATCTCATTCCCTTCTCCTCCCAATGTCTCCATCTCTATAGGGATAGCCGACATTGGATGATCTCTGGAATGTGGTGGAGGAAGCCTATCTGCGTCCAAGACTTCATAACATGCTTCACATAAATCAAAATCTGGACAAATATTACAATGCCATCTACGCCTCAGTATAGGAACTGTTGAGCAGCCATCACAGCAATACTGAACTGAAGATGTAATTGAATCTTCTTCTATCATGACTTGTGTGTTACCCCCAGAAGCAGCCATAGCATCAGTGTGGCTTGAGGCTGTAGTTGTATTTTCAGCTCCATCATCAGTAGCCAACATAGTTTGTTTTGGAAATGGAACCTGAAGAAACCTTGAAGAAATTGCCAGGCTGCAGATTTTACAAATTAAAATGTGTCCAGAGTTCCGATTGAATAAGTTAACACTCAAACTTGATGTTTATGATTAATTACCTGCTTGCAGTCTGAACAGCCTCATTAGGGGAAAAGAGAAGTTTCATCAACAATTTGACAGCAGCTGAAACAGAATGTCTGCTAGAATCCTTCCCTTGTAGAGCCAAACACTCAGCATAGCAATAGATGAGTTCCACGGAAGAAATGACGATATTGTTCATCGTCTGTGTATCAGGCTGCTCTATCTCTAATATTCCCCATAGAACTTGCATAAGCCCATCTACAACTTGTGAACCTGAAAGTTCAGTGCAGACAATTTGATACTATCAAAACAGTATACTCAGAAACGCATGCGAACCTTTAAATTCCTACGAATATCAACCAAACCTAGAAGTAAAGGAAAAAAAAAAGGCAGTAAAATTATTTGAAGCACCAGTAGGCATCTTTTTTATAGGAAAATATATGATTTCAATTGAAGGACACCAAGAAGTTACGATCAAGTGTAACAAGGTACAGAAGACACCAGGTGGATGACTTTCAAGTACAAAAAGACACCAAGGGGCCCAAAAAAAAAAAGAGAGAGAAAGAAGGTTAAGCTGTCAAGCTATCATGAGTGATTGATCTTACCTACAAAAGGATCAAGTGCCGATGAGAGAGGAGCACTTGGCTCCAACTATACAACAACTTCAAAAAAGGACTCTCCGCACCGATAGGTGAACAAACACACAGCGGAGATGTACACAACTTAACCCCCCAACATAGCAGAGCATCTCTCTAGAGAAATTATTTCAATAAAATGCTATATGCGAACAATAGTGATACAGCAACTCATGATCACTATTATCAACACTTCAAAGTACCAATGGTCATACAAAAATACTGTTAAAGCCAAAGATATGTTAAATTTCATGAAGCATACAAGCTCAAGCAACAAGGGAAACACTATAAGATCAGTGCCGTGCTTTTTAATCCCAAAAGTGAGTCATAACAACTTCAAGAGTTCTTTCTATGAACCACTCAAGGTGACCAATGTACTATGCCATTTAATAATCGGAAAGAGGAAGCACTCGCCGTGCACACCACTAAACAACACCAACCATTGTAACAAAATTTAGGAATATGCAAACTTGTGATAATCTAAACTGCCTATGTCACTAGAGAAGGCCTCCACCAAAATTAATCTGAAAAAACAAGGAAGGAGGGGGGGAGGGAAGGGGTAGATCTTCTCATACCATTCGTCTCAAGAAAAGCAGCCAAGCTTGACCGCCGGTGGAGCGCAATCCTGGACACTGCACGCATCTGAGCAGTGAATTCGTCAATTATCCAAGCTGAAGTAGAGCCACCGATCCCCAACCTGGACAGTAGCAAACCTGTAGATTTCAACACACCAAGAAGGCGCATGCTGTCCTTCACCTGATTGAGGAGAAACCAAATATAAAGAAAATCAACAACAATTCCACAAACAAGTATGAAGACAAGAGACGGAAAAAATGGAATTTGATAGAAGTGTGTCATGAAATGGGAAGTACGTGGTAATAGATCTCCTTTTTGGGGAACACTGCTTGCAAGATACGGCATGCAGCAGACTGTAGTAATATCTCCCTGTCGCATTCAAATATTGTTTCAAGCAATGCCCTGCACTTGAGCATGCCCAGCTCCAGCTTCACATCCTCCAATTTAGAGCATCCTAGAGGCTTGCACAGCAGATAAAGTCGCGAGAGGAGCCTGAGACCATCTGCTAACACCTGTTCTTCGGCAGGAGCAGGCTGCATGGAATGGTACTTTTTCCTGGAGGTATTGGTCCAGGAGTTACCTCCAAGTGCACGCGCCTCCATGTCAAGAACTGCTTCCATTTTCTCTTTCCACCCAAATTCATCTTTAGGACGACCATACACCTCCAATGAGTCTATCCTCGGCAATAATGAGCTACCGAAAGTAGGCCCAACTGAGACTACAAATTCTTCATCAGCGAGGAGACACTCAGCAACAGTAAATGGAATGTCATACCAACATCGCATGCCTTCATCTAACTTGACCACTCTCTGAAATATGCTAACATCAGAGGGCACATAATTCGCAGATGTGTTTCCAACATGTACACGGATGCCGACCATAACTACATCCGGGTTCGAATTTGATACAGTGATCTGGAAAGAAGAAAACCAACATCAGTTGAATTATGACAACTGATGGCCAAAAATCACTACAGTAGAGTATCAGATGTCAATTTATGTGACACGAACGAACCACGAGATTCGACCATATGAATATGCCTAATAAGTAGCTAAGAATCACAGATAAAATACTCTCACAGAATTTCGGTATACTTATAAAGAACTCAACGACTCAACAAGTCTCACTCCTCAAGCCCTCACAGCATTTACTGTATAAGCATTCACAGTAACACATCGTCTCCGGTGAACACAGGGTAGGCCCCATTGTATGACTGAAGCCCCTTATGGACGATCACAAAGAGGCTGTTCCCTTTTATTGATGAGAAACAGAACTTTGCAACTTGTCCGCAAAAGGGAACGAACAATGTATTGAGCAAATTTGATTAGTTCCATTGATCTAAAACCAAAGAGGTGAACCTCGAAATATCCTAGGTCTATTGTCCAAGCAAATATCTTATATGTAAAAGAATAGAAAATAGAACCAAGCAAGGGATACTTTTGGCTAAGCAAGAACTGGCATTGGACAACATCACTATTTCATTTCAGTCCCACACCAAACAAAAAGGAATACTGGAACGATCAAAACCAAAAGACAAGCCAAGGGAGAGGTACAAATTGAATTGTTTCAGGGTAGCTCAATCGAGTAACACGATAATATCAAACCGGAATACCAAACATCCGGAGCAAATATCTTACAGTATATGTAAATGCATAGAAAATAGAACCAAGTAAGGGATACTTTTGGCTAACCAAGAACTGGCATTGGACATCACATCACTATTTCATTTCAGCCCCAAACCAAACAAAAAAGACTACTCTAAAAGACAAGCCAAGGGAGAGGTACAAATTGAATTGTTTCAGGTAGCTATATCGAGCAACATGATAATATCAAACTGGAATCGCAAATGATAAATTGAGCCCACGGCATTAGAGGTGCAGAAACAAACATACCTTGAACCCCGAGGGGCTGGGGCTTTCAAGATATCCATCTTCAGATGCCAGACTTTGCTTAGCTCCTTCAGAGTCGCCATTTCTGATGGCATCACCACCCAGTTTCACATCAGATGTGATGCAAACAGTTTTCTCAAAGAAGTCAAGAGGAAATTCAGGATTTGCACTTGAGTATGCTTTATTACTAAGGATATTTGGACCTATTCTTTTCACTTTCTCTGCTGCTGGATTTGATACAGAATCAAGTCCAGCATGAGCATGCGAAAATATCTGAAGGCTTCCATCATCATGCAACACAAGTGTGTGGAACTTGTCCTTAGATATAGGCTTATATGCAGTGGAACCAACAACAGGCGAGTTTGACCCAACTGCGTGTCGTATACTCTGAGCAAATATTTCAGAAACCCCAATGGAGAGAGCAACTGCAGAATTTGATTTCCAACTTGAAAAGGAAACAAACAGCCCACTACCTGGCAGCAACTCTTTACAGTGACGCAACCCAGCTGGCCTTCTATTGCCATCTTGCTCATCCTCATATATTGCAGAGGTCTCAGTTAAAGAACTTGCATTCGAATTTAACCGGCCAACAATAGTACTTCCATCTAGATATGAAACAAATAGCAACTTATAGGTTGATGAGAAGTACAAAGATGACCCCTTTACAAGGACATCTCTATTGGGAACCTCGACGATTTCATTCAATTGTTTGGTTCCCACATTACCTTCGGTTGACAGCTCAAGCTTGAACATGTTTCCAAGTTCTGAAAGTACAACTAGGTAGACACTACCCTGAGATGCAACAGAAATTACAGCGTCCACAATCATCTGATCTGGTAAGGTAAAGTAATGCAGAGGACTAATGTTGTCCTGTGATAGATCATAAATCTTCACAAACCTATTAGTCACTACCATCAGTTGCACCTGAGAACCAGGAACCCAATCAACCTTCCTGATGTAAGCACCCTGAAGAGCAAGCTCAATAGCAAGGCGGTCAGTCACCTCACCCCTTGGACTCACAGTGAAAACCTGGCAATCCTCGTACCCAGCGACGGCAAGATAGTTCTCAACCACAGGATTAAAGCCAAGATGTACGATTTCAAATCGAACTACGTTCTTGGACAAAGGTTTGACATTGGTTTTGTCAGCCGTAACAGGAGCAACAGTAGCTTGTCCAATAAGCTGGCCAACATCAAAGATAGCAACTTTATCACCCTCTCCTACAGCAAGCCGACCACGAATACTTACACTGAGCAAAGATTTTATAAGAGAGCCACTAGCCAAATGTGATCTTAATTCTTTTGAATTTGAGTAATCGGCTTTAATCTTTAGGTCTAAGGATCCACTCTTGTAGGCCTTCTTCAGCTGCAGAAGATCAGACCCAAAAGAGAGTACTTTATCTTCAGCTAGGATGAGATTTTTATCCCGTGAAACGTTGCAGTCCCTTCTCCTCGTGACGCATGGCAGCAGCAGGGTACACATCTTCAGAACCTGAGCCTCAAGGTCAAGTTCTTTGTAAAGGCGATGGGTTACAGCCTGGATGTCTTCGGGGATAGAAATCCTCAAAGAGTTATCTGTTTCCATAGAGACATAATCATCTGGATCCGAGTCACTATCGGGCAACTGATCCCCTTCCTCTGTGAAAGATAGCAGAGGTTGAAAATTAGCACCAGGTCTTGCTTGTGCCGCACTGCTTCCGATAAATTTCCTTGGCTTCAAACACTGGCAAGTGCTACCTCTAACACCTCCAGCTCCACAATCACAAAAGAAACGACTGGAACGAGAGTACACAATTCTATGACCGCGATGACACACCTTCGCACAGATAGAGCAGCAGCCTTTTGAAACAGTCAGATCACAGGTATAACAAAAATACCAATGCTGCTCCATGAAATTGCTGCCACTGGATGTAAAAGTACAAACTTTGGAAGCAAGGACCTGTTCACTGCTAGAATCATCTTCATCATCCTTGTCTAAGCTAGCAGCCTCACCGTCAGATGTTCCATCATCCTCATCTTCGTCTATAGATGCTGCATCACACTCAAAAGGCGCCGAGCTTCCATCTGGAGTAGTTCCAAGAATCAACGTCTCAGAATGTTTTTTAGACGTAGTTGTTCTGGAAGCAATAGATCCCGATCCAAGAGTACTACCAACTAATGATTTCCCAGCACTTTTAGCTGGTACGGTACTCAATGATCCCGAATCACACACAATGGACTCGAAAAAGTTCAAAAGGAACTTTAGCCCTTGTAGCTGATGGTCATGAGCAGCCAACTTCTCCATCAAAGACAAGCTACTCACTAGCAGCAATCTCATTGAAGCCTCGTCTCTTAAAAGTTGAACAATAAAGCCAAAATAAGCTTTCGCACTATGAATGTCGTGCACTTTGAACGCCGTCTCAAGAGAAAGCAGCAAAGCCTCAAACAAATGACGATGTAGATCCGTAGACAACGGGTCATCATGAGATACAAGGCATTGAACAAAACTCATGGTTGATTCTTTGAGGGACACTGAACTTACTTTGGAACATGAGAGATTGGCTGAATCATCAGCTGAAAACCCCAACAGGCGCTTCTCAAACCACTTGGACAAACAAAGTACATTCATGTCAAGAAATTTCTTTTGTACATTATGTACCACATTAGGACACAAATCCCCTGATAATATATCAATGAAGAAGTTCAGAACTCGGGCATTAACTGTCTCTGATAGACAGTTGTCTAGAGAGTCTATCAAAATAAGCAAATCACCACGCAGTGAACCATACAAGTCAACAACCTGTTGAGAAACATCTTCAGCACCAACATAAAATTTGAAGATGCTAATCTGCAAAGGATCTTCTATAAGACTTTCCAATACATCAACTGCTTTAACCACCATCCGTTGGACCTTGCTGTGGTCACCATTTACTGCAGAATTTATGTCTAGCAGAAAGCGTTCAATCTGCTTCAATAGGAACAACAAGCTAAAATCTGGTCCTGCTGTAGCAGTGCATCCCCGACATATATCTCTACACATCTCACCTAAATTCTGCAGAACTTTATCATATCTAATAGCCATCACGGAGCAGAAAACTCCGTGAAGCACGTCAGTCTCCACAGAAACTCCTCCCTTTGCATCTTTGAATTTAAAAATCAGATCAAGCAGAGAGATGATGCCTCTAATACTCAACATGCAGGAAATAAGAGCACCACTAGATGTTTGAAGATGTGAAGGAAATCCATGAAGCATGCACTCAGAAAAGATGGTGCCCAGCACCCCAGAAGACTTCTTGCTGATGACATTGTTGATTTTTGAAAAGAGACCATAAGAAGACTCTAGCTGCAATCGAAGTAGATCATCCTTTACCAGAATCTCATCCTTTATATCACCGAATTCAGAATGCTTCAGAAGCAGAAGACGAGAACAACTCTGGGAAAATATCTGATGGTCACTAATAGTGATAAAAAAGGCCTGTTCATATGCCTTCATATATCTTTCCAACAATGAAGATAGGATTTTCAGCACCAAAGGAACTTTGTCAGCATTCAAAATTTTGTTGACGAAAGCTTCTGCAGAGGCAAGAAATACTAAGTCAGACTTGTTCTCTACCAACGGCAAATTCTTTCCAGCAACAGAATTCTTGAAAGAATAACTCCCAAAACCAGCTTTAAGCAAGGAGAGAATCAGAGAAACCCACTGCCCACTTCTGAGTGAGTCCCATCCAAAATCCTTAATATTATCACGCATGGGCGCAGAGCATAAATTCTGAAGCAACCGTAGGCTCAAATCCACGAGGTCCACTTGGCTACCCACATCATCAAGATGGCCCAAAAACAAATGACTAAATCGAATGAAGAATCCCATATTTGAGGTGTCAAGATCATGGCCAGTAACTGAAAACACAGAAGGGCGGTCCGAGGTCAACCCAACACCAGGCACATCCCAGCAAAGCAGAAAGATATATCTCTCAATGATCAGATCTTCGGCAGTTCCACCTTTCTCCCCCTTCCACAACCGCAAAATTTGAGAAAATACATCACACACCTCGTTCCAACTCCAAGATGAACTTACATTCAGCCCATCACTAGAATACAATCTAGCAGATTTACATTCAAAATCAAGAAGGTGATTAAGCAGGTTGCTTGTTAGAGGCTCATCTTTAGTACATAAACCCATCACATAATCAACAGCTGGTGACAACCAGGTTACAGTACTGTCATTAAGATGTCGATCATGAACTCCAACAAACCGTGCGGCATTAAGCTTTGATCTAAAATCCAAGAGAAGCGACGTTGGACAACCATGAGAATTAAACAAGGAATGTCGAAGAACTATAATCAGTCGTGAAACTATAACACCCCAGCAAGACAGCTGCGAGCTGCTCAATCTGTCAGTTCTGGCAGCAAATGTTTTAAGAGTAGAAAAGATGAGGCCTGTGAGTGCCGCTTTCTCACTTTCAGAGGACAGATGAAAAGCCATCAGAAGAATCTCCATATGGAAGATACTGGGAAGAGAGTTTAAAATCTCCTTCATCGAAGGACAATTATAACATACTTTTTCTTCTTTCTCAACCATATAATTCACAAATTCCATGTAAACCTTATTCCTCAGATGACTGCCAGATGAACCCACTCTATGTATTAAAACGAGAGCAAGTAAGGCAAGAGTTTGATCATTGTAAACAAAATATCCATTTTCAGTTTCCAAAATTTTATGGACAAGGTACTCTTCCAGCTCATCAGAGATGGCATGATGCTTCAGAAGACCATGCAACATCTCAAAACATACCTCATGAACTTGCTCAATGCTCCGGTGCTCATTTAAAGCTGCACCACCATCAAGCTCATCAGGCTCAAAACTTTGACAGCCAAGCAATGACAGAAAAGAATCAATGTGATCTCTCCTAAGCTTGTTACAAGCATCCTCATAAACAGCAGCAGACCATTCCGGAGAGAATACACAAGACTTAAGAAAGATTGACAGCTCTACAGCAGACTGTACAATAATGTTGTAAAACCCTGTGAGTGGATTAGGAACAGAGGATGCTTGCTCAAATCCATCATTTGACCCAACAGAACGTCCGCCCTCTGAAAACAGATCCCCAAATAGCGCTTCGTCATCATGACAAACAGTGTTTTCTAACTCAGAAATGCAAGTAGGTTTTGCACCACAAGAACTTGATCTCTCGAGCTTTGGCCGCAATTTCACACCTTCAGAGTGCAGGAAAACAAGAAGATGAATCAAATTATCCACCCACTCAACTGATTTCGGAAAAATAATTCCCAAAAGTTCTTCAACCATGTAATTCTTCACCAACAGAACATTGCCACAGTGAACACTTTTTACCTCAGCGTCAGTAATTGGAAATAAGACATCTGTCTCCGTACTACTCACCACATGCATCTGCTGTCTTTGGTTTTTCACCTCTCCAATGAGTTTGATCAAATAAATAACACAGTGCGGAAAGTATACCAAAGGAGCTTTGAAGTTACTGACAGACTTGTCGTAACCCCACGAGTCAGAATCCAAAAGACCAATTATAGAAGCAAGTATGCATGCCCTAACATTTTGAAAAACACTCATACCACAAAGAAGTTGCACGAAATGCAGAAACTCTTCAAGGGTATTCACTATAGCGGCGTCATAGTTATTCTCAGAACTAACATGGCTACACACGAAGTCAACCCCCACCCTAAATAAACCAGGAACCATGCGAGCAAAAGCAGCAATACTCTTCAGTGATGGAAGATCCACTCTAAGAAATGGGATACTCCCCACAAGATTTCGAAGTAACTTCAATGTATTGAAGGAACCAGATAGTTTCTTACGCAAGCTTGACTCTAGCACCTTTACATCATATGTTTCTGGAATTTGGACAAGTTCTTCACAACACACTAGAAGGCGACGAATGCATCCTACGTGAACAACGGCCCAATGCTGCGAAGAAGACACCAAGGTATTGAAATTCTGTGGAAATGAGGATTCTGTAGGAGATTTTGTCAGATCAGGTTGCATGAGGTTGGAAGCCAGTGTCGCAAGTAGCTGATCAACTAGTGGCTTCTCACTTGAACAACTGACACCTAAACACACAACAATCAAGAAATTCATGATGCTATAGAATACAGATAGCTAGTACCAAAGCACAAAAGACATACAGGCATCCCCTATTCCAAAGAAGTATACCTCCTACACTACATCTGGTGTGCTGTTCAATCAAAGAACCGTCCTCTTTATAATGGACAGAAGGCAATCCTTCCACGAGAGAACTTGCTGAGCTAAATTGGGGTGTGTCATACTCGTTATCAGCTTGCCCAAGTAATACAGCTTCTAATAGCTTCAATGCAGTATTCTGAGTCCAGGATTGCCAAGAATAAACAAATACGTAAGTGTTTGAGAGTAAGAGGGGCTTATTCATAAGCTTAATCATTTTCCGCCACTTGACAAGTCAAATATAGGAAAATGATCATAAACAACACTGCTAAGTCTTTGCTATAGCGTGCATGAGTATAAGATAGGAAATCACAAATAAAGAGCAACCAGCATGATAATCAACTGCCACGGACATCAACAATGTCACCCGAGAAACACAATGTTAACACAATAATATGAGATGAGACACAATCAACAGATATAAAGACAGTACAACCAAAGTACATGAGAAACCTACTCTGTTGTGACAAGCTATTGTAGCACAACCCACATATGACCATCACTATTCATAGAGAGGTCCCAAAATGAACACCGCCACTATCTATATATCTAGATGTAGCCAAGTCCATATAACCAGAAAGTGAGAAATGTAGAATGAGATACACCCTCTACGCAGTATATGAACCTAGAACTGCACTTCAGCTGTTACAATATAATAACACCACCAATCTATTTTAAAAAGGCCATGGACAATCCTGAATTGCTGGTGGAAATATAGAACAGTTTGGAAGGGTGGTCCTCTGGTCTGACTTTTAATTAAACGAGGCCTCTTTTCTAGGAAAGGAAAGAAGCACCACTTATATACATAAAAGTAATAGAGATTCAGGTAAAAAGGACACATAAAGGGGCAACAACCACACATAAAAGAGAGCTGGCCAAAAAGGTTACACTCTCATCCTCTCAAGCTGCCGTGCTAACTTGACTTAAATTAAAGTTCGTACACATGATGCATCAAGTGGCCTCAGATGGGTCGGGAGCATATTACAAAAAGCAAAAGGGATCAATGATCCGAAACTAAATGACAACACTCACTCCATGAACTAGTTTCACTAACCTAGAGCATTCCAAAGACCGAAGTTTACATACTTTCAGCAGACAGTTCATCCTGCCCTAAGTTCATTAAAAAAAGGCTCATCTCATGATACATAGAGCGTGATGCAACTTGCCATTTAAATCAACTGTTTCATATGAAGTTACAACAAATCATCTGACAACATAGTGGTTATCATCCGGCAAATAGTAGATAAAAAAAAAAAACTTGCTACAAGTATCTTGCACGACAATTTTCTTTTCCAAAACTAGTGACGTCCTATGATAATATCCACCTCAATAACTGGTGCATACTCTGTAACTGCTGAGTTCTAAGTTGTAACAAATTTACAAGATAGCAATACTTCAAGATATATATAAGAACATAGAGGTATATTCATGAAAATCGCGAAAACAGAACAAGTGGAATACATTTTTCACCCTTTAAGCTGAAATTCTGCATCAATCTTTTCCCAAGTCTTAGCTGAATACGAAAAACGACTTTATCTGCTTATAGCACGACAAAACAAGCATTTACAGCGCAACTAAGGTAAACATTAACACAGGTTTCTAGCATCTCTTAAACAGAACGATATACTCCGAATTGCGGAAATTCAAAACAAGTTCGCTGGAATTCAGAGTAAACACAATCACCGAAATTCGGAAAAAGCAATTACAACTCCGTAACCAGAGAGATAATCAAACGACGAGTAAACCTAAATTAAACGCAACAAGCAATGCAATAAATCAATGACAAATTTTGCAGAAATTTCACCAGCTAGTTCGATTATAGTTTCTATATATTAGAAATGAAACTAACCTGCAAGCTCGTATCTTCGCCAAGAAGCTTCAATTTCTCCAAACAACACAAAGCGAACTCGATCGACTGATGCAAAGTAGCGACAACAACACTCTCTACTTGCTCAACTGCTCATCAATTCAAAATCAAACCGAAACTCAACAAATTTTGCAGGAAATTCAACAAATCATCCCAAAAAAAAAAAAAATTAATCAAAATAATTAAAGATTACCTGAAAGAGATCGCGAGGCGGAAACGATCAAAAGAGCGACAGATAAAACGGATTGAATCTGAGATTGAGTCCAAGTCTGAAGCCCTAACTTCTTCGAACCACCGCCGCCGTCGTCGCCGATCAGTCCGACACCGTGTGTGAGAATAGAGTAGAACTTGTGAAACCCTAATTTGACGGAATTAGAGCGAAATCTCAGGGAGAGATCAGTGTTGTTGCTTGTCGATAAAGCTTCGACGAGTTTAACGAGCTCTTCTTCTACCGCCATTGTCGACGCGATCAAAGTGACGGAGAACTGGAATTTGCGGTCAATTCATGGAGAAGAAGAAGAAGAAGAAAGAGGAGAGAGAAAGATGTTCTTGTGTTCTTGATTTGGTGATTTTTGGGGGAAGTGTTTGGGGAGGGAGAAGAATTTAGAGAGTGGGTTTAAGGAAGGAAGGAGGAAGTGTGTGAAAGAAGCTTTTGGAGAAATGTGGAGGTTGAAAGAATCGAGAGACAGAAGAAATGAAATGGATTTATTCTTTGCTTCACTTATTGTTATTGGAACCGACTTTAATTTCTCGATGATGGAAATGAAGAGAGTTCATTGGTAACTAACTAACTGGTGATAATTTTAAGTAACGACGAAGATTAATGGTTGGGTGATGATCGATTGTTGTACGTTGTTTGATATACGGACTTACGAAGTACATGAGTGTTAGTAGATGAGGATCAGTTGAGATTGATTTGCGTTTCGACGGTTTCTAAGCGGAGAGTTCGAACTTAAATTGACGAGTCACATGAATGTATGAACCAAATGAGTACTATATACTACGGAATATAGCATATAATTGAGGAAAAGCAGAATGGCGTATCAACATGTGTATATCTTCGTTACACATGAGCATTAAGCTTGATTCTAGACATCTAAGGCTAGAGAGAAGAAGATTGTCCAGTGCATTCTACATTTCTACAGACAGTCAATACCGGACTTGAGGTCTACAAAGATCAAGGTGGCCTCAATTTGAATGGTTTCAGTAGTATATAAGAGACTCGAGGATGATACCGACTGACTGGTAACTGAAACCAGAAAATGAGACCAAACATACTTGACCCAATCCACTATTAGCCCGCCCAGTACCTCCACATTTGGGCCAAACTTATTGGCCCACACCATGCAATAAGCCCAAACTTATCGGCCCACACCAGCCGAATCTCAACAACACCAAGTAGAAACAAATGAATTGAGTGTAGGTCAGTTCATGATCTCAAAAATGAATCAGTTGTACCAAAGTGAAAATCTCATTACCTCAAAAAAAAAAAATTTCATGACGAAACACTAAGATTAAATCATACCAAGTACGGAGTACTCGGGAAAAAAAAAAAAAAAAAAGAATAGACTTATAATCAACGTCGACATGGTGAAACCTGGTATATAAATAGCTCTTTGAATTTATATCTTATAAACGTTGCATCAAACACGACTTTGGTTATATAGAACTGAGTATAACACACTACACCGTATATGACTTGAATGTTATTGCTTTTGGAGTACTCGGCATGGAAACAAGATCATCATAATAATAAACCTCACTACCTCAGTATACAAATATAGGAGCATTATTGTACAGCAGTCAGCAGATTCGTGTATTTTACCAGCCTAACTGACAAGTGACAACAACAGTAAAAAAAAACATACAGTACAATAATAAGCTAAGAGAACACATTACATAATACTGTCAATACACACCCATATCTGTAGAAAATCTATAAACTTCAGAGAAAAGTAAAGTACATTAAAGAGCAAGCATGGAAACTATCAGATGATATGATAAGAATTGTACAAGTAGCAACTACTTATAATGCTGTTGTTTAAAATCTTGATCAAGGATTAACTTTATTAAGCTGATCAGCTGGTGGAATGCCAGGGAAACCAGGGAAAATTGGAGGAAAAAGTGAAGCAGGAGGCGGTGGCGAGGGTGGTGGCTGAGTAAGGCCAGGAACTGTAGGAAATCCGGGTATTCCTGGAATTGTAGGCATCGGTGGCAGTGGTGGGAATAAACCCGGTGGCGGGGTTGGGGGTTGGAATGGGTTGGGGATAGTAGGGAAGGCTGGTGGAGCAGGGGGCTGAAGTGGGTTGGGAGGCAAAAGAGCAGGAGGGGCAAATGGGTTTGGAATGGCACTTGGTGGGGATGGAAACAATGGTGGGATTAATGGTGGGAACAGCTGTTGCGGCTGCGCAAACGCCCCGTCTTCCACCTTAGACTCTTCCTCTGTAGGAAAAACAGGTTTCTCAGACATTGGTGGAAGAGGTGGAAGAGGGACATTTGGTAGCAAAGGTGCTGCACCTGGTATAGTTGGTGTCAGTGGGTTTGTTATAGGGAGTGGAGGAACTGGGACAGGAAGTGTGGGTAAACCAGGCATTGGAATTGCAGGAATTTCAGGCATTGGGACAGGAAGCGTGGGTAAACCAGGCATTGGAAGTGTGGGTAAACCAGGCATTGGAAGCGTTGGAAGACCGGGGATGGCGTCTCCAAGAGCGTTCAGATTCGATTTTGTTACACTTGGTTGTTGGTTGCACAGTCCTGGTTGTTTAAGAGGCTTGAAGGTGAAGAATCCTGCGGAATAGATGTGTTTGCTGCCTTGTTTTTCTTTTAGATGGATCAGTGATGAGCTAGCTGTTGAGGCCACAGCACAGTATGGTTCACTGGATTTTACCAGCTTTACTGCGCATCCTTGTATTTCTTTGACATGTTTGCTCACTGAGAATGGCAAGTGCACCTTGAATTTACCCTGTTTATCTGTTTTTACCTCCTGGTAAAAAGCCGGTCTTGCTTCGCCTTCTGCACATTCTACTGCAACTGTTGCACCTGAAATAACCAGATATTGACTCTGTAAGCATTCTTATTCAAACAGGATATAGAATCATTTATGTATACAAACGACACCACGAACCAAGCCATAAAATAATTTGGGGTACCATTTTGAAAGAAATGCCATAAAAACTACAATGAACCATTATCAGATACTCCTAGTATACTGGCCTTTACGTCTCGTTATGAAAGAAAAATTCCACAGAACGGAGAAACGAACCTGAGATGTAGTGACTGCCCTTAGACATGTCATCTTGAAAGCAAGTGTCACAGAAAACTGCACCAACAACCTCTGCAGAAGCATGCTTCTGGTTGTGAAGCCTTGCTTCTGAAAGGTTGCAGCTGAAACATGAGAGTGAGAGAATCAGTAGTAATAAGGGCCAGCAGGTTCTGAGCCCTCTCATTGTTGGGATTAATTCTTCCTGAAGCTAACAGATGATAAAATAGACAGCTGAGAATATTTATGTGTTATAATATGCTCTACACCTTCTCTTTATATATTGTATTATTATGGAAGTTATATATGGACAGTCTGTTAACTTATAGAGAATGAGCAACCCCCATCCCCTTACCATGTTGTCTATTTATGTCACTCATGCTGAGGCCAGTCAACTACAAACTAGATGCTGTAAATGCCATACAGTAAATATGATGCTTAACTTACTTTTTTCTTACTGCATTTTTTGTTTTTTTTTCCGAAAGCCAAATGCTAGAGGTCTAACAATCGTACACGTAAAATCGTCTAATTTACTACAATTGCTCAGTTTTGGTGCCAACAATTCTCATTATAAGTTAATTTTATCAGCGCTAACCCGACTTCCCTGTCATCGCGAATTCCATGTCAGAATTAGACAAATTATTTTTGTTTATACATTAGCCCTTTAACAGCGTCGGAAAAGTCGAATGTGACTCATAGGAGGAGGAAATCCACATTGTTTATTCGGTGGTTGTAAGTTTTACCTAGCTGAAGTAACTGAGAGTTCGTTTCATTCTTGGTGTACTCTGATATACAGTTAGGGTCCCAGTTGATTCACGAGATAAGTTGATCAGCCACATATAATTCATGAGCTTTTGACTTATGACTCAATTTACCTGAGGTAAGTCCAAAGAGTAACTAACTTATGGTGTGGTTAGGCTTCTAGGTGAAGTTGCTGTATATCCACACTACACAGAAACACAGTGTTCACCAAATTATCAACTTCTCCTCAAACATGCATTTTACCTTGGGAGACTGTATTCTTGAGTTACAGGGCTTAAGCAAGTCTACAGGCTACACCACATAATTAGCGTCCGAAATTTAGTGATCATAACCCATTTTAGTAACGCTTTTTTTATTTATTAATCACATGCATTTTTAAGGTCACGTGAGTTTTCAACTTAGTAATTTACTAGAAACACCGTCTTATCCAAGTTGAAGCCAAGATAGTACGGATGTGGTAAACAACAGAACATGCATGCTGCATGCAGAGTCACAAACAAACATTTTTCGTTAGACAGACGACAGTCACGACACATACAGCAAGTTAGCTAAATGCTTAGATGCAACATGTTAATACAATTACAACCTCAGAGATAAAAGAGGAAGTAGAAAAAGGAAAAGGAGGATAAGAATTCAAAGTTAAGATGAGAGTGAAATTGCAATCAGAACATTCTTATCTTCTTTGGGTGACACGAGAAAAACTCTTGCCTACTAAAACAAACAGCTGTTACTGTACACAAAGAATGAACCCAAAACTTTTCACCAATTTCTATGGTAGAAAACCTCACCCCAAAAAAAAAACTGGCAGATTCTGAAACTCTTGTTGTCAGAACTTAGAAAGCACATTCATCAGATTCTGCACCGCTTATATTATGTTGGCACTATTATCTTTATAAACTGTTTCTGAAGATTTTCTGTGTTTTGTACAGGGTTTTTTGTAGGTAGATCCCAGCATTCTTGATGTTTGTACACAACAAGCTAGCTAGTGAAAATACAGTAATACACTGGTATCAGTAGTAACAGTTGCGCCTTCGTGACAAAAGACTTGAATTTTTTTACATAACCTTTACAGTTCAATTTAGTGAGCATCAATGTGTTATTGGATGACCCTGAATATTGGCTGTTATTGTCAATACGTTTATAGAGAGGTTCTCGCTCCAAATGGGTTAAGGGGTCAAATCTTGAACTATGAGAGCTCGTTTATATGATTTGAGCTTATCAGATTCATTGTCGAGCTTTGCAGTAACTGAACTCATTGCTGGTAACCTCTTTTGCACTCACTAGACTAATTGTTGGGTTCTATTCTAGTAGTGTTCTTGTGCAATCATGGGTGCATTCATCCATGATTGCACAAGACGATACTTTTCTCTATATCAACCTAGACGCTTTTTACTCAAATTACTAACCAAATCCATCGATGTGTTATCAAACGGGTCGTAATTATATTATCGACCAACCACCAGAGGACATCTCAAAATACACAATCTAAAGGAATAATTTATGTGATATTGTGACAAAGGTACTCATATATAATTCTAAACTTTCCAAGTATCACGGGTGTCCCAAGTCCCCCACAATACATCACATACTCACGGGTCGAGTTTGAGTAATGACAATTGACAAACCCTTTTTTTTGTGTACATACTACATTATATGTCTGCCTGTTGAAACCTGCTCTTGTTTTCAATTCATGGGCATTCAACATTGCTTTAAACTTTAGCTTCTGTGACTTCGACAGCGAATAAGAAGCCCCAGAAAGGTGGCTGGATGCATCCACAAGAACAATGTTGTTGAGTGGGTGTGGATGAAAGCTTGATTTCCGAATTCAGGTGTTCACGCAAGCTCGGACAAGGAAAGCTAGTTCGATACTAAAGACTCAAAACCGATCACTTAGACAGACACTAAAACAAAACCCGTAAAAAAATAGGGAAGAACCAAAGACACCTCAGTACATTTCTGTGGGACTCCATGTCACCGCGAAAACCCATTAACATAGCAGAACAAGAGAACGGAGCAGGCAAAAAACAAAAACAAAAAAAAAAAAAACTTCTGCTCCTAGAAATGGCGAAAAGTTCGGTTTCAAGATGTACAGCAGTAGGGCAAATTGTGACAGCGAGGCGCCAACGCGGCGACTAGTGCGCATGTTAAGTGTTGAGCCCTAAGACAAAACCCCAAATGAGTCCAGGGACAGAGCCATGTGAGGTGATTGAATAACCTCAAAGTGCATGACCCAGCTAACAAGAAGCCACAGCCAGATAGAGACTTCTGGCCACATGGTACAAACATAAGAAGAGAGTAATTGTTACAATATCGACCTAACTGACTGGAGATTGATTTTTACACTTCCCATAACAAACACAATCCACAGTACCTCAGACAGGAAGCTAATCTGATCGAGATTTTACCTGTTTTACCTGTCAATGCCGTTGCACAACTCCATCAACTGGTAATTCCACCCGACTGCAATACATATGTCAGTGACTTCTCACGAAATCAAACAACTCATCCGTTATTGATGAATGTAGCATTCTAGTAACATCTGCAAAACATGAGGGAAGATGGGATGGGAGGCAATGGGGTTGTCATAAGTTGCCGTACGCTATAGGAAGAGCCATTGGAAAAGAATGTAATTCTATTAAGACCAATGAGTAGTGACTAGTGAGGTCTACGAGTACAAAGTGTACAACCATTTACATTATAAATCACACAGCACCCCTCATCCCAAAAAAAAGGGAGAAATATGAGAAAGATAAAGTGAAACACTGCCCTTGAGTGGCAAACTCTAATCTAGACACGATACAGGAAGGACGAGATTACAATCACTATGTACAAACACGGAATAGAATGATAGGTTATATGTTTTATACCTCCGGTTTAAACAGAAACGCTCTGCTCTGCCATATAAGTTGAGCGTCAGGAAGACCATACCATGCCTGAAACTCACTGGTTTACTGCACTTGGTGGGCAATTCAAGAAAGTAGAGATTGGTACATCTTGAATAGAGAAGGCACTTCGACAAATTCAATCTCGTCCAAATAAAAGCCGGTCAGGGGTAGTTACTGGTCACAATAATTAAGAAGCTCCATCACGTGATTAACCCATGCGCCAACATTTTGACCGTCAACTGCAACCCAGTCAACAACTGTTGAAGCTGGTTGCTTCCACCACTCATCAAGCTGCAGTGCAAAATTGGCAAAACGTTAAATACAGCAAAACTATGGATCATGCATACTTTGATTCATCAGTACAGAACACATAGCAGATAGCAGTACATCGGCAAAATCTGCAGAACATTCTAGCTACTGAGAAACTTTATTTTTGCTCCATCAGAACTGATAGAGCAACATTCATTTTGACATGGAAGATATTTTAAAAGGGGAACCTAGAGCACTTATGGTGTACAAGAAAACAACTTCTAGTACAATATCCAGCCATAACATTATGTTGAAGCCCCAGTGAACACTTACCAGACCCCTAACATATTCACAATGTTCCAGGCTCTTCTGAGCAAACATTACAGTATTCCTGAGCTCAGGCAACCATTTCTCGTCCACGGTTCTCTCTTGTTCAGAAGCCAATCTCAGACAACTGCTTGTCGTCCTGTCAAATTTAGAGATATATGTTAATCTGTAACTAAGACAAGGGTAATTATGGCATCGCAACTGGTAGGACACGTAATTGGGATCACCAGGAGAAAGGGAGAATAAACAACCTAACAAAGCACAGAATACAACAACCCAAAAAAGAGAGAGAGAGAGAGAGAGAGAGGAAGAAGCACATAATGCCACTTATTGTGAAACACATGTAAATGCACCCTCCATTATATACAAATGCAAACACATGTAATATCACACTTTAAATACAAATGCAGTATTATATAGAATTTTTTAACCAAGTCATTTTTGTACAGAATCAATGGAGAACAAATTAATTCAAACAATATCTACGTCATTTTACAGCATCAAGGAATACTAACTGAGCAAAACAACGAGATCATGTTCTTTTTCATTTTCATTTTCAGGAGGATGGATCATGATCTTGATATGTGTGCACTTGAATAGAGTTACAAAGAGACATTAATTTAGTGATAATAGAAATCCCAACATTGACATAGAAAGGGATTCAGGCTACCTATCATATTCCCTCATTGCATGGTCAGCATGATTCAGCAATGTGCGACCACTTTCAACCAGACCTCTCCGAATATGAACCGAATTGATGGCCTTTGCCAAGTCTTCAAGCACACAGGCCTCAGAACCACGCAGCTTTAGGCAGAATTCCAGGGCTTTCAATACTGATGCCAAACCATCATCCGAACCTTCAGGAAATTAAGATATTATCACTAAAAACCTCGGAAAGACAGGTTCATGTAGCCAAACAAGATGGGAAAGGATTTCCCTATCTGCAATATGGATGCTAAAAATCACAGCAACTGTTTGAAAAGATGGATTGGAGATGAAAAAACAAAAGATAAAACCTCAAAAATAGGCACGAGTTGAGATTTTTCAGAACTCACAACCAGCCATAAATCTAGCTTCATATTTTTTGGTAGATTGGAGAAGAAGGAAAAAAAAAAAAAACAAAAAAAAAACACAGGAACATAACTTGCTAATCATGAGAGAAAATCTAACACCCAATTAGCCACCCACACACCCTTTTCTCCATCTTTGGCAGGTTAAGTAACACAGCCTTACCAGAAGGATATTGGAGAGCAGCAGAAATGCGACAGATTGAAGGTATCGCAGATGGATCCCCTGCACCAGCCCTTGCAGTCAACAAAGAAGCATTTTTCTCGACAACAGCATGCGCTTCGGGTCCAGTAAATCCAGTAGCACCCATAGATTCCAAAAGAGCCTGTACAGGCAAATAGAAATCACAAGCATGTGTCAAGAGCATCTAAATTGCAAGATATCAAAAATATGCCTGCATACTGAATGAACGAATAATAATTAATCAAATCCACAAAAAGAGGAACACAGGGATAGCGGTGAGCCATAATAAGATCCTCAACACGGCTGGGGAGGGGAAGGGGTAGCTCTTTTATCCCTGCAGTGCAATGAACTAATACAACCTAAAAACCTCAAGTGGAAGAACCTTGGCAGTTAGCACAACGGTAAAATACATAAAACAAATTCATAACAGAATGACTGGCTGACTGGCTAGTGTTGTCGGTGGTGATCAGTTGAACACACAAATGATCATAGAAATACTAGATTTATCCTTCTCTCCTTCAGGGATGTAGACTTACCACACCTAAACCTTCCAACCACCGGCCTCCCCCTAGCCCAAAATGAAAATACAATGAATAGTTTTACAAAGAATTAGGTGGAGATGAAGTAAAGAGGTTACACTGAACACAAAAATGAACGTCAGCCAGTCTGAGGTATAGCAGATTAGCAGTAGCAATTAAATAAGTCACAATGCAAGACCATGCATACAATAGGCTAGGAAAATACCTGTGGACTCGCTGGCAGCATATAAATACTGTTATCTGGACTTTGCAAGAACGATGACACCTCCTTTTCAATAAGATCCATTGCACTATTTGATAATTCCGCAACTGTTCTGCAAGCTGGAATAATAGTACTTGATGCATATTCCCGGGCAACCAATGGTTGTTGACTCCAAAATGCAGCCGCGGCCTGAAAATAGTGAGCATCATAATGATGATCAGAAGGGTACAACTGAAACTAACTTGCATACATTCATACATCACAAGACATCAACATTGACGCCAATTGGACACAATTTCCAAGTATTTGTACTTCATTGATTTTATTTTTAACAAAATTTAAGAAATGATTGACTTCTCATCGAAATATGACTAGACAGTTATTCACAAAAACAATTCAGTGAAAAGACTATTGTTTACAGAGAACCAAAAAATGTCTTAAAGCTTGGCATCTTTGATAAGAACAGAAAGGGGATAGTATAAATGAGATTTACATCTATGTTATTGAAAGTGCTGAACACAATGATCACACAACACAGAATTACATGAGCAACTAACTAGGTGGGCCTCTAAAAGGAGCAAGGGACGAGAATGATAGGCTCTAATGACACCTTTAGTCATAACTCATACACACACCTCATATCAGACTCAGTAGTGGAGGCCAGAATATGTACAACTACGACAGAAAGAAGGAAAGAAACTGAACAGACACGGAGACAAGACCAAAGCCTCTAAGAAGAACAGTGAAGTAGTTTCCAGTAAATTTAAAGCAGAGAATTGAATAAGTATATCATTGTCCATTATTATATCTTAGATATCCCTTTAAGCACTAGAAAAGCAGAACGAAGCACTCAGTACTCACAGCAAGCTAACATCTTTCTAATTCCTTTTTTTTCTTAAAGACGTCTTTCTTATTCTTAATTATGCATACTGACATAAAGACCAGATATTTCCAACGTTTTTAGGATGGATCAGACAGGTCTTTAAAGAAATGAATTTATGCTAAGAACAGCAATCCACAACAATCCTGGACAAAAACAAGGAAAAAGGACAGGACAACACAACTCACTATCTTAACTGTTGATAGTGGCATCCAAGTAGCTAGAATCTGAAACTAAGATGAGTAATCGTCGTATAAACTATCTCAATACAGTGTCCTACGATGTTTCAAAATCAATCTTTGGGCTAATTGAAATAACCGCATAATAAAAACACTTTTCACCTTCACCACTCACCTTGTTAGCATCAAGTAGAGCAGTGTATATCGATTCGAGTTCAGATCTCCGAGAGTCGAACTCCTCAATTTTTTTCCATTTCTTTCGTAAAGAATCTTCAGCTTCTTTCCTATCTTCACATAACTTATTCAGCCGTTCAACCTCAGACATTAATGTGGTCACACTTGCCCTCAATCCAGCAGCTTCCCTCTCCTTAGCCCACACTTCCATCTACATAAGCACGCCGCCCAAGAGAGAATAGAAAGTTAAACCCTTTCAGTATTTAAACACAAACAGAGATTCAGAGAACAGTGATTCAACAGTAACAGAAAGCCTTGTTTATATGATTTTCCAGGGAGAAATGCAAGCTTTTGCGAGCACAGCCAGAAACCATTTATATAGAAAACTAGGATCTTTTGTGATAGTAACCTACTATGCTGGTTCTTGTAAGTTCATTCTAAGGTCCTTCCTACCAGTAGCTACCCTCCCTAACACTCCATCAGAGAGGCCAAGACCATGCCCTCAGTTTCTTGTAATGGTTAGCTATGACCGATTATGAGCTATACAATATGCTCAATCAATTAAAAACAGCTCAATGTTTGAAGGTCACACTAGTTCACACTTTAAGAAACTGTGTTACATTACGGCCATTAGAAGAAAAAAAAAAAAAAAAAAAAGAGAGCCCTACTTGGAATTGCCTGAGAGTCCCAACATTCTGTGACGTCCCTCCAACACCAAGAAGAGGAGAATTAAGCTCATCTCCACTTCCATGCAGGCGAACTAGAAGCTTCTGACACGTATTTCGAGCTTCTGCAGCTTTATTTAGAGCATCCTCAGTTGCTACAAATTGTTGAACATGAGCTTTCTGTGACATTGATAAAAACAACAAAATTCAACTTTCAATGAGAGCAATATACTCAAAGAGAATAGATACTACGAAAACATCTACCTACATCTTTTGAGAGCCTAATCTCATACAATACTGTCTTTTTAATACGCAGCTCTACTCCTCTAATTTAAAACATAGAGAGAATTTGTTTGGATGACCTAAACTGAAATCTGTATCAATCAACTGCTGCTGTGTAATATAAATAGTGTAGATAGTTTAGTAAACCAATTTGCTTTGTTATATCATATCAAAGCAACTAACAAGCAGAAACAGCTTGAGGACAGTGTAACTCAGGCTTATGTTGCATACTAAAGTACTGAGTGCAAACCTGTCTTTCAACCAGCTGATTCTCACTTCCTTTCGAAGGTAAGTCTGCTCCAACATTTCCATTACCATAAAGCTGATAGTGCAACGGTGCTGTCATATCTGGAGACGAAGCATCCATCACTCGGTCATTCTCATACTTGAATCTATCAAGTGACACAGTATACTCAAGTTAGAAGCGGCTTCATGTTCCCACTCACCATTGAGATTTGAAATTAAAGACAACTGTGATCATCAATAATCAAACATGAAACCCCTGTTCTGTGAAAACTGAAAATCATTCTAGTCTGCATATCCGCCATGCTACCAATATAGCAAAACAAGAGTGAGAAAAGTAGTTTTGAGACCACAAAGGTGGCTTTAGAATCAGAAACCATGGGGAAGTACAAAGGACTAAAGATAATTCATCAACAGTGCCAAAATAGAAGTGCAACGTTATCATCAGCTTCCAAAGAGGGGCATTCGCCTGGAGCTAATTTAGACACATAGACTAAAAATTAGCTAATTTAGTGGCCAGCAAACAGTCTACACACGAAATCTCAACCACAATTTAGTTCAATGACAACTCAATGGACCAAAATTACATTGACATATGTGGAAGATAAATTCATAAACCAACATTGGTATCTACTATATCGTATCCCCAGACATTTCTATTGCCATTGAACATAGACGATAACCTGATGCGCTGTGTTACGTATGCAGATGTCACAATTTTAAGAAAAGGGTGCATGTTTGGTTCGTAAATTTTGGACACCTGATTGAACTTCTAAAATGATCAATATGGTGGACGACTGCCAAAGATAGAAAAGGAACAAAACAAGTACCTGAGTGTCTCAGCATCGGCTCGAACGTCAACTTTCTCTATTTCTTTTGTGATCAGTGACTTCAAACGCTGAGAATATGAAGTGATAGCTTGAAGTAATAATGGTGGGCTTCTCAAACAATGTTCAAGGACGATTCTGATTTCGTCAGGTAATTCTCCATCAAAGTCATAGCCCAATCTAGCGGCTTCCAGCTGCGGATTTGAGTGCACCCCATTTCCTTCAAAAGCCGGAAATGAATATCGTATTTGATCAAGTGTGTGTGATGCAAGATATTCACAAGTTTTCCGAATATTTCGTTCACGGGTAGTTTCAATAAGAATGACATCTTCAGCAGCTTTGGCTCCCTTGACAGTTGAATACACAGCATCTTTCTCATTAACAGCATGGATGCTGCTGGCAACCTCAGTAGACAGATCAACACTGGACCTCTGGGAATTTCTAGCCTGGTTAGCATAGTACTGTAGACGTTTATGGTATTCAGCAAATATTTTGGCTGCTTCGTCAGATTGTTGATCATATGCCTCAACCATAACCTGTTTATGCCTGCATAATGACTCATTAGACATCAATACAATGCATGACATATATTTCAAGAGCCTAGAGTATCTTCGTTTCTTCATACAAACAAATTGTTTTATCATACTGCAGCATTAGTCCTCCCTCCCCACAATCTAAACAGAAACATGTAGCTTAAAATTAGAAACTCAATCTTCAATCCGTGGTTCTCCCACCTTTATACCAACGAAACTTCAAAGTTACTACTTTACTAGCAATCTAGCATCAATAGCTTTTACACAGTTACACTCGATCTAACCCTTTGTCTATCAACAACTCATACAGGGATAAGATTTTAAACATGTTGCAGTATTTCGTAGGGGATGCATCAACTGATACTCAAAGACCTTCATAGACCATCGAAACCTTGCCCTTCAGTCATATCATGTAAAGTTAACTAAGATATGTTAGAAATGCACCATTCAGTTTGTTTTCTTCTCCCTTTTCATCCAAATATAAGTCGTCACAGCGTGATAAAGTAAGCATTTCATTTAAAAGTCATCACAAATCTTTGCATCCTAAGACTGTATGTTCTAGTACCACTCTCCAATGATGTAATGTATTGAAGCTGCAATAGCAATTTTTTATCAAGAAAAAGTCCCTATATTCTCTAATCCATACAATAATGGACTAAAAAGTAAAATACCTAAGTAAAAGCCCGTCGGCATAGAGAGTATATTACAGATACATGACTAATTCCCTCATTCAAAGTCGGGCTGCAACAGAACAACAATCCCAAGTACACTAACACTCCATAATAAATGAACTATTTCCGCACAACCACTTTAAACTCTAATCGACATTGTGCCACCAAAACCCGACTTCTATTCTCAGTATTCTATATGTACCATAATGTGGTTGCTCCAGGACTAGCATTGCATCATCAAGGTTAACCGGCAATATATCAGCCACATTACTCGACCTCTCTAGTTTAAACCTACAAACCAACCGCCTAACGCAATCACCAATCCCCGAATCCTCTCACCACCACAACGTCCTAGTTACGACACTAAATCTCCATCTGGCAACAACAATGTGTTTTCCACTCTATTAATTCACCATCATTAACACGAAATACTCGATTCTCTACTCGCATTTTCTACCATCATTCTACACAATACAACAATGCAACAACAAATCATAATAATAATAATAATAATAATAATAATAATAATAATAATAATAATAATAATAATAATAAAAATCAGACCTGAGATTACCGCGGTCGTCAAGCATACGCTTCCTTTCAGTCTCCTCCCTAGAAACCTCCATCATTTTCGCCTTCAACTCCTTTCGTTGCCGCCTAAGAACCTGACGCAACCTCTCCACCTCCTTCTTCGCCGCCTCCCTCTCCTGCAACGCCGCCTCTTTAACAATATCACTACCACCACTCGCCGCCGACGGCGACTCGCAATGAACCGTAATATTCCGCCGTATCTTCTCCACCGTCTTCTCCGATTTCACCCTGTTTATCAAGAAATCCCACACCGGAATCATATTCCCCCTGCACAACCGCCGAATTGCGTCAGCCGACGGGCCCGCCACCGAGCCCGAACCCGCACCACCAGGTCGCGTCGGGCCCGAACCCGAGCCCGAAGGCCGATATCCCATCTCATTTTGTAGCCACTCTACTATCGCCTCGGGCCTCGTAGAGCTCTGCATTGCATAGGAAAAATGGCGGACGCGAAGTTCAAAACCCTAGAAATTGAGATCGGGATGAGAGGGGCTTCATTTGGGGGGAAAATAAACCCTAATTTTTGAAATTGGGGGAGCTAAAACCCTAGAAAATGGGGGATTGGATTGGATCTGGGTAAAAAGAGGGGATTAATTGTTGAATGTTTGAAAAGGTCTGGAAATTAATTTGAAAATTAATGGTGGAGTGTAGAGTAAGAGTGTGTGTGTGTGTGTGAGACGCAGATTATTGCAAAGATTGTGAGAAATGTCGCGTACTCAATAAGATACAGCGAGCTATGATGGAGGTAGGAGAGAGAGAGAGAGAGAGATGTGAATTTTGTGACGAAAATGGAAAGGGATGTAAAAATTGTTCCGAGGTTTTTTCTATTTTTGCATTTCAAATCGAAGGTCCCGCTCATGGTAGAATAATAGTACACGGATAAAGATTGCGCTTACAAATTTACAATGAGTCGATGAACATTTAGTTGAGGCGATACTCTTAATAGTGTGAGGATTTGGTCGATTTATAAAAGTAGAGTTGTCGTGTAAGTATTGATATATACTTGGTTAAGTTGGAAAAAAATGTTGAGCGTACCTAAAGTTAAAGGGAATGCAACGATGGTTATATTTGTCGAGAAAGTTTTGTTTACCCTATGTGGTCGTACTCGATTCGGATCGGGATTAATACGATTCTACGAACACTAAATAGTTAAGAACGAAGTTGTTCTTAAATATTGTTCAGACTAAGTTGTCCTCATTTTAGTGGTGTTTAGAGGAGATTCGTATTGCACCTCGTACAAATTAAATCGTCTTTCTTTTTGGAAGCATAGTGGTGAGAAATAGGAATCTAAAAACTTTACAGTGGACGCATAAGCGAGGCTAAGGACTTTGTGATGGTTTGTATGAGTATGGTTAGGTCTTATCACGGGGAGACATCATAGGAGACTACTACCTCAAGAAAAAAAATTAGGGTGTTACATCGTTATTGATTTTTGCACTTCAGTTAATATCGCATTTAGTACTATAATATACCTCTCCCCCAATTCATCAATTCTTTAGCCACATGCGTTTTTCTCATGATTTCAACTTAATGACTAAAACTAAAACTCGGGCATTGGGTGATTAAGCAAAATGTTGTAACGTAACAAACACTTTAATCAAGCCACTATATAAGTACATTAATATCGTTAAAAGTAATTACATTGTTTGATCTAGAAGGAAAAAGCTCAATCTTCGGATTGAAAATAGTTAAAACCCTCGATACTTTACATTTCCCTCATTACTCATCACACAACTTTAACCCTACGAGTACTAGACACAACGATTTATCACACAACTACATGTACTAGACACGGCGATTTCATTGACTTATTACACAATTCATTATTAACTGAATTAAATATTTTCTAGCTACAAAACATATCATAATTCAACTTTTCCTAAAAATGTCGTCATACCCATCGTACGATGTACTAGTCTAGTGGCATTACCACGATTATTATATTTTGTTTATATAATCCTCCTACAATAAAAAATAATGATGGCAAAAAAATACAAGAAATAAAACCAAATAATTAAAAATAGAAATATTTCCTTATAATAATTTTTTTTCCATATAATATAAAGTTGGTGCGAATAATAAAAATAAATAAAAAGATGGTTCGTCAGTGCACCTTCTTTCTCCCATCCACCCACCATCATCCTCGTAAGTCGCTTTAATCCCCGCGATTTCTTCACTTTATTTTCTCCCCCAAAAATTCATCAATTTTCTCTCTTTTTTTTTTAATTTTTTTTTGGGGAATTTTCGAACAAAATCCGGAGTTTTTGACTTCGGATTTCTGGGTTTAATTTCTTCTTAATTTACCAGTCTGATTTTCTGGGCATCTAATTGCACCCTTTGTAAAGGTACCACCTTTTTATTTATTTTTTCAATTTATTCATCAGATTATTTGTTTACCTAATTTATGTAATTTCTTGTTGAAGTTACTCTTTTGAAGTTGTCGATGATGGTTTATGTGAGATGGGTATCTCAAATTTAGCTGCTTTATTGCTGTTTATTGTTAGATCATGTGTAAAGTTTAAAGCTTTGGAATTTTTCTCTTTAAATTTGCTGCATTATGCTGTAAATTTAGCAAATTTTGAGTTTTTTCAGTAGCATTATGCTGTAAATTTTGAGTTCTTGAATTTTCTGTTGACGGGTTGTGTTGATTTTGAGCTTACTGCGGAAAAGGATGTAAATTTGTGATGTAATTCATGTTGGGCGTTGCAAGGTCTGTCCTTTTTTTCGTGGATGACTAAGGGTAGTTGTCGAATTTCGGCCCGAACATATGAAGTTGATAAGAGTTAATGGTTTAGTAGATGAATGTTTGAGTGCATGTATCTTGTAAGGGAATCATGGTGTTTTACTTGGCTTGGGAAAGAAATTACAAATTTGTCGTTGTAGTTATCGTTCGGTTGGTGTTCTCAGTGTCAGTGCGACCTCAGTCTGAATGTCTGAGTTTCAGCTACATTAGTCAAACCTTTGAGTCAGCTAGTCAATTGAGTGTGATTATCGATGTTAATTGTTGTGAGGAAGAGAATGAGTAGTCCCATTTTGGACGCTGTATCATCCTTCAGTTCCTGGTGATTATTGTCGGTATTATAATTGTGTTATGTTTATGTGTTTAGGGTGAGGAAGTCCCCAAGTCACTAATCAACGAGCCGCGTTGGAGGTTTTTTTACTTTGCTCTCCAAAGAAAGAGAGGGTACTAGTTCGGGGAGGCAGAACTTCTGCGGGCTGAGCGTCCTCTCTCATTTCATCCGCCTGCTGGCTGCCAGAGCTCGAAATTGCAGTTATGGTCAGTGTTTCTACATATTAGATCAAGCTGTGGGGCTGGTTCAACATTTTTCAGTGCATGAGTGAGACTTTAGCGACAATCATGGGCGCAATCTGTTCCTGCTTGCATGTAGAGGATTTAGAAGACTATGTCAACAGGAACAGTTCCATCTACAGGAACTGTGGCTGTCTCAGCTGCTTCCTTCAGAATTTTTTTCACATGGTATGTTTCTGGCCTTTTGATTCTTCGCTCCTGTTACTCTGTTTGTTTCTCTGTTACATTTTTCGGATTGGATTCTAAAGATACCTGTCTATACTGTTATGTTTCACGTCGGCACTTTGAAGCTAGGGATCATTGAGATTATCAGTATCAAGTATCAACATATATAGTTTAGAAATTCTGTGTTCTAAACTACTGCTGGTGTTTGTCAAGACCTATTGCAATGACCGTGAGCTAGTTTCTTAAAGGAAACATAAAAAGTGAGATGTACACTTAAGCTAAGAGCTATGTTTCAGGTTAACATGTCTTGAGGTAGACAATCACAATACTCCGCATGTCGGCATGAGGAAAGGCTCACTATGAGTGATCAATGGCATTTATTGATTAGATACCAGAATAATTGATAATGTTGCTTTGATTGATTGCTTGCCGTGGGTAGTTTGTATTTGTTCCCATAATTTGTGTTTGTTCTCTAGGCTTTCTTGAGGAAGATGTGGACTGGGTTGTAATAGGATGTTACAAGATCTTAGAAGTAACATGAACTATATTCCTTCTGACTGATCAGGAAAACATGGTGTTTACAAATGCATATTTCTTCAGTGGGGTATTAACATCTTACGATCCAAACCTAGTGCTGGAATTCCTGTAGATTTATCGTGCTGATTGTTGTATGAGCGTACTAGAAAGCATTTTCTTTCTCTTTAAGTTGTTTGACCCCACCGACACTAAACTTACATTCTTTTTGTGGATAAAATTTCTCATGATAGCCCTATAGCTTGAATAGCTCTCTTTTGTATATGGGCGTCACCCCTTTAGGTGTCTTTTTGTATATGGGAGTCACCCCTTTGGTGTCCTTTTGAATATATGATATCCAAAGTTGCTAGTTAGGTACAACATCTTATGATCTAAACCTAGGGCTGGAATTCCTGTAGATTTATCATGCGTATGAGTGTACTACAAAGCATTTTTTTTCTTTTCCTTTTTTTTTTCCGTGCGATTCTTGAAGCAATTTCCACTTCAGGTCATCCGTGTGCAGCCTCCTTATGTTTCAATAGAGGTAAGGCTTGTGTACATCCGACCCCCCTTACCTTGCCTTATGGCGGGAGCCTTTAAGGCGCTGGGGTAAAGATGTTGTTGTTTTCTTTTTTGAAATTACATGCTACTTAGGTACACAGCTATACATTTAGCGGTGGTCTGGTTGATGGGACATGAGATTTAGAGGCATATGGTCAAAGTTTTGGGATAAAAACAGAGTGAAATTCAATATAGGCGTGGAATGGAAATGTAAGATTGTTACTTTTCAAATTGTTGGGTTCTACCTATAAGTGGAATCATTCACAGGTGCGAGTTGAATTGAATTTCGCATCATGTATAAAGCTTGGAAACTTTTTTTTTTCCAAGTATTGTTACATTGTCAACATTATTTAACTTTTCACTTGTGAGGCCGAATGACTAAAACCGATAAAGCTGCAAAAGAAAACAATTTAAGAGCAGTAAAAACCATGTGCGTTGATGGATTGCCGTTTACATACAGTTACCTTTTTCGGGGAAGAATTACCTTTTGAGTGGTCAGTCGGGTGATACATCTGCCATGGAGAGCTTCAAGAGGGAAAAAAATGCTGGATCGATTGCTTAGACGAGAAGAAATGAGTGTTGAGAATGGACAGAGATAGGTAAGCTATTGATGATTTCTGTTAGAAGAGGGAATGATTTTTTTTCCTAGGTGTTACAGGTTTTCAAAAGGGGGACCTGGGTTTATTCCAAATTTTGGAGTAAAAAATTTGGAAAGTACTCGAACCGGAGTCTTTTTTCATTATTCCTAGGATGTAAGGACCCTACGGAATGTATGTTTGCTTGTTTGCTTGTGTGTGTGTGTGTGACTTGGCACGTGTTCTGCTCATATCTTGCTCAAAGGGAAAGTATCTACCGTGATATTTCTGATGAGGACTTATGGAGTAATGAGACTATGAGATTCTATGCATACTTGAACAGTTGAATCCCTCCCCCACCCCCCTCCAGACAGGCTTCTTCTGATTGATTAAGTAACACCCATATATGTCTCCAATTTCAGCTTAGTTATTAATATTATATTTTATCATATTGGTCCATGTAGTATTCTTCATTAATCCGAAGGGGGGAAGTTCAAGCTATCCCTTCATCTGTCCAAGGGTCTTCTTTGAGTTCTACGGTGTCAACAGACAACTCTTTAGCTGATATGTACCGCTCTCCTCCAAGGCCCTTGCCTTATGATGCGGATCCTAGGCTTTATCGATTACAGCGAGATGGACTGTTTTCGAGACGTGAGAAGGGCACTAGCCATTCACATGATGAATCAGAACCCCTTAGGAGAAGTGATATTGATGCTGACACTGACCCTCTCAGTACAGGGGATAAGTGGAATGAGTCAACTTGCGAAGATGGTTCTAAAGAGAACCGTAAATCTTCCGTGAGGCTTTCATCAGCTAAAGCCACAACCATAATGGGTTATTTTTATTCTTCATCTGAGGACGAAGATGTTTGTCCAACATGTCTTGAAGGTAATTAATCCCTTACCAGATGTTACTTTTTCATTTATGTATATTTTGATGCATGCACTAGCTTATGGTGCCAATCACCTCTGGAGTTCTTTTTTCTCTTATACACATGAAGTTTGAAGTTTTGTTGGTTCTGGTACTTTTACCCTTATGCCTGTATACACCATTCCCTGGGATGATGTATGCTGATAGTATCTTTTCTTTCACATCTTTGACACAGAGTACACTGAAGAGAACCCAAAGATAGTGACCAAGTGCTCCCATCATTTTCATCTAGGTTGCATATATGAGTGGATGGAGCGAAGTGAAAATTGTCCCGTCTGCGACAAGGTATTGATCTATTTGATGAGCTGATTTCTGATTTTGTGCTGTCTGTGTAGGACTTGTTTGCATTAATGCTTAGATAACATAAGAGTATGCTGGTATTGATGTTGCGAAGCAACTGTTGGTATAGGCTCTCGATCCTGTGTATATAGTTATTTGGGGAGGTTCCCTGTGGGTAGGGTCGTAGGAGTGATGCTAAACGGTTCCCCTTGGACTCACGGGTTATGGCTTCACGAGTTATTTTGTACAATATGTGTTCATGCATTTCGGATTTGTTTGGTGATGATATGATCATCTCCCATCTTACTCAGTAATTAACTGGCTTCCTGTTTCCATTTAAAGAGAGAAAACTTATTTCTGAGCAATTAGGCATCAAATTTTTTTCATTTCTTAATAAAGCTGTTAGTTTGAAAATGAGAGCAAAATCCAGGAAGGATTCTCATCAGGCATATGAATTGTCTTAAACAATGTTCTTGCTCGCAAAGCTACCAGGGCATTTATTCGTCTTTAGTAAATGTATCTTTTTCTCCTCAGGGTATACTGGTAGTCCCTTTGTCCAAATCCTTCACAGGGGTTGCTATTAATGCTCTGTGCTTAGGCATGCTATGAGCACGGCTTAACTTACATACAGAAGGGGTTACTCTTAACAATCTTACTCTTAATAATCAACAGAACTTACAGATGTGCTAGTATTGTCCTATTGCCTTATTCAAAAACCTGTCATTTTTAATTTGAAAACTTATTAAGTGTTGGCCATATGGTGCATGTGTTGGTTTACAGAAGGGGGCAATCTTAGATGTCAACGAAACTAACCAGGTTTGGAATATTCGATTATGTCATTGGCTGTCTCAACAAATTTTTCTGAGTTGCAGTTGGATTTAAGACAATTTTTGGGGTTTCAGAAATGTGAGTAATTGTTTATTGTCGGCTTTTGTGTGCAACTCTAAGTTTCCTCCATATTGCTCAATGCTCATTAAGAGATCAGGTCCAAGTTGGTGAGGTACACTAAGTGAACGGTCAGATATCCTGATCCTAACCTCATCTTTGATCACAGCATGCTTCCACATGGCTGAATATCGTGTTATATTCAGCATAACTCAGCATGATAAGTACAAATTAGGAGGGAAGTAATAAGAGCTCCCCTGAACCTTACAAAAAAGTGGCAACATATAATTTATTTGGGGAAGGGGTTTAGAACTTGTACTGTTTTCTATAGGGTTTTCGGACACTCCCTTGACTAGCTATGCTTCTCTGAAGTAAATTACATAGACAGTTGTACTCGTGTTGACACCACTCTCGTCTTGTTTGCTTGGTGCAGGTGATGGCGTTTGATGAGTCTCCCTGATTTCGGCGTACCTCGTGAAACCTGCAGTCGACGGCATAAGGGGTTTAAACTATAGAGGAAGCCAAAAACTGTATAGTCTGTGAATATTGAATGTCTGGGTGCTAGTCACCAGCTAAGTATATATATAATACGAGTATGAAAATGATAATGTTCTGCACAGTTTTTACAACAGGCACTTTGTCGAAAAATTTCTTTTGCCATTTCAAGAAAGATTTAATGTTTAATTAAACTTCCTACAAACTCATCTCTTAACTAGTAGTGCTTGTAAATTTACCCCCTCTTAAACTTGCTCTGTGTCAATGTCTAGATTTACCACTGTCTTTATACCAGTTGTAAATTAAACTGGTCTGATATACTGGTGTTTCACTCCTATAAATATACATATAATTTGTTTCTGACAATGACAACTTTGCCGATTTCCCCCCCTCATATTGATTACCATATTTTCACCGGTGTTTCCATTGTATGGATTCTGTTTTCAGTTTTCACTACCCACTCGATAGCAATTTTAATACCCCGATTTTGTTGGTCGTGTTTGTGAGTAGATTGTTCTTAAATCATAAACGAACACATAACAGAACTCGAAGCTGTGGCAATTGCTACTCGCTTTTGTCGCAATCAAAATTAATAAAGCAATTACAATGTGGATTCGGATTTGTAAATTATGTAATTAACGTAACGACTTGCACTCCCGTCTCTACTGATGAACATCAATAATAGTGAAATTACTCTTCTGGAGTCGCACAAATTTAGGAAAATCCCAAGCAATTCGTACAAATTTGTGGTGCCACAAAAATCTTAATATGTTCTCAGCTGTATATTACAATTTTAAAGCAAATTAATATTTTGGGTGCCTGCAGCCTGGTTCATACATCATACGTGAAGCTTAAGCTATTGTGCTGCGAGTTGGAAAGCTCTCAGGAAGACATCAGGGGGCTGTCCGCCACTCAGCTTTTGCTCGTCATTGATCTGTTGATAATAAGAGGCAATGCTGTCTGTTAATACTTAATACTAAGAGAAGTCGAAGATTTGAACTAGGTAGAAGTCGTAGAACGACTTTCTAAAACTTGAGGTTCTTATTGCTCTAGTACTCACCACATAGTATGGGACACCACTGATGTGTGAAGAGTATTTGTCAAGCTCTTCTTTAACCTTCAAGATATGGACAGAAGACGATGTCAGTTATTAGTCAAGACGCTAGAGCATAGGAGAAGATCGATGCATTAGGTATCACCGTATCACTACACCCTTGGAGCAACAAAGACACAATATATCAGTACATCACCTCAATGGAGATTGGGGATACCATGAACGGGAAATTACTCACTATGCTAGTTCAAAGTTCAGTCATTTTTGCTAGAAACAAATTTTTCAGACAGTACCAGTACGTACAGGCTACACTATGTGATATTTTAAACATACGGGTCTTTTGCATCTTTTCTGAAGTAACGCGGTTCTAATAAGCTGATACAAAGCATGTATGGGGTATATGCCGCCTTCAGGGAAAGATGGCTTTTTTCATGAAGGCATTCGCAATGAAACAGCCTTAATGAGAAGTGAGATGGTGTTATGCATACAGGCATTTCTGTATATTTATTCAACTTCTTTATTTAAAGAAACACGAGTTTTTTGGGTAAGGAACTAAGAACCACTGCATCAGGAATTCAATAACGAGGAAGCAATGAAGGATTCACACAACACATTTCCACAGTCAATTGTTTAAGGTGGATAATCGAAATTTGTATTGTGCTGCAGTCATGCACATTACAGACAGAGGAATACCTCATTCAGACCATTGTTTGGATCCTCTAGAAACTCAGCTGCACCTTCTATCCCAACCTTCCGCGCAGATTCCACAAGGAACTCCCTGCAAAATCAAGTCCACATGCAATAAATAACTAGAAAGCGGAAAGAGATCCAGAACCAAATCCAGGAATACATGTGAATGCAACACATTGAGTGTATCAAGACAACTTTCGACGATGAAATTTGGCCTAATTGCAGTCTGGCTATCAAAAGGATTACAAAATTACTACAGGTCAATGTAGTTATTTGTCATGCCAACTCATTCTAATATTTGAAGTTCTTGATTAACAGGCATATACAGTCTTATGATGAAACTACTAGATTAACCTAGGTTACTAACTTAGAGGGTAAACTTTAGTTTAACAGTCCTAGATTCTTCTATTGCTAGTACAACAACTTTTTAGATTACTCTTAACATTGATTAAAGATGAATGCTGAATAAATCCATTTAATATAATCTCAGGAGTTTATCTGCACTTGGGGCTGTTTTCGGAGAGCTCCTCTTTTTTTTTTTTTTTTTGGTACAGAGGCAAAGATTGCTGTCAATAGCCACATTCACATACCTATCTCCTATATACTTTGCCCTTGTGAAATAGCCAAGGAAGAGCTCCTCCACAAGATCATGTTGCTTATGAAGCCCTTGTTTGCCAGCATAGTATATGAGCCTGTGACTGTCCAAAGAGCTTCCCCTGTATTAAGATTCGCCAAAAAAGTGTTATCAGAATTGCTTCTGACTGCTTCAAGCTAAGTCAACAAAAAAAAAATCAAGATATGATGCCCTTACGTTAAGCCTTCGATGTTGTATACAAGACCAAGGCTCCTGAATACCTGCAAATGGATAAATTATAGTTATAGGAGTTAGCTGCCGATCATCTAAGGGGAGGTAACAGCGCAACCATTAGTTAAAAGATGAGGATTGAAGTAGTGATATACGAGTACATACATCTGTCATTCGACCAATTATCTGTTCAGATCGAGAACCAAACTTCTCTCTGTAGAAATCTCGCTTGTTCACACCCTCTACAGGGGCAGAAGGATTAAGCAGAAAAGGATGCCATCTTATCTGTAGGAAAACTGATGCATTAAAACCCAGCTGATGAAGCAAATAAAGGTAAAGGAAGAAATTAATTATGGAAGATCCTACAAAAAGATACAGGAATTAGACCTCAAAATCAAACTGATCATTTGATGCAGCAATAACTTTATCAAGGTTTCTTTTGCCAACAAAGCACCATGGGCAAACACTGTCGGAACTCACATCAACGCGAATTAGCTTCTTTGCTGTGCTACTAGCTGCCTAATTAATTTTCTTCTAGTCATGGTCAGATTGGCCACATGGACATCAGCTTATATAGCGCAACAGGAACAGCCTCCAGCCCCTCCACCATTTCATAAAAAAAAACGAAAGCCCTCTAAGAAGAAATTCGGGGTTCAAAGAGTTTTATAAAACGACTCTCCTTACAGAACATACAACAATACAAGACCGTGAATTTCTCAGTTTAGCCCTTGTGCATTGCGTATCAGAAGAATAGGTGTAACGATGTCTATAATGAGCAAATCAAGCGTGCCTAGCAACAAAATTGCGCCTCCTAGGTACGAGCCATTAGTGTTGGTTTTGCAGGGATTAAAAACCAAAGAAAGTTGGCTCATATCAGTCTTATACAACAACATGAAGGTTAACTGAGTGGTGTGACAAGGAATTTGTTAACATCAGGCCCTCTTAAATTGATTATTAGTGATATAACCATCGATCGAGTCTCTTAAACTTTTCGTTGAGATGGTTCTTTCACATCGAAAACATAAATATTAAATACCACACATAATCCTCATGCACAGTCAAAAGCATAGAATTTGGCTCAACTTACATATAACTCATAATTCATAATTTATAACCCAGAAATTGAATCAAACTTTAACATAGGCAAAGAACAGAAGCCCCAATTCCCAAATCATAGTTTTGATCAGACAGAACAATTAAAAAAGCTGACAACTTTGGCCAAATTCACACATACCCAATTCAGATTATACTTATACATGATCATTTCTAAAAAACAGGCAATAATTCCTAAACAAAAACATGCAATTATAACAAAATCAACCCTTTTTTTTGCAAATAACAGTTGAAGTAATTAAATTACCGTTATGATTTGGGTGAAAATGAAGCAGGAACAGCACCACCTAGTTTTGAGAGTTTCTGATTAGAAAAAGATTTAACACTTAACAGTGAAAGAAGGCTTTTATTATTATTTGATAATTTGCAGCCATATTTTAAGGTCGTTGACTTTTACCCACACGTCTACAAGTTTGTTAGAGATTTCGAAAACGTCTACCGTATATCTTTGACTTTCTTTGTCGAAGGTTTCGAAAACGCTACTTACTATCAGAACAACTCGTTCATTGAACCGTAATATATAATACTGATTTTTTAGACCAATTAAAATTGAACGGATTTATTACATTTCGACTAGATCGATTAAATTATAATAACAAGTTTCGGATTACACAATAGAAAAATCGGGTTGGCGAAGATTTTTTTTTGTCAGAAAAAGAGCACCGACCACTTGCTTGCAGGATCCCCCAGATTTGTCGGATTACCCATTAACTTCCTCATCAACTGCTTTTTTTTATCTTCTAACGAACTCAACCTTCAATCATTTTCTCTCTCCTCAACACTGTCAATTTACACTTCCTTCTCAATTTATCTGATTAACCCATCATTTTTGTCTGAATTTCTAGCAGTTTATGATATCAAAATCAAATTTCTGGGTAAAAAAAGGTATGCCCTTTACCCCCTTTTTGCAAATTCAATCATTTTTACTGTATTTGTGTGTTTTTGTGGGGTTAATTTCTTCAATTTTATCAATGTTGAATCTTCACATTATGTTTATCCTGCATGTGTTTTTCCTTCTTGTACAAGTTTGCTTCTTTTGATTGAATTTGGTTGGTTATTGTTTGGTATGTTGGTTGAAATTTGATCATGGGGTTTCACCTTTGATTGCATGTGAAGTTGAATTTGTAAAGGTAGTAACTTTTGTTTTCAAGGAGATTGTTTTCAATGTTATTATGATTATTATGTAATAGGGGGGTTGTTCTTGTTGTGAATGATCAGAAATTGGGCGAATTCAATTTAGGGTTTCAGTTCTTTGTTTTCTGTTGAAATTGATTTAGGGGTTTCATTGTATACTATGTCTGAAAAATGAAGCAATGCCATTTTGTTTTAGCGATTTCGCTACGCCGATAAAGTATTGGAATTGTTCTCAATTGTGCATTGAGTAATTACCATTCATTGGGGAAGGTTTGGTTTTGCTTGATTTGCTGAGAGTGTATGATTGTTTAAGTTACTGACTTTTACTGTACACAGTTTTAAGTCTTCTTGATGAAGCTTTGTACCTTGAGTTTGGATTTGACATTGAAAGTTTTCGACTTGGATTGTGCATTGACTTGTGGGAAGTATGTTGGATTCTTTCTGTTGTCAGATTGTTAGAGATCATCGGTTATCCCTTTGTTCCGTTAAGAGATGGCGTTTGATGAACTATTGGGAAAGTCAAAACCTGTGTCTGTGCCAGCAAAGAGTGCCATATATGTGTGGGGTTACAATCAGCGCGGACAGACTGGCAGGACAGAGAAAGAGCGGAAATTAAGGATACCGAGGCAGCTGCCCCCTGAGCTGTTTGGATGTCCAGCTGGTATCAGTACTCGCTGGCTGGATGTCGCTTGTGGCCGGGAGCATACTGCTGCTGTGGCTTCTGATGGCTCTCTATTTACTTGGGGTTCAGATCTTTTCCTCCTGCTGTTCTAACCCCTGTGTAACCTCTTAATTCTGCCTATGTTTTTCTGTGTGGGGAGAAAGTAACTGTAGATTCAATTCGTAATCTACCTTACTTAATTGGACATCTGATGGTGTGGGTTTATCGCGATTAATGCGGCTGCTATCTGTGAATATGTTTCTTTTTACGATTAGAAGAGTGTGTGGTTTTTCTTTCTTTTTTTTTTGTTTTTTTGAAATAGTGTTGTTTCCTAATTCTGGCTTATAAGTCTTGATTGATCTGGAAGGTAGTGGGGATTACACTTTTATTTGGTTGATCTTGGCTACTCTTTGGGTTGGGGGGGGGGGGTCATCATAGACTTTTCTTGAGATCATGCAGTTTCTTGCACTGATTTTCAGTTTCTAATTTTAACTTAGTAATGTGGTACATTTGTATAAAATCTGGTAGCTAATGCTGTGTATTGTTAGTGATTGTTCTTTCTTGTAGCAAATGAAATTCTGTGTATTGTTATGTTTTTGTATGTGGGGAGAAAGTAAATCTAAATTCCATTTCGTAATCTACCTTAATTATTGCACATCTGAGGCGTGGGTTCATGGCTTAACACGGCTGCTATCTGTGAATATGTTTCTTTTTATGATTACAAATGTGTTTTGCTTACGTCTTTTAAACAGTGTCGTTTCCTAATCCTGGCTTAGAAGTCTTGATTGATCCGTAAGGTGGTTGTTACACTTTTATTTGTCTAATTTGGCTTCTCTTTGGGAGGGGGGGGGGTTGAGTGATTGTTCTTTATGTAGCAAATGCCATTCTGGGAACTTGCTAAACATATGTGGATATCAATTGGCAGGAGCAAATGATTATGGCCAGTTAGGAGATGGAACTGAACAAAGTAGGAAAGACCCAAAGAGAGTAGAGCAATTAGAGACGGAATTTGTGAAATCTGTGTCATGTGGAGCGAGTTGTACTGCTGCTATAGCAGAACCTCGTATAAATGATGGAACAATATCAACTGGGAGACTTTGGGTTTGGGGCCAAAATCAGGTGATACTCTGGTCTTTTCCTTCTCATCTATTTAGCTGCTTTGTTTGTCCTTTTTTTCGGGACTGTCAATGTTTATCATCTTTATCGTCCTCCTTTTATTTTTTTTTATTTTTTTTTTATAAGTTACATCATTTCGTTCTTACAGAAATCAGATTATCCTCGTCTATTTTGGGGAGCTTTCTCACCTAACACGGTACAGTTCTTTTCTATCTCTCAATGTCAGTCTCAGATTAGTTGTTGTTATAGAATGTGAAATTAGATTTTATGTTTGTATTTATGTGAGTTATAGTTAAGGCAAAGTATATCAAGTTACTAAGGAGGTTGGCTGCATGCCTGCATCAGATAAAGGGAGAGGTTGCATGATGTTGTAGGAACTTCTTGATTTTCTCTGAATGAAAGTTCAATTTTTGCTAGGTGGTGGGATCTGAAAAATTATCTAACCTGCTACTTCGCTGCTCATAGTCTTTGGCCCTCATTTTTAATCTTCACAATAAGAATTGGGAATAACCAATTGATTTCTGGAGAATCAGTCTATTCTTTTTTTTTTTTTCCGAAAAAGAAAGAGTAGCTAGGCGGGTTCCCGTAGGATATGATAACTCCACCCTAGATTGGCCTTGCAAAGAAGGACCAGAAAAGCTCGATGGGAATATCCATCAGCAGAAGGGGAAAAAACCGATTGATGATGACCAAAAATTGGCCCAAGTAATCTACAACCCCATTTAGAACCTAAGGACAATGAGTGAAAATGACTCTATCACAGGCAATTAAATCGCAATTGGCATCAGCTAAAATCATTTCAATCAGCCAAGGAGTAGAACTCTGGCATCTCTGCTAAAATCATTCCAATCAGCCAAGGAGTAGAATTTTGATTTTTCATTGCATTTATTACTGTTAAATTGTTATAATCTACAATAACATTTTTAATTTTCAGCTTTCTGACCATATTTTCTGGAATCAGTGTATCAAAACGCACACACAGGCATAAAGAATAATCAGATAAGTGAATTTGAGACTCACAAACGTAATAAATGACTATAATGTGAGGGAATGTTGGCACATAGTAGACAACTAAAGAGAAATGTAATTCAGTGTGCTCATTCAGTCATTTGCTGTTCTTCTAGCAACTTTTGTATTTGAAGATTACAAGTATCTTAGGTTAACTCTAATTTCTACTCTAGTTTCCCTCAGATTTGACTTTTAATCATGAAATCTGATTTATCGACAGGTGATACGGCAAGTTTCCTGTGGATTTGTCCATGTAGTGGCCTTGTCGGAGGAGGGTGTTCTTCAATCATGGGGTATACTCTTCTTCTTCTTTTTCCTTTTTTTTTGTTTTGGTCTAGCAAATGACATGGCTGATAGCCTGATATCTTTTTGAACCCCTTGGGTGTGCCTTCTTTGCTGGATTTGGGGGCTAAAATTCTCGTAGTCAGTTTTTCACTATTAGAATGCATTGCTGTAAGTGAATGTTTGTATGTACATGTCACCAACGGAACTGGAATTTAATTATTCTTTTGGTAACAGGCTACAATGAGCATGGTCAACTTGGCAGAGGGTTTTCTTGTGAAGGACTACAGGGGCCAGGTATTCTGAAAGCATATGCAAAACATCTGGATGAAGCCCCTGAACTTGTAAATATCACACAAGTATCATGCGGCGAATATCACTCAGCTGCTATATCGGAGTCTGGTGAGGTGTAAGTGATCTAAGGGACTTCCCTTGCTTGAGTTATGGTATTGATTATGTGGGGTCTGCATGGTGAGGATGAGCAATGTTAGGGAAATTTATTTCTGATGGATGTTTACACATGAATAGCCAGTCCTGAGCGTCTTTATTTGCTGTGACAGCTATACCTGGGGTCTTGGAAATATGGGCCAACTAGGACATTGTTCACTTCAATCTGAAGATAAGGAGGTATTGCCTAGACGAGTGGTTGCTCTTGAAGGATCTCATGTAACAACCGTTGCTTGTGGAGGAGTACATACCTGTGTTGTCAACGCAAAGGGGGCTCTCTATGCTTGGGGTGGTGGGCAAGTTGGTCAGCTAGGCCTTGGCCCCCAAACATGTTCAGCATCTTTCATTTTTAGAGATTCTCATGTAATGCTTCGGAATATCCCAGCCCTGGTAATCCCAAGTGGCGTGCAACTTGTTGCTTGTGGGCATTCTCATACTCTCATCTCTACCTCAGATGGGAGGATCCACGGATGGGGATATAATAGCTATGGTCAAGCAGCAAATGATGCTTCTACTTATGCTTGGTACCCTTCGCCAGTTGATTGGTAAGCTTTGCATTTAAGCTCTCTTTGGTGCACCTTTTGGAGATAAATTTTAGGTCTCTTCAAGGACTACCATTTTCAGGTGTGTTGGAGAAGTGAGGAAGCTCGCTGCTGGAGGGGGTCATTCAGCTGTGCTGACCGACGCATGTTCTTTGAGGGATTTATGTGAATTCAGAATCGCTGAGGGTCTCACTCCTCGAAATGCTGCTCTGATTGAGGATGTTGCATACAGAACCAGTTCTGATGCATTAGTTCGCCTCTGTGAAAGGCTGCGGTAATGCTTGCTCCCTAAATCTCTTGTGGTGTACTAAGTTAAGCTGAGTATAGAGTGTTTCACAAAAAAAAAAAAAAAAAAAAAATAGAAACTTGAGTGTAAAGACTGTATGTTCCAGGGTGGTAGAAGCATTTCATTAATACTGTGAAGCCATTTCTGATATCATATATATTCCGCTCCTTCTTGCTTTGGTTTGTTCTGAATGTTATGCGAAGGTCAGGGGGTAGTTGAGGTTGAAACATGGTATATGTACAATTTAAATTCTGAATGGTTAATTGATTGTGGTGGAGGGGGCGTGCGGCTGGCGGCGGTGGCTGAGGGGAGAGGTGGAAGGGTAATGATTCTCCAAGCTGAGGATATTTGGGGACAATAGATTATCATAATATGAGGGTAGTAGTTTGTCATCTCCCTCCTTCCTTCAACACTTTATATCAATGCCACCACCGTCTTACTTGAATGCCGCCAGTTCCAGCACCCCACTATTATATAAAGATTGTCATCTCTAACAGCGTCATGCTGGAAGACACTGCTGTATAATATTGTTGAGTGGGGGGATCGGGGGGGGGGGGGGGGGTCTCAAATTTAGGTATTCATGTGGTCTGTCTATTAAAGCTCGGTTCAAAGCTGACTTAGCTGCTGGGTGTCTTGGGTGATTAGAAGGCCTAGGCTAAAGTTTGTGCTCACTGTATATTCCGAAATTGGAATGCTGATCCTGTACAGATCTCCTGACTTATTCTAGTAGCTTTTCATGTCTGCTTTCGGTGTCAAACCTGAATGCCTGGTCGAGTGTTTTGAAGTAGGGTATGGTTTTTATGCACATCTATTCTGCATGAGCAGGCAGATGCAAGATGGCGGTGCATGGGACTCTGAAGATGATGATGATTCAGATTCGATAAGGACCTGAGGAAACACTGGGAGCTTGTTCCCTTTGTTTTAGTGTATCCAAGTGATTGCTGTTGGCTGTAGTCATTCTTCACAGATTGAAAAGAGCTGTCGAATGTCCGTCTCAGGTAGCTAATCTCTACTATGTATTACTGAATGTGTTCACCATTACTTGTACCACTTGTTGGAGAAATGTATTGCTCATGTAGACAATTCAATGTCACGAAATTGTACAGTATCGCTACAGAAACACTGGTTAATTGTATGATTCGATTTAGAATGTAATAATAATGTTACGAGTTGGTTCTCCATAAATCATACTGCCTGTCCGATTCTGAATAATTTTTCCGAGCCTGATAGTTTGTGTCCTCCATCCCCACTTCCTCGAGTGGGATGAGACGAACTACCACAAGATCCCGAGTGATGAGAATGTCCCGAGAAGTTCTATCCCACAGCCAGCCACAGGCCACCAGGGACGAGAGACTTCCGAGTGGGAGGATCAGTTTCTGACACCGTGAACTACCTCACCAAATAACCCACATTCGAAAATTGAAATTAGAGAGAATTATTTACAGAGTGAAGATCAGGTAGTACTGATGATTGCTTACATATCTCAACCCATCGTCTTACATTCTTACGAAGAAACACTTATGATATTCGACTTACATACAATTTGGTCATAATATATAGAAGCAGCATTTATCAGAGAATTTCTGAATCATGTAGAATTCTTCAGCAAAATCCTTAGTGAGAAAAATGGCTGAACATCCATGCCGGTATGGCACCACTGTTCATGTCGGGGCGATCCTGCTGAGTGCTGTGGTTTGCTTGCTCCGGAGCCATTTGCCTCTCTTGATAGCCACCTCTGTGATACACAGACAAACTCTTAATTGAGCAGTAAAAATCCTAACGTTAAAAAAGTCGTAATGTTTTGAGACACAACAATAACCCTCTTTATCATCCAAAAAATAAGACGATACATAATAACGTTTAAACTTACACACGGTCAAAATAAGGACATGAATGTAGGCCACAACTTACATACCCAATGGATAGATCAGAAGGAAATGGGTACGGGTTCGAGGATGGTTGCATGAATGCCTCACTAAGGTTCTGCTGTTCTACTTGTTCCCTTGCTTCTGCAGTGTCCTTTTCTTTCACCTATATTAGTACATCAGAGATTTTCGATTGAGAAATGGCTTCTGTACGAATGTGCATTACAATTGTACCCTTATACTCGATTATTCCGTAGATCAGGAATTACATATATATATGAACAATTAACGTACAGTACCATTTTTGTTAGCATTTTATTCTGCTCCTGCATAGATTTTCCCTGCCAAATCAAGTTTAGGTTTTAATTAGTACTCCATGCTTTAAACTGTACACTGTAAAAAAAAAAAAAAAAAAAGATGCAAAAGTTATAGGATTTGGCTTACTTTTTTATGGAGCTGAGATATTGAGTCATGCATAAGCTGATTCTGAAAATGAAAGACCAGAAATACATATTTGGTTAGAATAAGGCAGCTACACTACATACTCTTTAGGGTAAATTAAAGACCGAGACTAGATGTGAGAATAACCACTACCTAGCACATATAGCAATGTATATATGTTTCAATTCTTATTGAAAACCAATTGAAAATAGGAGGATAACCGATAATTTAACCCACTTATATGCTAGGAAAGTTCCACTTAAACTCGGACATAATTAAGCTAGACAAGTAGACACATGTTACAAGTCTTACAAACCACTAGTATATATATATTAAAAAACTTGTTCATCACTACTTTGTTGCTCGAGATTCAAATGATGTAAGTTGTATGTACCTTCCTGCTTCTTATTCGCTTAAGTGCACTGTCAAGCTGTTGCTCCAGATGATGAAGTTCCTTCGAACTCAAAGAATTGATATCTTCTCCAGAATAGTTCCTGAAAAACATGCTCCTGATCAAACAAGGTACATTCTTACATATTCATATACAGTTTTTTTACCAGATTGTCACGTAGATCAGATGATGCTATATCTGCCCACAATAATGGTGATACTTGGATAAATGTAGTCGAATCGAGTGAAACAGAAGACCATTTATGTACTATCTACGTTAAACTGAAGCTTCAATGACCATATCAGAGAGAAGTTGGAGCAAAGTTTATTAGGGTTTTTAATCTTTTCTAGTTTTCAGAATGAACTGATGAAATACTATATAGGGAAAGTTTAATCTTTCAGATGACCTTAACTTCTATAAGAAGATTAGAATCACCATGAATGATATAAAAATTGAAACTTTTTGCTTGAGCAAGTTCTTCTTGTATGGCTGATTACAGCTTCAAATTAAAGACTGTAAAAAGCAGGTTTTTATTTCCTGATGTAGTCCAAGTGAAGCAGCCAACAGTAAATGCCAAGAACAGGAAGTGGGAGGATATCAGATTGAATTGATCTGATGATAGTTGTGAACAATAACATTACCCCAGTGCCTTAAACACTTCCGCCTATAACAAGGTAGAAGTGGTATCGAAATTAAGGAAACAAAGAAAATCACTTTGGATCGGAAGGAGGGTTCCTTGAGCTAATTAATACCTCATGTTCCTTTGTAAGATTTCGAGTCTGGCGATGAGCCTTGGGTACTCCATGTCCCAGCTTTCCTACATGTATAGATATTTCCAAATAAAGATTCAAGCTCACAACTCAGAAACCTCATTCAACCAGCTACAATGACAAGTCTAATTTGCTAAATTTACTAGTTTGAAACTTTAGATTGATTCATCATTCATCTTTCATAAAAATAAAACTAGTTTGCTAGGGCATAAATTGGATATTTAGAGTTGACAACAAAAATTGAGGGGTAATAATGGAGTTGGATGTACGCAATCAAATCATGTCTCCTAATGACCCATAATGAAACTTGCGTTTATAAACATAACTTAAAAACGAGCTCCTATCTAAATTAACCATTAAGTACTTCAGTAACGAAATCAAAGTATACCTGATAACTGGACTCGGGATCGAGCTGTCTCTCAGCATAACTGTACCTCTCATATCTCTCCATGATTTTATCCATGCTGCTTCCACAAATAGTAGAAACTCCATGTTAGTCCAACCCCAAAAATTGTGTACTAAGCTTTAGCATTATGTATAGTGGAATATATATAAGCAAAGCATTGTTGCTTTACAACCTTTCACTAATCTACTTAAATTTTCATACCATTTCTATATATGATTTGATTTGTCTTCACATTAAGCTGTAATACAAAAGCTACTAGTAAAGTTAATGAACCATTAACTTTTAAAAATATAAGAGTTTAATTTGCTAATAAGCCATACACCAACACAGAAGTTATTGCATATTTGCATATTCTATTTATACATTTCTCTAATCCAATTCGAATAGGAATATGAGGTAGCGCGACCAAAGTAATTGTACTATCAAACCAATCTTCAAAAACCCAAATACATTTCCGAATTAGAAAGAAATGAGTCGAGCCAATTAATCGAAAAATGTCGAAATCAAACTGCTTATAGCTAGCTTAGTGTGAATGAAGCACCTCTTTTTTTCTCCTTCCTTGTATCTTAGCTTAACCTAGCCATATTGATTCAGAAGTAGTACACTTAAAATTAAATTAAACCATTCAATACATACAATAAACAATTTTATTAGCTCTTCATCCAAGTACATAGGTGAGTGGAATTCAATCCCCAAGATAAATCAACAGCACTTTCTATAAACTATGATCATGGAATTACCTTAACCCTAAACATACATTCATCCTTCTGTAACTTCAAGAATAAGCAAACAAATTGTATGTACGTCCTAGGTTATTAACCCTTGTGGAGCTCAAGAACATGAAGATTTCCGACATTTTTGTACATTATTACCTGAATTTAATCCATTACCATATATTATTAACTAAGTGATCGATTAAGTTGCGATAATTATGAATAGAATAATCATAATAGTACCACTAATCCAAGGTGCAAAACCTCTGGACTCATGGGTGTTGAGTCAACTATAACAACCTTTAGTGAAAATTTGAGCTAAATACTTTGGCTTAACCAACCAGTGATATGTTATGTCTGCAAAATTTAGTACAACAGAATACAAATGATTAAAGAAAGAAATCATCAAATCCACTAGATCAAGGACTTTGACCTCCATAATCACACATACATATATACCCAAAAAAAAAATTATATAATTAATAACGGATTAACGGGTATAATAGACGGATTGTTATTCGTATTCCCCCAATAACTTTTACACTCTGCATAACAGGAGTGACAAATGTAAATTACAATGCCCATTATCACATGATATAAAAGGACACCGATTATCACATGATATAAAAGGACACTGATAAATCGTCAACGATTATAAGTTCCTTACTTAGAAATTACCGTATATGTATCATAATCAATTCATTATCATCATTATTACTCCGTATTGTATTATTACCACCCCCGCTCTTCTAATATAAATCAAAAAAATTATTATGACAAAGTTACTAATTTATAACGGAGTATTTGTTTTTTTGGGTTTTTAGTAGTAGAACTAACAATAGCATAATCAAGAAGAGCTTGTAAAACACATTTCATAGTAGTACGCCATATGCACTCCCCGTCTCCCCCACATACATACATACATACATCAAATTATTCATAGTAAACTTTACTTAAAATTGTTACTGACATAAGATCAAGCTGATCAAATTAAAGTATTAAACCCTACAATAATAATTCCTGAATTAATGAAAGTTGGAACAAGAAATGTATGCTATGATAAAAATGTAAGAGAACAGTATAATTTTAATCACCTAGATTCAGTGGCATACTCAAAGAGCTTGCCTTTGGTGTTGAAGACAATCAAAGCAACATCAGCATCACAGAGCACAGAGATCTCATGAGCCTTCTTCAACAAGCCCGACCGCCTTTTCGAGAACGTTACTTGCCTGCTTATCGTGTTCTCGATCCGCTTCAGCTCCACCTTCCCCCTCCCCATTGATTAATTTCACTATATATATTATTTGTCACACTAAGTATATATGAAATTTTGCAAAAACCCTTCTAAGTAACGTTTTAATGGACGTGTTTGGTTATATGCTAGTGTTTTTGTACTATATGTGTATATTTGTAAGGAAGATAGAGGAGTTTTGTGCACAAAAAAGAGTGGAAGAGATAAAAGGAAAGGAGGGCTAATGATGGAACATGGGTGGGTTTCTATTTCTGATGAGAGTTGGGAGAATGAGCTCAGTCTAGGGAACAATGTGAGGATATTAAATGTTTCCTTGTATGGAGTATATATGTATATATATGGAAAGTGGAAATAACATAGGTATGTAAATGGAGCATCAAGTATACTAGAAAAAGGATCATATACACTCCTGGATGTAAGATTTGATCAGATCGATTATTATTAGAATGGTTAAAAGATCAGATTGAACGGCGAGATGAACTGAATTAACATGTATTTATATGTAGAGAATAATGAAATAGGGTGCTAAGTTGAATTACCGATTTTTGACCATATGTGCAAATTATTTCAATTTTGAGCGCGTTGTTTTCCTTTCGTATAAATTTTATGAAATTCTTTTTTGAAAATTGTTTGGAATCATCCTCAAAATGAACATACTAGTACATTCTCACAATTATTTAATTTAAATCAAATGAATGAAATTGAAAGTGTACTCGTGAAAAGGATAGTCAAGACTCAAGATATGTAATTTGTGGAAAGGGTTGATTTCTAGGAAAACCATGTGGTTTTTCTTTGATGTGTTGTCGGATGGTGAATGGTTGTAAGGGTTGCAACATACCATGAGTTAAAGACCTTTGATTTGAGTCAGGTATGTATAGGGGACAAAGACCTAAGGTTGTAGTATACTACAAGATCACCAAACTTGCATTCTTTTACGTGCACTACTAAATCCGCAAGTCGTAATATATAAGTTGTGCTACCAAACATAAATTATTGGTGGGACTTACTACTAATAACCACTAAGATGTATAATGCGAATATTTTTGCATACATCTCCTCCATATTCAACAATGTAGTTCATGATTATTAAGATCGAGAAGGTAGTGATGACATGCACTTCTGACTCAATCGAAGATACCCAGATGGTCACATAGATCAAATTTCTTGAGGTTTAAAGTACGTATATAGTCAGGTCAATTGGTCTAACATTCTTTAAAGAGTCAGAATCAATTAACTTGCGCAACACCATTATCATTAGGTCAGTTGTGCTTAAATATATACACGCACGTATACTTATAGATAATAGATTTAGATATATCGTTAACATATTTCAAACCAAAACTGGTTACGAACGAAATGAGGAAATTAAAAACCATGGGCTAGGGAAGTAATATAGTTGTACTAGGAAACGGGTGAAAATAAAGTTTGAGAGGATGGTTAATGGGGGGAAGATTAAGACAAGGTGGGTTTAAAACAGGGAAGAGTTGTCTATTCCTGATTAGTAGTTGTTGTACTAACGTCATTATCAAGCTTAGATTTGAGCCAGTTTTCCGTACACATTTCTAATGTCCTGGTGTCAGCTAATTACGGCAGAGCGGGGCATCTTTCTTCCAACTGACCACCAATTTATATTTCTGTCTCTCTTTCACATCCTTCTTCGTTTCACTTCTTAATTGGCTCTTCTTCATTTTGATTTTATCTTCCCAAATTTTCACCTTTTCCTCCTACTAATCATTATTAGAAACATTACATTATTAGAAACATATCTTGGGTTGGAACTTGGAAGTAGAGATTCGTAAATACTGCATCTTGTTGACGTGTACTTCCTCCGTCCCACTTCAATTACCTTGTGGGATTTTTTGGAGTTGCTTAAGGAAAGTGAGTTGAGTAGTGGGATTTCCAAATAAAGAAGCGGGGGTGTTTGAAATGCGGCGGAGGGAGTAAACGTGTTAAATGAGTTGTATCTTCTTGTATGAGTTACAAAGATGCACTACTATATGTAAATGTGAGTGTCACACCCTTTTTCATACAACTTGGACTTGGTAGTAGGGATCAAAAGAGCACACTTACTGCTTATAGCTAACCATCTACAAAAACGGGTTTCGTATTTAGGTTTAACTTTTATACGGGTTTTAAATGAAACTTGCTTAAGATTAACGCATCAACCCTATAAAGTGAAGTAAATCAACACAAAAAAGCCATTGAAGAGGCTCTCTATCAAAGTATTGGATCAGGTTTTCAAGGCTCGATATAGGGATATCAAGCATATGTTCTTCAGTGGTCCATATTCGTGTATCACGAGTATTAAACTTAAAAAGCATCTAATTGTACAAACATTTGGGTGCAAAACGTGGTCCCGAAGTATTATAACATTGTAAAGAAAAATTAAACACATAAACTTTGGGGAAATTAAGCTAACATATTAATTAAGGGTTAATTGCAAGGTATTAGGGGACCATATTACCTTAATCGGTTATTAGTACAAGGTTTATTCACTAATTATCTCGTTAATACAATTTTGAAATGTTATGCATAGGGGACCATTGAAGCAACAAGATTGTGATTAAGGTCTGGTATAAAATTAAAAATGTTTTAAGGTTTATTTTACCCGTTTTCTTGATTATTGTAGGGGAAACGTTCATGTTATTCCAACTCCAGTACAACACAAAACAATCTTAAAAGTTTAAACACACTACCGAACGACAAAAAAAAGATAACTCCATTACCATTTAATGATAGTTGTTAAGATATATAACCAATTATTGGGACTCAACCATCAGTCTACTCTTTGGCTTGAGATAGTCCTTTAACGTCTTTACTTGTTTTAGTCGGAAATTGACCCATTGCTCGGAAAGGTTGTCCTAGATTCAAATTTTAATCCAATCCGGATTATCCGATTTCAATATTCATCTGGGCCAGAACTAAGGAATAGTCCCTGAGCCCAGCCCCAAGATGGATGCAGACTGCAGACCATAGTTGGTTTGATATGATGGGCCATTTTCAGATATGGGTCACCCATACCCTATTTATCGTTGGGCCTCCACCAAACCGAACCCATTTAGGCCCAAACCTACTAGCTGAGTAATGTCGACCCATTTCACCAAGCAGTCAAGTACCCATAGGATATGAGAATTCGACTTCAAGATATGGAATAGAGATTGATTGAGCTTCCATTTCGACCTCAACACTTACATATCGTGTACGTCAAACTGCCTTGTACATAATTTCGTGAATAAAGTCTCATGAAACAAATACACTGTAACCGAATAATATTACAATGTAAAAACACCTAAAGTTCAAGTCTTTTACTCTTACATTCTGAATTATTAGGAGTCACACACAGTAGCTAATGAAATTTTTACAGTTCAGACTGAAGTTAAAACAGTAAAAAATAAAATTAAAAAAGAAAAAAAAAAAGATGAAAAAGCAGTCATGCAGTAGCTAAAGTTGTTCTTGAGGATTATAGATGATATAACATTACATTTGCATCCACCCTGGTAAAAATCCGGGGACTTGAGCATGAGTTGTGGCAACAGTTAGCTGGTCTGACGTTTCTGTGTTATACCTGTATATACACAAAAACACAACACGAAGAAATGGTCAAAAAAATGGCTAACTCCGTCACTTGGACACGTACCCATGTTAGACACTCGGACACTGTTTCGGAAATGTAGCTTTACCCTATTTGTAGATTAGGATTGCATTCAATTGGCTGAAAAAGACTCTGAGAATGGTGAGCATGCTGGTGCCCATAATGAACATTTTGTTGCTGATGATGATCATGCTGATGTTGTCCTTCCCATGATTGTCGGAGCTGACTGTCTTTAACCATAATCCTATCAAGCTACACAAGTAGAGATCAACATTTCTTAATTAATTACCACTTTGACAATAATTACCAACAACAATCACATTGGTAATTACTAATCTTACTATGCTAATAAAGATAAAATCATTAGTTAGAATGTAAGGATAATAAAACAAACACCATTGAAATGTTAACGTTATTGTGTAAATTACCTCAGCCTTCAAAGATTTATTGGCCTCAATCAATGCATGTTCCTGTATCCAATCAAGTAAAAGATATGAATACTATTGATCATTACTCAAAAAGTGTTTGGCCTAGCTAGGAGTCGAGAATCGAGTTTCCTAGGGTGTCACAAATTCAAATCCTCGGGACTAATATGTACCAAACTTACGTACCTTTGATTGAAGGTCAGTTAGTTGATCCAGCATCGACTGAGTCTACATAGCAACATTTGGCAAAAAACATGAAGTTAGTAGTAAAAGTCAAAAGGCGGAACTAACACGAACTTTACAAGGCTAAATTCGCTCCAATATCAAACTAGTAACTTATATACGAACCTTAATAGACCTAATTTGTTTAAGAGAAGAATCAAGTTGCCTTTCAAGTTGATCAAGCTCCTTCACATTAAGTGGCCCTAACTCCTCTCCAAGTAGGTTCCTGAAACGTATATGACACCCCGTATTTTTAGACCATGAAATTGCAACATTCTATAGTTACATAAAACCATTTCGAAACAATGAGTAGAGTTGATTATTAGGTTACCTATGCGTTCTTTGGAGTGATTCATACCGAGCCTTCAGTTTCAAGTACTCCCTATAGCTGGTCTGTGTAACACAAAATTTTACTCGTCAATACATACATGAGATAATGTAATTAAGGACACGGTATACATTAGATGTATGAAGAATCTACGATACATCAAACTTCTTATTGGTTAGATTAAAGTACGTATGTGATTGGCTCGGTTAAAAGCATACTTGTAATACCTCGAGCTCCTTGGATGGTTTGTTGACCTCAACCGCGCCATAACTGCACTTCTGGTACCTCTCAAGGGTTTTGAGCATGCTGCAGTTCCAGTACATTATCAGACAAGTTACTTCAAATACACTTTGGCTCTTGCTAGATGGTGAAAAACAGTATTATATAGAATTAATATGATAGTTCATGATATATCACTAATCCGTTGTAGTCTAGTTGGTTAGGATACTCGGCTCTCACCCGAGAGACCCGGGTTCAAGTCCCGGCAACGGAATTTTTTTTTTTTTTTTTTTTTTTGGGGGGGGATTTCTGGACAGTACGCACATTGCTGCCGTTTACCTTTGAAAGGATTTCACAAAGTCACAATTCTAACCTTTTTATTCGCATTCACAAAAAACAAGCTAGAGTTAATTAGACTAGATGCATGAGCCTAATCTATTAAAGTCGAGCAATAATTAGTAATCACGGATCTCAAACAAACATCCACAATGCAAGTTTTACAACGCACTAATCAATAATAACGGATTACAAACAAACATCTACAAAATGCAAGTTCTACAACATCAAATTAATTAGCCATGTTTGATCCTTAATTAGGCCATCAATTGAGACAACTATATCATTAGCATCTTCTAGGGCACCTTAATATCCAGAGGTATATAGTAAAGCCAAAATAAAATCTCATTATCTTGGATAATAACCATATCCTCCTAGTTACACATTATTTGCACCTACGTTCCACATAAATCTACATACATTTCGAGTTCATGTACACGAAGAGTCGAAAAGTCTAGCAATCCATTTTAGAAAGCTAAGTTCTTTTTTTCTCGAGTGTGCGTACCATAGTCATTTATCAGAGAAGCTGCATATATGTAAAAATCATGCGTGGTCATTAATGTTAAAACCTTACTATAGTTAAAGCAATTACTACCATTTCTTTCATACAAACTGATTGACTTACATGGATGAGCTCAACTAATTTTACACAAATGTTATAACAGAAACAAAAACCAAGGCTTAATGAGACTATTGTGATTTGTGGCCTATATATCGATGTTGCAAACACATTTCGCAATCCAATTCTTCATGTATCATATTCAAAGGAAACAAGTCGATCTAGAAACATTACATCTCCCAATTTTAGCTTCAATCTTTGACCGTAAAAATTCACATTCACTAATTCATTGCAGCTCCTATTTAGCTACGACTACTAACTCGACCTAGTCCTCAGTTAGATTGTTAACGTTTTGTTTAAATTCCTTCACACACTCAAACTAAATGTCATAATAGTGGATAAGAATGAAGGTAACACATAAAACATCCCAAGCAAAGAAATTAGCAAGCCCCAAATTCTTGCAATTAAAGTCGATCATTTGGAGTTGTGATTATACACCATTTTTTCACGATCAAAACCTTCTTAACTAGTGCAAATTGTGTAAAATAGACTACTTGTACATATCTATATTACAAATTCATTTAAATCACACACAAAGAATTGAATTAAACAAAATTGACCTCCCCCCTCACTGAAATGATCAGCTAATTAATTTTAACAATTAGTAATACAAGATCATAGTCACAAATTTTTTAAAGATTGAAACTTTAATTTGATTAAAGAAGGATCTCATCACGAAGTCAATTTTTTCACTAATTAAACCTCAATTACTTGAAAATATGAGCTAATTACTTTATTTCATACGCCAAAACTCAGATTCCCAAAATTAGAAATCATCAAACAGATCATCAAATCAACCAAGACAGCAACTTTAATTTGTAAGAAGAAGAAAAAAAGGCTCAGACAAATACAATTCAGACCATAAAAATGGCACATACAAATACACATAGGATCTTTGATTTACACAACAAAGAAAATCATGTTGTTCAACCTCATTTATTTTTATTCTATTAAGCTTAATAAATAAAACAAAAGCAAAATAAAAATAAAAATGAAAGATCATACCAGTAGATCTAGAGAAAGTAAGAGGAAAAAGCTCAACACTTTCTATTTATAGTAAGTAAACATAAAAACCAAAAACCAAACCCAGATCTCAAAACTTCACAAGATGAAAACTTTATTGTAAAACAATCTGATTTATACACACAAAATTACTATGAAATTGTGAAAGGATGATGATAAAAATGGTAAAAATACTACCTGGGTCCACTGCAAAATTCATAGAGCTTGCCACGGTTAGAGAAGATGATGAGAGCAACTTCAGCATCACAAAGTACAGATAATTCATAAGCCTTCTTCAACAAGCCATTCCTTCTCTTTGCAAATGTCACCTGCCTGTTTATTTTGTTCTCTATCCTCTTCAACTCCACCCTTCCTCTTCCCATAATTTCCTTTTTTATATATATATATATCTCAAAATAATCACTTCAATTTATATTTATTAATATTATTATTGCTATTATTTGATCAAAGATTGTAACTTTCTTGAAAAAATTCCACTTTTGTTCAATGAAAATAATATTTACCCCTAACCCAAATAAACAATTATCCTCTTTTTGCAAATTTTATTATTATTAATTTCTATCTAATATTGCCCTAAACACACTTGAAACCTTTGTCTACAATATTTATGTTAATTATTTCCTCTTCTTCTCATAAACATAAAAACCCACCCCCAAATTTGTGAAAAAATACTAATAATGATATATAAATAAGAGGTTAATTTGAAGTAATAGATAACCCTAAACATACATAGCTAAATAATAATAATATAAGAAGATAAAGAAAAATAAAAATAAAAATAAAAATATTGAAGATTGGAAAAAAATGGGGAGGAGAGAGAAATTGTGAGAATGTGAAAATGAGAGGGTTTTTGCCAGAATGAGGTCTACTTCTACCAACAATCTAATGCTAAAGCTTACTAGGGTTGGTGTATGTGTGGTTTATTTTTCACTTCCATTATTTCTTGTCCTTCTTTTTCTTCATTTAATTTAAACATTTATTTTTTGTTCATGTAATTTGATGCCTTTTTTTTCCATTTTTATTCAACTTCAGCTACTTTTTTTTTGTCTACTCGCATTTTGGGAGCGTGAGGAATAATATTATTTTTTTTCTTCTTGTTTTTATTGAATTAAATGGGATTTTTATTGCTTTTTTTAAAAAAAAAAATTGTTAATGTTTTTGATCATTTTATTATATTAAAAATACTTCTTTTGAAGGGGACAATAATTAAACAGAAGGTGGTATAATTAAATGCTAACTTGAAGATTATTCACATGGCCATTTTTTACTTGATTTTGGATGGTGTCAGCAATTTTCCTCAAATCTTTAGTATGTACTCCGTATCTATTAAGTTTTTCGGTTTTTTTGGCTTAGTGGTCTGAGGTTTCCAGATGATTTTAAGAGTTATGAGTTGTCTACGACAATTTGTTCAATAACGAAAATTTTAAAGTTTGTACTTTAACGAAGAGAAAATGTAGTAGTCGATCAAACTGTTGCAATTATGATAATCGAAGAGACTAGAGAGTACTGACTAAACGTGCGCGCGTTACTTTGCACCGAGCATATATAGAGACGCGAAAAGGCTATGTGTGTGCACAATTCTTGCTTTTTTTTTCTTTCTGATTAACAATTCTAAGAGAAGTTGTACTACATACAAATTCTAACATACAGTAGTCTTTAAGGAATATGAAAACGTCGTCAAGAAACTTAAAATGGTTCTACAAGTGTCGGGTTGTGAATGGGTGGATATCATTTTCATGCAGCATCTTTCTCCCATGTGATACGCTGCACTCAAACAACTCAAAATAGCAATCCCACTTGCATTTTTCCTTGCAATTATTTCATGTACGTAAATTTATAAAATCCAAATTTGAAGTTAAGGGTCTACATGTGCTCTCTCGATCAATTCTGAATTCAATTGCAACTTTAGATATTTTACGCTTTCTCTTAAAATTCGTCCAAAATCGATCATATATAGGCGCTATCTTTGGAGTCTTGGCCCAAACCCATGAGCCATGAGCCTACGGTACGACTAACCGGCAAAAGCTCAGTAGGAATAACCCAAATCCCCAACAATAACGAGTTTGATCATATACTTATTAGTGGCCTGGGATAAACTTGTAGTCGTAAATTCGTAAGAAGTCGAATTGAATTATCAAAGACATATAGAGGTGCAATTAGTCTCATTAGATATTTAAGTTGACTCAAGCATCCTTCGGTTATTTAGTATAATCAGATGGTCCATTAACTTGTTCGTTGTTTGGTGTGCTAAGTTTGGGTCAGTTGGCTCATCGTATGTTATTCTTCCACATTTCGAGAAGTCACAATTTCAGAATCCGCCACAAAGTTAATTAGACATGTGTGACATATATGCTTCGACTAATTAAGAGGTTGCTTGTGTATGTACTCGTGTTGAGGTTTCCGATGGCCAAATCTAAATCAAAACTTTCAATACCATATCTAAGATGGAATTTATTCACCTTCATTCAAAATATAAAGCTGTATTTATTTATGAGTTTAAGAGCTCTTGAATTGGGTGGCGCAGACAAAGATCTAGTAGGTAAAATAGGTATGCCAAGTGCGAACAAAGAGGGAAAACAACCTTTTACGTAGTGTACAGTTTGTCACAACCCTGTTTAAATTAATCTGTAGATGAACAGTGCAATTTTCCGAGGTAATTTTTACTTTGATATGATTGTCCAAAGCCTCCAAACAAGCCGCAGACATCACCTATGTGTCACACTTTAACCGGATCATGTTACTTCTATCTGACGCCATCGTCTGAACAGTAAATCCGACCGTTAGATCGCCTCTGGATATTGTGCTCCGTTTGGTTTGCCAGGTGAGACGTGGTATCGCCTAATAATATTATACTTATGCTACTACTAATTAGTACGGTGTATAAAGTATAGACTACTCGTAGAGTCGTAGGGTTAAAGTTTTACGTTCCGCATAACTTTTAATTTAAAATTGACTGTTTTTTGAAGTTTTTTCTTTCTAAATTAATATTTTACTAGCCTTTTTTTTAATATTTGTTTGTCGAATTTATACAAATGGCGATGACAAAGTATTGGTTTAGTGAGTACGAAGTACTCAAAAATTTACCAAAGACATTGCGAGCTTGTTTGGTAGGAAGGAAAAGGAAGGAAAGGAAAGGAAGAGAAAGAAAGGGAAGGGAAATAGAAGGAAATGAAATTAGTAGTTCCAATATTTGGTTGATAGGAAAGAAATGAGTGGAATTGTGCATTATTTTAAAAAAATACGATCTTACCCATTTGTTTATAATGGAGGGAAATAAATTTTTGTGGGTAAAGTGGGTAATTTGCAATGTATACAACAACTTAAATTTATTTTATTTTATTTTTATCTAAAAAAACCCCAAAAAGTTGTTCCTTCACTTTCCTTTCCTTTCCTTTCCTCCTGATATCTTCCTACCAAACAGGCTGTGCATGTTTACATGGTAGCTTTGACTCGACTTTAGAGCTTAGGGTACCAAGGAGTAAGTATGGTCATGATTGTTGATTAGCTAGACTAGGTGAGATAAACGAATATCATACGCGTTATATGATGGTTATTGGTCACGTAGCATCTCTCACATAGTCATACCGATACTTAGATATGGTATTGAAAGTTTTGATTTAGATTTATGTCATAACGAATATCATACGCGTATGACATAACAATTCAGACCATAAAAATGGCACTTACAAATACACATAGGATCTTTGGTTTACACAACAAATAAAATCATGATGTTCAACTTCATTTAAAGCTCAACACTTTCTATTTATAGTAAGTAAACATAAAAACCAAAGAACCAAACCCTGAAACCCAGATCTCAAAACTTCACAAGATGAATATTGTACGAGTAATAATTAACAAGTAAGAAGTCGGATACTTAGGGAATAAATCCTTCGGAGTACTGATAGACTGTAACACTGCGAAATATGGAAAGTGGTTTATGGAGTTGGTTTGTCCCACATTGGGAAACTAAAGCTCATATAATCAGTTTATAATAGATTCCTACCATAATACTACCAACAAGGTCTTCACCTTTTAGAGCCCACGAGAGGATTTATGTGCCTAAAGGGTGACTACCCATCTTATTGGGCTGTGTTGCGACGGACGGTGGTTCGGGCTATTACAGATGGTATCAGAGCAACCCTGCAACCGCGTGCTGAGTGCTGGGGTTAGGCCCAGGTCAGCCGTCTAGCGGAGGAGATCTTGGACCTGTGTTGATGTTGGCATTGAATGTGGTTTCGGCGCGCCGGGGACGTCGCGTTCTTTAAGTGAGGGAGTTTGTAACACTACGGAATATGGAAAGTGGTTTATGGAGTTAGTTTGTCCCACATTGGGAAACTAAAGCTCATATGATCAGTTTATAATAGATTTCTACCATAATATTACCAACAATGCCTTCACCTTTTAGAACCCACGAGAGGATTTACGGGCCTAAAGGGTGACTACCCATCTTATTGGGTTGTGTTGCGACGGACGGTGGTTCGGGCTATTACATAGACAGCTTCAATCTTGATCTCCTTTTCTTCACGAACTTGGTAGATTGTTGAGTGATGCACACTGCACAGTGCATATATTTTGAGTGGTATAGACATGATCGTTAGACTCTACGACTCCGGAAACACATTTAAAAGGATAGTCATTTGACTGTGCCAGATTGATTCGAACAAACACAATCATCAAATCCCTGACCTCGTCAAAACTAATAAAAAATGCGACACACTCGACATTCTGGTCAAAGAATTTTGCCCGAATACGTAATTTTCGACTAATTTCATCAACATTAGCAAACATCCCTCCAATTGATGTAACGTTGCGAAAACCAATAATCGATCTGTATTCTTATAGAAGACAAATCCAGTTGTATAAATAACTTATTTATCTGTTTGGTGATCGTCAGACCATCCCAACAGGACCACGAATTTGCCTAAAGTATGGTTCCGTATTCTTAGATCGAGAAGACAAATCCAATGTTTATTCTCATGATGTGCACGTTAGGTGTTATTTTCGGATTGTCAAATTGAACTATACAGAGTTGTCGTGCAATTTGACAGGGAAAAAGACTCGTGTTTCACTTTGGTCATCTTTATTAATCTTGGTGCATCGTTGCGTTGACGACATGTTCTATTCTAACCAAATAAATAGTCAAATGGATCAAATGGACATTATTGTGTTGACGACATGTTCTATTCTAACCAAATAAATAGCCAAATGGATCAAATGGACATTGTTGTGTTGATGACATGTTGAAATGATATATTCGTTGCAATTTGGTATACATCATTTCAACTTGTCATTCATAAACATATCATTCTATCATTTGTTGTATAAATTTCTCCATTTTTAATGATGAATTATAAAATGATGAGCATAACTTTTATATCGATGCTATTACACTAATATTGAAAAGATTAGCATGCTTTTTCGTTAACCCATGACAACTTTAGAGTTGTTTGTTTTTGTATGATAATGATCTATAAAAGTGAGAGCTGTAGTAGTTGATTTTAGTTTTGTCGTCAATGTATCAAAAAAAAAAAGATTACTTACGCTGCTATAAAACCTTGTGAGTGTTGAAAATCATCAGCAACAATTTGTTCGTCCTTATTCGCCGTCAACGTTAGAATAGGGTGATAGAAATAATGAAGATTTTCAGACTAAGAAAGACGGGATCTTTGGAAGGAATAACATCTCGGATGCAGTTGTAAGGAGGTGTGTTTAGTGCATCTTGAGAAAACTTGATACAAATTAGACACATATCTTTAGCTCTGTTGAAACTAATGCAAACACTCAGTACTTGAGTTTGGTGATCGAAAACCGTAACTTGTACGCCAACATAGCTAAAGAAATATATACTCGATAATCATATCCACGTGCCAACAATTCGACACCACAAACCCGGAGGAGAAAACTAAAGTGGTTGTTTTTTTCTTGTTAAACCATGTCAGCTTGAGTGCTTGACCGATGACCTTCCCGCATTGTCATGATCCATTGAGTTTGAGTGGTAGTTATTCTTTAGGTAAAAGAAAAATGACTGAAAAATATTGAGGAAAAATAGTAGAGAACCAATGCGGAGTTACTCTTATTATTAGGAGTAAGAAAGAACTATATATACTCCATACTATAGGTTATATAAGTTAAGTGAAGGGCACCCAAGTAACGGTAGTGAAATTTGCATGCTGGAATCGACTAGGGCACCTTGCACATATAGCAATTGGTTGCAGGCACACAACATGTCCCAGTCGATTTCAAGTAGGAAATTTTGTTCACCAAAAATAATCACATTTGTAGTAGTAATAAATTTTATATGGCCGTGGAGTAGCATTAGCACATTTGTAGCAAGTGTGACGGTGACAATACAAGCAAAAAGATGTTATAAATATGTCAATACAAACAAAATATTCCGTATATATATATGCTTAGTGGTATGTATGAGATATACAAATAGCCTTACTCGTAGTGTTTATCCCAAAATCTTATAGAATTTCTCCTTAAGTGGTAGTTTGATTTGTTAATATTCTCTTATCTTGTGACTAATCCAAATTTGAGGGAAGAGAGTCTTAAATGAGAGACCATGAATGGAGTAGACTTGATCATGGCCACTACTCAACTGCCACCGGGCTTTTCCTTTTTGGGCCCTTTGATTGGCTCAAGCCTGCCCCATTCGGCTTTTAAGCGGACTTTGGGATTCGTTGATTGAGAGCGGAAAAAAAAATGTTCAATTAGGAAACAATACAATCTTTTTCTCCTTCCAAAAAAAAAAATTGTACAAATTAATTTTTCCAATATACATACTGTACAAATTATTATAATCACTACTTATGTAACGAATATTCCAATAAACTAAAAATCAATAATTTTGGTTCGTAAATTGATTACGGGTAGGATTCAGAAATCAGGTTGACCAGGTATCGGTTGGAACCTGATCCTGGTGCCTCATGTTTGGCTCAGTTTTTGAAACAATTTTAAAACAATTGTTGTACGGAATAATTAGTTTATATGTGTCAGATGGATACTACGGAGTATGATTTTGCTTTTGATTAAACAAAACACTATGCAAATTAATCATCTTTAATCATTGATAGAGAAAACACCAATTAAGGAGTAAATAAGTCATCGCAACATTTATCTTTGCTCTAATCTGATCAAATCAAAAGTACAAAGTATAAAGCGGCAAACTTCTTCTTCAATCCATTTTTTATCAATCATTTGGACTCTTGGAAGAAAATCAAGATAAAATCATTCAATCAAAAAAGCAGCAGACAAGCAGTAGCACTAGCAACCATGGGAGGATGAAGCATAGACATATATGTGATTGCCGGTAAAGGTGGGACGCCGACGTCGACGCTGAGGTTAGCGGCGATGAATCCAAACCCATTCCTGAAACCTGAATTGTGTGAACCAAACGGGACCTAATAGTTTACAAGAAGTTGGTGGGAAGACGAAATACGTTCTGAGCCTCCACACGGCCACACCCTTTGCTTTGGCAAAACCAATATTCGTAAAACTAAACTAGTCTCTGGTCTTCAGTGAACTTGAAGGCATCCCTTCGGTCCTCGGAGAAGACCCAAAACAAAAGTAACCATGCTGATAAGGCCAAGCAGCCCAATAATTTAGCCTGGTCTGGGTCATTGTGGCCCGTGAACATTATAAATATTTGGATCTTTTTGCGTACCACTAGTCCACTACCTTTTTGTTTTTTTTTTTGTTTTTTGAGGGGAAAAGATCATCTTCATTGACTTACGAGCGGCCCAATAATTTAGCTTGGTCTGGATGACTGTGCCCGTGCTGTTAGAAGCACAAACGGAACATTATAGTAAGTCTCCTATGAGACCGTCTCCATAACGTATTCTTTACTATAAAAAATAAATGGCATTTCCGCAAAAATAAAGTCAACCAACTCGCGTGACTAATCTTGGTTGTCCATCATCAAGATCTCGAGGTCTACAAACTAACAACGACAGTACAAACAACGACGATGTTGTGCATGGTCTATCAGTATTGATACAATGGATCTAAAAAGTTAAACTCACAATAGCATTACACAAAAGAAGAATCTTCGGGTATTTTCTTTGCTTATGTGTGGTAAAATTTAGGAGAGAGAAATAAAAAATTGGTGGGACATGTGAGAGAAATATGATCCATATACATTTACAAGTGTATATGGATATACATATACGATAGCCTTTTTCTAAAGTAAAATATGGAGAAAAACTTAGACATACGCCAATACTATAAATCATGAGGGACAAATAACACTAAAACGTTTCATAACAATTTGTACCACTCAAATTTTGAGTACAATCACATTTACGTACACGTTTGTCAATACGTTTTCCACATTATTGTGACTAATTGACAATTACACGTGATAGAATAAGTACATATCGGGTACAAATTAAATCACCTCCGCTTCTTAGTTCTTACACCACTACACTATCGACGACAGGAAACGTACAAGTTACGACGACTATTGTGTTCTGCTAGAAGCAGGTGAGGAGCATTGAGGGCAGGGGAAATGGCCCTTAGCTCTACAATTAACACATGAAACGGGTTTCTCATCGAATTCGAACCGACCCGGAAATAAATCATCGATCGCGTTATTAAGTCCAAATAACCCACCCGGTTTGATAGACCCGGACCCTTTACATTTTTGGCAAGCCACTAGCTTCACGTCCCCACATTTCTTGCACATCCCCAATGAGCTGCAAAAATTAGAAATATTTCAACAAAAAATTGTAACAATATACTATGCATGATTCTACCAAGCCATACCCGTCCATATAATCTAATATTACGTCAAATTCTTTACGTTTGGTTTTGAAATTTTAAACACTCCCACGTATGAATCAAACGTAAAGAATTCAATAAAACGGTCAATTGATGGGTGTTATCTTACTTAACAACTAGTCGATCACTTAGAATTGTTTACGCACTATAATTGTATCGGCTTTTACGTTCTCATAGCGTAAACACTGATAAAACAATCTATACACATGGTAAAATGAAGTAAAGAAGTTAATGAAATTACCTTCGTTGGGCAGAGGAAATGAAGGCGTCGACTCTTGGGGCAGCAATAGTGGCACATAAGAGGAGAGTACCAACACCAAGACCTGCAATTTCACTTGCTGTTATGCTCTCCATTTCTTTACTTCTTCTTCTTCACTCTCTCTCTTTCTTTGATGAGTAATGGCTAAGATTCTGTCGTGGGTTTTGCGCACAAATCAGCCTTATCCTGATATTTTAACATAAAAAAACATTATAGTATATTAGTCATATAGGTTAAGAGACCTAACATAGCAACTTCGGCCCATTAGCTCAGTTGGTTAGAGCGTGGTGCTAATAACGCCAAGGTCGCAGGTTCGAGACCTGCATGGGCCAGCCAAATTAAATCTAATTTTTTTATAGCAAAAATGGAGATTATTATGCTAAGTTCGTTCCTAATCAATATTCCACTCATTAACCCTCCAAATTTTTTTGGCGTAATGGGTTACGACTTCGACATGCTATATATACGTATACAATACACGACTGATAAATATATCATGTTCAAAAATGGTGATTATTATATGTGCTAAGTGCATTCCTAGTTACTACATACATATTTCACTCGGTAATAAATTTTTCGGGTTTTTTGCTAGACACCACCTTTTAAGTTTCCGATTTTGACAGACACCACCTTTTAAGTTTAGAAATCTCAAACACCACCTTTTAAAGACTATTTTGTTTGACAGACACCACCAAAAAAATTCCGGCCACATTTTCTCTTGATTCCGGCATAGACTCACCTATCTTTTCTTCTTTCTTCTTTTGAGCCCGATATTCTTTCACTCTTCTTTATCCTTACTCTCTCTACTCGACCATTGCTTAGATTTCTTGATTTATTATCATCCTTAGTCTTATATTCTTTCTCTTCATTTGACTAGATAGAATTTTAGCTTTGATTTGCCTTTTTGCGTGTGTTAGAGACATGATTGGATTGAATAGCAAAGAGATATGATCCATTCTCTTATTGATAAGAGGAAGAGAATTGAAGAGTACATAATTGTGCTATTGACCCATTGTTAGATGAAGTCGATGAATTAAAGGTGAAATTGAGTGAAATTAAAGTTTGAAAATTGGAAAAAAATGATAAAATTGTGTTGTTAATAGCTTTGACAATGATTAGGATGCATGTTGCTTACAATTGTACTGTCGAAACCAAAACTCCATTAGAGGGGGAGAGATAAGAGAGATTCTTGATATGATAGGGAAAAAGGAGTAGAGTGAAATAATTAATAAGGGGGGATTATCGAGCTTAAGAGAAGAAGAAAAAAACAACGAAAAATAATCGGAGAGTGAGTCAATGCCGGAGTCAACCAAAAATGTGGCCGGACTTTATTTTGGTGGTGTCTGTCAAACAAAAATAGTCTTAAAAGGTGGTGTTTGGTATTTTTGAACTTAAAAGATGGTGTTTGTCAAAATCGAAAACTTAAAAGGTGGTGTCTAGCAAAAAACCCAAATTTTTCACAATAATCTTAGCTTTTGGCATTACGAGTTGCGAATTCAACATGCTATACGTATACATGGCTGAAGGGTACGGTTACTTTAGCCTGTTGTACTGGAGTGCTTCATCGTCTAAAGGCAGGGGTGAGCTTTCTCACTATAGAATTTGCACTACGAAGTCGTGTATAGAAGTATAAATATACATCCTTCGTCCCCCTTTAAACACCCCATACTCAAAATACCCCCGTGTTGAGGAGGGCGTACACGCTAATCGGTTAATCAAAGTTCCGAAAAAATTGCATAGTGAGTTAGATAAGAATCTAAACAAAAATTCCATACAATTTTTTTGGAACTTTGATTAACCGATTAGCGTGTACACACTCCTCAATACGGATGCGTTTTGAGTATGGGGTGTTTAAAGGGGGACGGAGGGAGTATATAAGAGAAAAAACATAAGGTATACAAAATATGTACGATTGAGGTTTGTAGGGATTTTATTTATATGAGGATGTGGTGATGAGATGTATATATCATTCTCGGAACTAACTTGAAAACGTGATTAAGCAACAGTAGTGTAATGAACACGATTTAATCTAAACTAGATCATCCACGTACGAGACGACTTCCTAGTTCCTAACCCTATGGAAATAGGTCCTCATGATTCTTCAACCCCATCAAATTTTTACTTTCGGTTTGAATAATAGTAACGGCCTTTCGGAAAAATAAAATAAAAAAAATCTGGCCTTTTAAACCATAGTTTATGGCAATAACAAATCAGATGTAAAAAGTGATGTGGTTATGGTCCCCCTTTCCTCTTTGAATTGGGTTGCACCACTTAATCAGTTTAATTAGCTTAATTAATCCGCTGACATATACCAATTTCTTATTGGAAATTATTCTCGATCGCAATCGATCAGCTTTAAATTTGATGTTTTCATCTAATTAATCATCATATTCTTGAAGTCTTGTCGTGTTTATCGTAAATCGCTATCGCAATTGGCTAATATTATGGCTAATTAGCTTTCCTTCTCATCTAGCAAGAACTTAATCGATACCCATTTCCAATCACTTGAGATCAGATCTCTTATTACTATGTATAAAACGTGTTATCCGATCTTTATTGTTCTTAATTAGCTCATACTAGTATATGTCATGTAACACCGTGATGCATTTCCAAATTTCCAATAACCTGAGATCCGATCTCTAATAACATGTATAAAACCGTGTTATCCGACCTTTATTGTTCTTAGCTCGTATATTTCATGTAACACCGTGATGCATTACCAATTACTTGAGATCTGTTCTCTTACTATAAAACCGTGTTAGCCTATCTTTATTGTTCTTAGCTTGTATCATGTAACACCGAGGTGCATTTAGTTAGTCACTAGTCCTTTCATATATGATAATCGACATCTGTATTAAGGCGATAGATACATGTTGCGATTTTGATAAATAATATTCTCCCTTAGTAATACAATAATTGGCCATATAGTTGGAGCATTTTTGTTGCATTATGCAGGTCGTACCAACGTAAAACATACAAATAAACATCATATACGTGCAAATCGAAGAACAAAGAAATACTACTAAATAGACAACCTAAGATGTACGAAACACACAGATCATCAGACCTAGGAGCTATTTATATACTAATTAAAACAGTAGCTCGCAAAATAACACTAATTATAAAATTAAAATATAATTAGCAGCGCGATAATGTCCAAAAAATTTGAAATTTAGTCGATTATCGTCATTGTTTTTCTTCCTAGAAAATGTAGCCTTGATGATCACAATTTATATAATAATTGTTTGAATCCCCTCCCCAAGAGAATCCATTATTATTACCACTAATAACAATATTATTGTTGTTGTTAATAATACTATTATTATTATTATTAGCTTGGTTTTGTAATGATAGTGCCATCTTGCTACAAAACTGGTCTTGCTGAGCCTGAGGTGCAAACTGATCACCAAAATTCCATAGTCCACCCCAAAATAAACTGTCGTCCATCCACGACGTTGATGATGGTGGCGCGATTACTAAGCTCGGATCATCCATGGTGGTGGCCGTGGTGGTGGTGCTTGGATACACCAATGCCATGTCTTGCTTAGTAGGAATAACTTGAGTGATTTGCTCATCAGTACAATTGCTTACTAAATGTTGTTGTTGTTGTTGTTGTTGTTGTTGTTGTTGTGTTTGCGGCTTAATTTTCGCGGTTTGTGACTTATTATTACGCCTTTCTGATGATTTCCTGGTTGATCGTTCCTTCTTCTTGAAGTGAGTTCGCCAATAATTCTTGATTTCGTTGTCTGTTCGTCCTGGTAGATATCTTGCAATCGTGGACCACCTATACATAGAAATTAAATATATATTCCCATTGTAAGGTTAACTATATGTGTCAAAAATAAGTATTTTAGTGTTTGTGTTTGTAATTAACAGTGTATGTCTTACTTGTTACCCCAAAGGGCATGCAACTCAATGATAATGCCTTCTTCTTGAGGTGTTATTTGGCCTCTCTTTAGTCCCGGCCTTAGATAGTTCACCCACCGCAGTCTGCAACTCTTACCACTTCTATTCAATCCTGTAGATTATATCGAGAATTTTAACACATGATCGAATATTATGTTTCCATTAATTTTCATGAAATATGAACAATTTTGAAGATTATTCAATGTATTTTGATTTGTTTTGCACCATGGCAATGAGGACATTATATCTGCCCTAGATCACTTCTAGCTAGTTTCACTTGAGTATGTAGTACCATTGAAATGAACATAACTTGCTAGGATAAAACAAAATAAAAGCACGTTAAGGCCGTGTTGTCTATATGCCAAAAAAATGGGCGCAATTTAGTTCTATTCAGATCAAAATGACATAGCAAGTATTTACCTGCACAGCGTGCTACAGAGCTCCATCTTCCCTCACCATAAGCGGTGACATATTCCGATAGCAACTTATCCTCTTCCGGAGTCCAAGGACCCTTCCTCCAACCTTGCTCCGGCACAACCCAACCCATCAGACCTACCATCTTTTCACTAGATAGCAAAGTACACTCCTTTAAGGCTTATGTTATGTTGTCTCCTAAGTTTGTGACATACACACTACTTAATTACTTATCTTTGCTAACTCTTATATCTCTCTCACCTCATAATCTATGCTCCAAACGTTCTATATATAGTAGTATGCAAGTTAGTCATTTCAAATAAAGTATATGGTGATCTCATCACCACTTAACATTAATATATTGCACTTAATGTGTAATTAGTAGTACAAAACTTTGCAAAGTAGCCTTTGTTAGATTACCTTTTTAGCTTCAAAGTGAAATACATCTGTATATGCTGATAAAATCAAGATTTAATAAGCTAAGCCTATTGCAATTAGACACCTAAGTGCGGCAAATCTATGATGCCGTACTACACTTGTTAATTAAGATTAGTAAAAATGTTAATTAATTGATTAAGGTGATTATAGAAATCTTAATTACTTGATTGCATTTGCTGAATCATTGTCTTTAAGGACATGTGATTTGTTATTTTTATGAGAACTTTTAATAATATGCTAAATATTATACATCATCATATACATCATTTCTAGTGTAAATTTGCAGCCCGTGTCAGCACGATAGCTCTACTCCATCCATTTTGATCGTGTTAATTTTTATCAAGTGTAGACCGATAGATTGACCGATAAAATATATTTATTTCCGTTTATTTAGACATAGATCAGAGTACCTATGTATGTATGGAATGAGGATTCTATGTCCCACATTGTGTACTAATTTATGTACCCCTCCAATCACAACCTTGTAAACCCACTTCCAACATTAAAAAAATCCATTTAAGCTTATAATTTAATTGATTTCTAAGGATTTGATTGGATTGGTACACAAGAATGGGACAGAGGATCTCCACTCGTATGTATGGCACACCGTTTTCATTCATCTTCGCAAATTTTGTTACACCCTGGAGAAAGAAGCAAGGGCTCCAAAGTGGGGCTGTTGGTGTTTCCTACGAATGAAGGAAATTTAACATCCAATAAGTTCATCACATTTGTTAGGCTATATATATAACCTAAACAACATACTTTGTTGATTAAGAAAATCCCTAATTAACCTTTTGTATGCCATAAAGAAGTTTCTAGCATACCCTACAAGGTAATGGGAGTTTCCTCTTTCAAATTAATTACAATTAAAAATTCGACAGAAAAATGAGTCATCATTTCAACACGTGGCGAGCCATGAGTCATGGTTTTGGACTCACCAAAGCGATGAGTAGAATGTTAAGGCATTATTTGGTTGGATTAAGTTAATTAATTTAAGGACATAATGCCATAATGGGCAAAGATTGCAAAGGTTTAAGGAATTAATTAATTAAATAGGATGTGTAATACAATACTAAAAGACAAGATCCAGCAGTAATAAAGTTGCAAAGATACCACTGCGAAAATGCTTGAATAGATGGTACATCTAATCGGCTAATTAATATAGTACATAAATTCAAGAATTTTCTCAGTACTATCTTTGCTTCTGAGTTGTTCTCAGATAGTATCATTCATCCAATCCTGTTTGATCGGCTAATAGTGTACTCAAAAGGCCACAATGTGTTGCCACTCTAGAGCCCAACAAGTGTACCTAGTGATGTAGTGACATACGATATCACTTGTAACTTGTAAGCGACAATGATACGAGTATCTTATTATTGATGATTTCAGGTGGATGTAGCTCATTTAATTTGAGTCATTTTGTCATTATCGAGTGTACAAAAACTAACACAGTCTGATACTTAACAATCCAAAATGATTTATGATCAAGCCAAACATCATTGAAACAATTCCTTCTAAAATCTACCTTATTAGTGATCGAGGTGATGCGGAGCAGGTTGTGGCTACCTCAGTCAAGCCTTATCTGGTCGTACGTGCTTAGCTTGGTTGGTCTGAACTATATATTAATACAGTACTAACGAAACAAATCCTTTATTATAAAAACCAAACAACCGCTTCTGCGAAGGTGATTCAAATCGTGACGTCTAATTATACCTGAACAATGCCTCGTGTTGATATATATAAGTTGTGTTTAATTAAAATTAATATGAATTGTTGACGGACTCAACATGCGTGTGGTTACACCAACTCTTCTTACAAGATAGTCCTACATGTAGAAACTACAAACCCTATCATCCAAACACAATAGTGATGATTTGGACGAATCTAAGATCAAAGGATGACTGGAGAACTCAAAAAGACGAAAATATAACTGCACCATTTTGCCATACAAACATTCCCAAAAAGGTTTCTAGAATGATTTTAAGTTAGTAAAAATCCAAGCGAAGAAGATTCGATGAAGTAGATGAGCTCAGCAATAATTCGTGCCACCTCATTCATATTATAAAACTCCCCATAATATATTTCATTGGTCCACGTTCATTGCAAACATCACATGCCAAAAATCAATATATCGCACACTTTTGGGTTGCATGCAGCTGCTTCATAGGGATGCAAGCATCTGATCAAAACACGTAATTAGATCATACTATATTATATTATTATGATTATTGCATTATTGTATGTTATTGTTGTTTAATTAATCTTATAATCGAATTGCTTTAGCTAGATTTGTGACTAATTTGGACAATTATCGCAATTAGTATACTTGTATGTCACTATGTCTGCAGGCTTGCGTCAGTACTAGTTTAATTTTTACACAATCATTAGCCAATGTACAACATTATTCCATTAGTCCATTATTACTCCATTGTGTAATTTGTTCGCAATTGTTTTCCTTCTTCCGATCTGCGTGTGTCTATGAACCCCAAAGGACATTTAGAGATGCGATTGTAAGGGCCCAAATTTTCGATTATTCTAATTTGACGATTTATATTCAGTGCGTAGCAAGTTAGTGGGTAAGGCAACAAATATTTCCGAGATGAGGTTGGGGTCGCAACATCAACCCCATCCATGCATAATTGCAAGTTATATACTTATATGGAAGTAATGCAACCAATACCTTCGCCCCCAAGAGCTATAATTAGCTTAGTTAATAAGATTATCAGGTATCGACGTATCGTCTAGAACTGTAGCATAAGGACATAAGGTAACCTCGGAATGAAATTCTCTTTGGAAAATAGATGCATATGACACCTTAATCTTGGGCCATTGGTTCATACGAGGAGTTGAGGACCTATATGTATGGTTGGGAGTAACTCTTGGGCTCCTTTATGCCCTGATTGAAAAGGAGTTGCTAGGCTGAGACCCAGGCCAGTAATATTAAGGCTCCAAAACAACTACTAGCTACTTCAAGGTGTTTGTGTGATTTTGAGCTTGGCATGGCCCCATCATTCTGGTCAACCAATCACATTCTTCATCGATCAGTAAAAATGTGAAATCTAGACCTAATACTAATATGTCGTTATTCGGTGATACTGATAAGTTTTATATTACCTGATAGAATAAACATTATTTTACATAAACTTATACTCTTATTACCAATCTAAATGTGCTTTCGATCACCCAACTAAGCAAATCTGTCAACTTTAATTTGTCTTCTCTAGATTAGTGGCAAACATTACAAGTTTAACATCGCGATAAACTAGTTTAGGGAATATAAAGGGAGTGATGTACTAGTACACTACTAATTAAGTAAGATCAAGAATAATTCACTTAAATCACCATCAATGTCTAAGTATGACGCATGCTTGCTAATGATTTCCATACAAAACAAAAATTAGAAAGCTTGATTCAAAGGCTAAGTACAAGCTGTAAACAACAACAAGAAGTATGATTAAGAAAAATAAGCCACATAATTATATTGGTCTTTTTCCCCTACCAAATTCATCTTAATCTCTGCGTCATAGAAAAATTATATCTATTCAAGCTTATCCGTCAAAAACTAAATACATAAGTCACACTCACTCACTTTTAACCTAACCATTCGATTAACTATGAGCAGTAACTTGATAATGTCAAATAATTCCTTATTCCTAGGGTCAAGCATATACTTGGAGATGCTACCTAAAGCTTAAGTAGCCTTTTTTTTTTTACTTTTAGTTTACAGTTACTTTGATATAAGAATGATATGTCCTTAATTTAAATATCCAGGTTGATCAAGTGTTTGGATTAGAAAACCAATCTACTTAAGTGTTATCTCGAGTTTGAATCCTCATATTTTTACCCCCGCAGCATTAGCTCCTCCTATATACGAAATGTAATTACTTTAATTTCCTATTCGGAAAAAAAAAAATTCGGCATTTTCTCTAGCCCACACCAAATAATAAATTCTGAACTATTTGCGATTATTATTCCACTCTTATAGGTCCGAAACGAAAAAGTGACCATATTCTAGTGCCTCCTCCCGATTCCCGAGCTACTTCAATCCTTTTCCTAGCTGAAGTTACTTTCTTTACACTTACTTATAACATGTACCATAATACAAAACTTCAACCCAATTATTCTTCGGACATCTCTCATTGATTAATTAGGCTTTGAACTATCATTTTCCATTGCTTTTATCTCTAGCACTTAAATATGCTGGTAGGTTGGTCAGTCCGCAAGTTAAAAAAATTATAATTTTATACATATAAATACTTGATCCACAGCGCAAAGAAGTAGGTATGATTGTTTGGAGATTACATTTTATTTTTTCGAAAACGATTTCATTCTAAAGCAAATGTGAGGTGTGCAATAATCAAGACATACATGAAATATAACAAACTCTTTCTTCGAAAGCTATGTTTTACTATATGCTTATAATATATGTTAGTCTTAATGAGGTAAAATTGTTTGTGACTGTCAATTTTCATGATATTATTCAGGCCAATTTTCCATGTATACTCCATGTCTTCCACTTATGTGGCCTCTTACATCCACATTGGCATGAGTAGGACTATAGATAGGCTTAGGCCAAAAGTGTGACAAAAGACATAGGGTTTATACAAGAAGTCTAAAAGGATCAAATTTATCCACTTATCACTTATGAGGATTATAAAATCACTTACTAATCTCCACGTGCAAATGGCATAACCCCTGCACTATATATGAAGGCAAAAGATTTTACTAATCTTACTGTATACGCATATATTATACCAGGACGATTTTACTCATTTCGAATAATATTGGTAGAAAAATTTGGAATTCTCTCGAATCATCAAATAATTGATCGAATGATAAGTATATGTTTGCAATCACCTTAGCTTGAAGTTAAATTTTATTAGCTTCATCAAAGATCATGTTTAATTTGATTCGAACGATCTCAAACTTTTAGGCTACGTGCCCTCTATAATGTATGTGACGAATAGATAAACACTCATTATAAATGTGCATATAACTATCAAAGGGAAAAAAAAAACTTTTTTGAAATTGGTTTATCTACGTGGTTTATGCATGTCTTTAATACGAAGTAGTTCAATAGTCGTGCAAAATTGGACGATTATTTGGAAAGATGGTGAAAGTCGGACTTTGGAGTGATGGCACTCGTGCTTGGGAAGTCAGTAAGGGCTTGGCCTGCGAGAGACACTGAAATTTGGGGCTAGCTTGGCCCAACAAGCTGCTTTACCTTTGTCAATTGTCATGTAGCAAGTACAATAGACCGGCCCACATATATGATGGACTGAAGCCCATAGCTAGTCGTATAAACCGATACCAAACTCTCACACTAATTAATTACTCGATCATCGGGTGACGCAATATCATATGCAACACTAATTACTTAATTCTCGGGTCACTCAATATCATAATTCATCATGTGTACTACAATGTTTACCCTGGATCATTCTTAACTGCTTAGTTCATTGAAGTACACAATATTAGGCTTTACCAAAAGCTTTTTGCTATAATATTTGGCTACAATCATAGAATTACATATAGGGGCTTTCATAAGAATCTGATGTTTTTGTTTTCAACCCATTTTTCGTCAAAAAACATGGATTATATAGTTCTGTTTTGCCAGTTTTGACGCTTTTTCGTGCGTGTGGGGCAAAATAGCTATGTTCTCAAAACTTTACTCCACATATGAATAACCTTTGAACGTCTTTGTTGGATATAGACACGAGTTTCTCAATTAACTATTAAGAAAGTTCTTTAAACTCATTGGGTACACCCAAACCCATTGAGGCTATAGCTTAGTCTTTTTGCCGATTATACCACCTAACATAAGTTTTTGGCTCCAATACTTTGCTAAAATCCTATAAAAATGACCTCTATGGATTTACTTCTAAACTTCGTTATTTGTACTTGTAAAGACTATAACACCCCTACTTTATTTATCTGTTTACTGAAAGTGCAAGTGAGACAAACATCTACGAGTATGTTGTAATTTCATACTAAGTGGACCTAAAACTCATTATTCATTCTATTTTTCTTAAAATCAGTTTTCCGACCCTACGTGTTTTATAGACGAACTGAGAGAGTAATCTTAATCAATTACTCCCAAATTTTAGAGTAAACTTATTCGAATACCCTTATATTCGGTAGATAGAATTAGACTGAGACTTACATATAGGGGCTTTCATAAGAATCTGATGTTTTTGTTTTCAACCCATTTTTCGTCAAAAAACATGGATTATATAGTTCTGTTTTGCCAGTTTTGACGCTTTTTCGTGCGTGTGGGGCAAAATAGCTATGTTCTCAAAACTTTACTCCACATATGAATAACCTTTGAACGTCTTTGTTGGATATAGACACGAGTTTCTCAATTAACTATTAAGAAAGTTCTTTAAACTCATTGGGTACACCCAAACCCATTGAGGCTATAGCTTAGTCTTTTTGCCGATTATACCACCTAACATAAGTTTTTGGCTCCAATACTTTGCTAAAATCCTATAAAAATGACCTCTATGGATTTACTTCTAAACTTCGTTATTTGTACTTGTAAAGACTATAACACCCCTACTTTATTTATCTGTTTACTGAAAGTGCAAGTGAGACAAACATCTACGAGTATGTTGTAATTTCATACTAAGTGGACCTAAAACTCATTATTCATTCTATTTTTCTTAAAATCAGTTTTCCGACCCTACGTGTTTTATAGACGAACTGAGAGAGTAATCTTAATCAATTACTCCCAAATTTTAGAGTAAACTTATTCGAATACCCTTATATTCGGTAGATAGAATTAGACTGAGACTTACATATAGGGGCTTTCATAAGAATCTGATGTTTTTGTTTTCAACCCATTTTTCGTCAAAAAACATGGATTATATAGTTCTGTTTTGCCAGTTTTGACGCTTTTTCGTGCGTGTGGGGCAAAATAGCTATGTTCTCAAAACTTTACTCCACATATGAATAACCTTTGAACGTCTTTGTTGGATATAGACACGAGTTTCTCAATTAACTATTAAGAAAGTTCTTTAAACTCATTGGGTACACCCAAACCCATTGAGGCTATAGCTTAGTCTTTTTGCCGATTATACCACCTAACATAAGTTTTTGGCTCCAATACTTTGCTAAAATCCTATAAAAATGACCTCTATGGATTTACTTCTAAACTTCGTTATTTGTACTTGTAAAGACTATAACACCCCTACTTTATTTATCTGTTTACTGAAAGTGCAAGTGAGACAAACATCTACGAGTATGTTGTAATTTCATACTAAGTGGACCTAAAACTCATTATTCATTCTATTTTTCTTAAAATCAGTTTTCCGACCCTACGTGTTTTATAGACGAACTGAGAGAGTAATCTTAATCAATTACTCCCAAATTTTAGAGTAAACTTATTCGAATACCCTTATATTCGGTATATAGAATTAGACTGAGACTTAAATTTATTTAATATTTTTGTCTAAGGGAAAAATCAATATTAAAATTAAATTAAATGGGAAAAAAAAATACAGAACTTTTTGAGAATTTTGTGTAAATATGGTTTAGACTCTGAAAACATGGAGAGATAGAGTAGGGTTTCTCAACTCAAACACAGAGTCGACAAAATAAAAGGAGTCGGCCTCTTCGTTTTGTGTGAATAAAATAAAATCATATCATAGTAATAAAGTTTGTTTATTTATAACATTTATAATCGTATAATATAAAGTCTGATTATTAGTATTAATTTGGTAGTTTATGCTTTCATTGCTGCTCAAACTTGAGCAAAAACTCCCCATAAAATCCCTCGTTTCAATTTCACTTGAGCTGCTAAAACCCTCAAAGTATCAGCAAAAGAAACCCTTTTCTTCGTTGCCCGTATCTTCCCCTTCAAGTTTGAAGGGAGGACAACCAGCTGAGATGGGTGGTGATAAAGATGGTGCGGTTGATTTCAATGATTATGCCATTATCAAAGAAGGCGAGGCTGAAATTCTTATGCATCGTAACAATCAAGTTTTCTTCAATAAGACCCAGGTCTGTTACTACTTTTTTGAATTTGAATCGTATCTTAACTTTTTTTTTTTTAAATTTTGATTTGATTTGTTTGTAGATTTTGGCATGTATTTATGTACTTTAAAATAAAGTGTATTGTGATGTTGAAGTTGCTTAATTGGATTTCTGGATGTTGGTTGGAGTTTATGTAAAAAAATTGGGTAAAAAGACCCAATCTTTTGTACTGGGTTGGGTGTTGGGTAAGTAATGCTATCTCAGTGATATTGCACAGAAAGGTTTGGTTTTGGGTTCGGGTTCGGGTTTTGGTTGCAATGATGGGTTGTTTTACCTCATTTCTGATGCAATGTTTGTATATATTGTGTGTGTGTTTGAAGTGGGGAAAGGTAAGAAGTTTTTTGAGGTGGAGATTGTTAATTGGGTTTGGTGCTCTTGGGGTTGGGAGCTCATGTTATTGGGTTAGGATGCAGTGTATTGGGATTTTGAGTAACTTGCTTATTGGTTTCTCAGTGATGTTGCACAAAAGGCTTTATTTCGGTCTCGGGTTTGGTCGCAATGATCGGGTTTACCTCATTTTTTATGTTTGTATGTAGTGTGATTAAAGAAGGAAAGCTAGGAAATTTCTATGGTGGAGGTTGAGCTTATTGATTCAGTTTGTTGCTCAGTGATGTTGCACAAAAGATTTAATATTTGTTTAGGGTTTGGTCGCAAAGATGGGTTTACCACAGTTCTGATGCATTGTTGTATAGTGTGTGTTTGAAGAGGGCAAGGGTAAAATGTTATGAGGTCGAGCTTGTTAATTGGGTTTGTTGCTCTTGTGTTGGAGACCTTGGAGTCCATGTTAATGGGCGAAGATGCATTCTGTATTGGGGTTTTTATATTAAGCTGCTTATTGCTGTTCTTATTCATTTTTCGATACAATTCATTGCGTGCTTGGCATTTTGAAGTTTGATCAGTCAAATTAAGAAATTTGAAGTACTAGGTTGTGTGATTTTGTATTTAAGAACCTAAGCTTAATATTCTGGACGTTTGCGTAAACTGCTGAGAAATTGACTGTCATCTTCCATGGCTGGGCATTCATAAGTTTTGGTTAGTAGTGGAAGTTTTCCAACAACCATTTGCCCTTGATCACCTTTCTACTTCTGGCACTTTGCGTAATTAGTGTCTGATAAGGGATGAAGGGATTATTTTCATCTGGTTTGGATAGAAGTGTGAAGGCTTGAGATTTCTATCCTAGTGCTTGAGTTAATTTTGAATTGGGAGTAGTGATGGCTTAAGGCGCAGCATATGGAATTGAAATTGAAGGTAGGTTCTTTATGGCGCTCTCTCTAGATAAGTGTTTACTGTTTAGTGATCTTGGGCAAGTCCCCTGCTTTTCTACCCTCAACCTATTTTTATAAGGGAATGGAGTTCTTGTAACAATGAGGGTATATGCCGAGAGGAGGTGGAAGTCACAGTCATGCAGGAAATTTGGTCTTCTGAACATGATGTTATCAGATGAATATCCCAGATAACCAGACTGGTTTGTGTGGACAAGTTGTGCGATTGCTGATACATGGTGCATAATAATTACTGGTTGTTCTTTAACCTTTTTTTTTTTTCCGTTGGTCTAGGTACTAGGTTACCGGAGCTTTGGTTATGTTAGTGTAGGTGAGACTTAAGAAGTTATTTTAATTGTGTGAATGTGACTCAAGATGTGTTCTTTTGATGTGGTTACGGTATATCACCACATGCTGCGAATCTGTAACTTCAATGTTACTTGCATGATTCTGACGTGTGATATGTATTCTGTAATAACCAGGTTAATAATCGGGATTTATCCATCGCTGTCCTACGGACATTTATAAACAAACGTAAAGAAGAGCATGAAGCATTTGTAACAAGAAAAGCAAAAGGTGCACCTAAGACCTCTGAAGAAAAGTCTGATGCCTCTGAAGAAAAGCAAAAGCATGAGGAGGTGCCAGTTGAGTCAGAGGTTAATGGTGACAAATTGAATGGGGTTCATGAGGATAAATCTGCTGAACCCATGGCTGAGGATGCTTGTGCTGGCACTGCTGAGGAGCCTAAGAAACCCACTGTAGCGAAAGTTCAAAGGGAACTTAAGCCTACGAGAGTTCTTGAGGTATTTTCTCTGCTTTGACTGATTTGGCTCTCTTTATAAAGCTACTGAACTTGATTTTCTTCCATCGGCGTTGCTGTATTTGTATGACGGGCGTTTATGTTTAACTACTCAGGCCTTGTCTGCCTCTGGCTTAAGAGCTCTGAGATATGCACGTGAAGTGGAGGGCGTTGGTCAAGTTGTGGCCCTGGACAATGATAAAGGTATTTTTTTCCTTTATCTTATTCCTAGGCTTGATATACTGATTTGGATCTTGGATTGCGGGCTACTCTTGCAATTATTCCATGATTTGTTTTAAGGACTTTCTGGACAGTCCCTTGTAATCTATTTTTGCATTCAAACTTTCGATCGCCGTTAAAAGGATGTAATTTGTGACAAATCTTTGTTTGTGTTCCAGCTTCTGTTGAAGCATGCCAGAGAAATATTAAATTTAATGGTTCAGTGGCATCTGCAAAAGTAGAATCAAACTTCGCTGATGCTCGGGTTTATATGCTCACTCATCCCAATGAGTTTGATGTGGTATGCTATTACTTCTATGGGTTTTAGTGTCATCATAGTTCTTCACGTTATTTTTTTAATTTTTTATTTTTGGCTCTTGAACTGGAGTTTTTGCTGATTGTTGAAAAGGGATTTGATTCATTAAGACTTACAATTTTATGTATCAGAACACCGATGATATGGCAAAAATATTACTGATAAACAATAGTTTTTGCTATCTTTTTCCTCTTTGTATGCTTTTATGTATTCTTCTCCATAGCCTATTAAGAACTTCTCTGTGTGCTGCATCCAGGTTGATCTTGATCCATATGGTTCACCATCTGTATTTTTGGATTCTGCCGTTCAGTCTGTTGTTGATGGAGGCATGCTTATGTGCACTGCCACAGATATGGCAGTGCTGTGTGGGGGTAATGCAGAAGTTTGCTATTCTAAGTAAGTAAACTTCGTGGTCTTCACATTTATTTGTTAATATTACACGGTGGGATCTCTTCTAATATAGTGCTGATTTTTGATTTGTTGAACAGGTATGGCTCAGTTCCTCTGAGATCTAAGTACTGTCATGAGATGGCTTTGCGGATTTTGCTCGCCAGCATTGAGGTGTGTTTTCTATAATCTGTTAATAATGCTGTTGTAGCTTCTTAGTGCTGCTCCCGGTGTTCATAAGCAAGTATTGGCCCTGCCTCTGCCTTTACTCTCTCTCCCTACTCCCCCCACCACCCATCTCTTGTTAAAAATGCTAAACCATAATGCACTAGCTTGAAGGGTTATGGCCTTATAGCTATTGTTTTAAGCAGTCAAAGTTATTAAGTTAATACTATGCTAGGTTTTCGTCTACTCCAGAATCCTTATTACTTTATTAGTACGAGTGGAGTGTAGTTGATGATTTGAGCAAAGTCCTACGCTCATCCTTGTTAGACTATTTGACTTTGTGTTATTTATTACACTGAGGTGATCTTAGGAGTAAAATGCGCACAAATATGACGCTGAAAGAATGAAATTTATCTAGAACCTAAGATTCCCTTGGTTTTTGCTCTCTTGTTCGAGTATTGTATATGGAGGAGAGATAGACTGGAGGGAGGGCATGTCTTCTTGATTGTCTGTAGTCTTCTTAGCTGTCTGTAGTCTTTTTAAGATGGTTGTGTTAACGTTGTTTAAAGTTCTCAATCTATGTTAAGCAATTGCTAGGTTTAGGCAAGCAGGGTTTTGTTCCACTCTTTTTTTTTTTTTTTTTTTTTTGGTGTCATTAGAGCTGATCTTTTACTGCACTGTACTATGCAGAGCCATGCAAATCGTTACAAACGGTATATCGTTCCGATACTTTCAGTCCGGATTGACTTTTATATTCGAGTTTTTGTTCGCATATACAGGTAGGTGACTTATTGTCCTCGACCGAATTACGTGGTGTTTAATGTTTTTGTTTTAACGTAATCTGCAAGTGAATCTATTCTGATTGAACACATAGTGATTGTTTATTTATTGTAATGTGTTGTTCCAGTTCTGCAAGCGCTATGAAGGAGACTCCACTTAAACTATCGTATGTGTACCAGTGTGTTGGATGTGATTCTTTCCATCTCCAGCCTCTGGGGAGAACAGTGTCTAAGGTAATCCTGCAATTTTAGATTGACCGTTGATTCTTTAGTATCATTTTTGTTTGTGAGGTAAGCAATGATTGTATGTATGCATGATGCATGTCTCAAAACTTAAACCAATCCTCCAAAAAAATGAAAAAAATAACAAAAACTCAAACCCGGGCAAACTCTGGCTAACTCTGAACAGTAAGATTAATACTATTTGAAAAAGAAATCAACGGTCTCTGGCGAGCGATGGGATGAAAGAGGGATAAAAGATTGAAACTGTGAATAGATTTAGGCATGTAGCCATATAGGGAATGCATCCCGTTGTGTTCCCTTTGATCATGGTTTTTGATGCCGACTATTTCTTGATGCCATCCTGGGGATATGTGAGTCATCTTGCTAGGAAATGCTCTTGAAAAAAATAAAAATTGCTACGAAATATGTGGAATTGTGTTCTTGAATTGAATGGGAAATATTCGAGTTTCTACTTCTGTTTTGGCCATGTGGCATCAGATTAAGAAGTCTTTCGGCCTGCCCCCCTCCCCCCCCTGTAAAATATTAAATCAAAAAAACTATTTAGGTCGAGTTGCCTCTGGAGAAATAGTTATACTCCCTATTTCTGTGTTATGAAATCTACTTCCACTTTTGTGAACCAATAGTGGGTGGGCGATCTTGTTTCGAGTTCCTTGTCCTCTTTCACTTTCTGGTTGACTGATATGGATACTTAACTTGTTCCTCCAGAACAACAGTGTGAAATACTCTCCTGGCTATGGTCCTGTCGTCCCTCAAGAATGCACTGATTGTGGTAAGAGATATAATATGGGGGGGCCTATCTGGTCAGCTCCCATTCATGATCAGGAGTGGGTGACTTCCATTCTAACGGATGTGAAAGCTATGAAGGATCGATATCCTGCTTATGATCGCATTGTTGCAGTGCTGACAACAATTTCAGAGGTCCTTCTCTGTTCTGATCACAGTTTCCTATTTTTAATGTATCTATAATTGTACTGAGGTCCGTCATTATCATTTCTTATGTCAAACTGTTGTGTGCAGGAGCTACCTGATGTTCCATTGTTCTTGTGCTTGCACAGTCTTTGTGGAACTTTAAAATGCACATCTCCATCAGCTGTAATATTCCGTTCTGCTGTCCTAAATGCTGGATATCGTATATCAGGGTCACATGCCAGTCCACTGGGTCTAAAAACAGACGCTCCCATGAGCGTCATTTGGGACATAATGCGCTGCTGGGTAAGCAACTTAGTTTCTTTCATTGCCATTGGAGAGAGCCTCTCTACCATCAGCCATGCTAACTTCCAACACTGAAAGCATAGTTGGTGTTCACGTTGTATGAATTGTGAACTAACGATGAATCTCCATGGAATGTAGGTGAAAAATCACCCAGTCAAACCTCAGCCTGCTGATCAATCAGGGAGCGTGATACTGGCCAAGGAACCCGAACTTCAGGTACAACCGCTTTGACTTTTTCTTTTCTTTTTCTTTTAATGGTCTTGAAGAACAAGCTCCGAAGTTCCAATGATCCTAATCTCATTGCTCTGCTGAATCCTACTTTTTTCAGGCAAACTTTACTCGAGCTGTCGCCTCTCTTAGCAAGGCACAGGCAAAGAAAGTAGCTCGTTTCCTACCCAACCCAGAAAGGCATTGGGGTCCGAAGCTCAGGGCAGGGCGAACAGTCACTAGCAAACACGTCTCTCTTCTGGGTCCTGATGCCGTTAACGGTCATACAAGCCACGCAGAAGGTGAAGAGCCTGATGCTAAGCGTCAAAAGTCCGAAAATACTACCTCTGATTCGTGACTGATAATCCTCGTCTAAATTGTGTTTCATGTACCTCAACAGGGGATGGAGGGACTGATGAATGTCCAGAGGCATGAGAAAACCATTCTTTGTTGGGCTAATATGGTTCTTTGTTCGTAGCTTTATTTCTAGATTTACGCTTTACATGTAATGTAACAGTAGATTTCAGCCGTCTGTGGCAAATTTTGGGAGACATGATTATTTCACGTTTACAGATCATTTATTTCCAGATTATACAAAATTAAGGCCATCTCTGAATCGGTACTCAACTTTTTGCCTCAACACAATTGAAAGACGAGGTCTATTATAGGCTTCAATGTGAGGGGACGAGTGCAAAGAAATGAAATCGAGGAATAGTGCACATTACGCGACTGTAAATAGTACGATAGAGCTTGTAAAACAGTGTATAAGAGACATAATTAATCCAAAAGTATAATCATCTTTATTGGTCTGAAACTCAATATAATGAAGATGAATTCTGACTTCAGAAGCCAGTAGGAAAATAAAAATGCTGCAGAAAAACCTGAAATATAAAAAGCCTGCTACTGATCAATAGTAACCACCCTAGCTCTGATCCGGTCCCTGGAGTCAGATAGTGGGCATCAATATGGCTAAGTAACATCTTTAATTCGGGTAAAAATGGAACCGTAAACTTGTTAAGTAAATTGATCTATTTGGCATCAGCCTTTGCCTCCTTAGGTTGGTTGAGCTCGTCCCAAGCCTCGATCCATGTAACCATGGCATCTGCAAGCTTGTCAAAGTATCCATCGACCTTGGCTAGCTTGTCCTTGACTTGCTTGGCAAGCTCACGGTAGCATTGCTGGACAGTGGTGCATTCTTTTGGAATGACAGCAGATTGGAAGAAGGGAATGATCTCTTCTTGCCAGAAAATTCCCTTATACTCTTTCCTCAAGTTGGTGAATGGGTTGCTAGCCTTGCTGTGGTAGATGTAAGGAAGACCTGTCTTCACTCCCAGTCCCAAGTGGTCGCAAATTACCTGAAACAAACATCAAACCATAATCGATGAAACGTTAATGACACTCAACATTAACAATGCCATTTCATCAACCATCAGATGTTATCATGTGAATGTCATATGAATTGGTTTAAGGGGAAATTGAGGCAACCTTAATGCACCATCCAGCCCACATGTCATCGTAACGTCCAATGGGCTGACCATCACCCATAAGGCCAAAGTACATGGCAGGGCCGATGAGCTCACGGTCAAAGGCCAGGTTCATACCACACATGGGGAACAATGTGCCCTTGGGGATAGTCAGAACAGCATCCACATACCTGAGAATGTATGACACAAGTAACAGGCTGATTAATCTAAAGATCTATGTGGAGCAGAATGCTGGTTGTTGGAGATCGAGTGAGCCAATAACGCGTACCTAGTGTTCCTCTCAAGGGGCTTGACAAGCTGAGTTGGTGCATCATAATCAGGGATGTTGAGCCAGAGACCATGGGAAACAGCAGTGGGAACACCCTCGCGCAGGCTGAAGGGGTATCCACGGACAAAGTCAGCACCATCGCGGAAAGGATCATACAAAGTGTTGAAGAAGAAAGGAGTTGATGGGCAGAGCAGATTCTTAATGTGTTGCTCCAGAGCATTGATGTCGTTGCCAGACGGGTCTTTGGCAACCTGCGCGCATCAGTCAATCAGAAGAATTATAATAACAGAAGATTCAGTAAACATCATCCCTGCAGAATAGTACTGGTATAATATCTTACAGGTCTGAGAGGTCAAATTATTCTAATCTATTGACAGCTACAACAGTCAAGATTCACAAATTCAGCTTAAGATACAAGCTTATATAACAATAAACAAACACCATCAAAGCCTCAGAATTGCATAGCAGAGAGTATATGTTAATATAAGATTGCGTCAATATTTGGACATAGAAATCTTCACTCTTACACTTGATTAAAGAATCATCAAAGAAGAAAATATTAACGTCTGCAGACATCACCGACATCATCAAAGAAGAAATCATAATCAATCGTTACTTCCAACAATCATTTCAAGACAATTAAAGCACTAAAGACTCCTTCACAAAATCGGCAAATGCTATATCATTCATTGCCTTTAACCTGAGATTATTTCTTACTACATCAAGAATGTCAATGTGATGGCGCAACCACATTGATATAATGGCATTCTAGTCAGTATTTTTCATCTAATACAACTCACTGTTTGTCTGTATTGACCTATGTGCCTCATTATCGCCTTATCGGCCTAAACCTTCCCCGAGCACTAAATCAATACTGACTAATGTGATTGTCTTCATACTTTAAGACGCAACATTATAAGGAAAAATCACACAGCTGTACCATATCAGAGAATCATTCCTAGATTAAGAAAGATAAAAGGCAAAAGAGCCCAAACAACACTAGAATGCCATCTGTTAATCTGTATTTTTCCTACTCAGAAAGTGTACAAGATCTAGCTTATGTCATATGATTCCTTTTACATAAAACAAAGAAAATAGGTGGGACACTAGTGCATCAAATTAACAGCTGAAACCCTAACCACAATCTCACTAATATCACCACAATTCAAAATTCAGGTGACAACCATGTACATAATTGCTAAAGATACCATCTTTCTTATGCATCATTCAAATTTGATGGAATTGTACACAACAAGATTCAAACTTTATAGTACACATCAGATCAATACACACAGAATTAATTTAACAAATTTCATTCACCATATAAATCCACATTGGCATGACATAACACCAAGTCTAAAGTAACAAATTGACACGTACTCCATCCGTTTCATCGAATTCTTCACGTGTGATTTGTATAACTAAAGACGAATTCAAACCACACGTAATTGTCATCCAAATAAAACCCCAATTGAATAATAAAAAAAATCCTATTATTCTCCAATAACCATGCAATTTAGAGTCGTAAAAAACAAGATCCAACATTCGAAAATTCCACCTCCAAAAAAAACCCTCAAATTGACAACCAAATTCAACACCATCTCCCAAAATTCGAACGACCCAGATCATAAAAAACATCATAAAACAAAACCCATAAACCAAAATCAATCAAAACAAACAAAATCAAACAAAAGAGGAGAGAGAAAATTAACAAAATAAAATTTAAACATACAAAGCAATCATCATCAATGGTGTAGATGTACTTCTTCTTAGAAACCATATAACCAAAACAACGGCAAGCGGAATCTTTGAATGAAATGCAATTAGCCTTTGGACCCAAAATCCTATTAATATCATCTCTATTATAAAGTTCATAATCAAATCCTTCTGGAACCATAATCTTCTTAGTAGGATCACCATCTTGTACGATGATCAAATGGTACTTCTCGAAGAATGGCCTCCACATCTCTAAGAAATCGAGGTTTCGTATCGTCGGGATTACGATATCGAGCTCATCTTTCAGCAATGGTGTTGCAGATGTCGACATTGTTGTCAAAAAAAAAAAACGATATGATGGAAGAAAAGAAGAAGAGTTTATGATACGATGAAGAAGAAGAGTTTGAGTTTGTAGTATTTATAGTGTTTAATTTTATAATATTTAATTATTATTTAATAGTTTTTCTTTTTTAATAAAAAGGAGTTATAGTAAAGTGAGGATTTTATAGGACCCAAAAAAAAAAAAAAAAATTATGTGGTGGCACGTGATGGGACACGTGAGTATGGCTTTGTGACTTCTCCTTGAATTAAGGTCATTTTTTGAGGGGGGGAAGGGAGTGTATCAGTATGTGTTATTTTTGGGGGGTTCTTAATTAGGTGTTTATGTTAAAATGGGTAAAATGTAGATTAAAATGTTATTTAGGCAAGAATTTCTCCTTGGGTAAAAGTAAATTTGTGGATTATGTGTGTGTGTGTGTCTTTGATTAGTCTATTGTTGGATGGAATTTTGGGAGAAGCTTATGGAATAAAGTCAACAAGAAATTTTAGGCCACAAAGTTTGGTTAAATTAATGGCCATTTACATAATTTAGACTTGCAAATTGGTGATGGAAAAAGGAGTACAATGTTACTTTAAAATTCTAAAGTATCGATTTTAATTTGTGAATAAATGGTACGTTATACGATTTTGTGTGTACAAATGACATTAGCTAACTTATATGGTTCAACATCGGTTCACGTAGCCAAATAACATATTCTCAAGGCGTAACAATAAAATTGTATTTGTTTGATTAACAATCATTATGAATATTTCATACAAATAAAAGTTGTAGATCCTAATGGAAAGAATGAACCATCATCATGATTCATGAGTAATTATTGGCATTATTATTGTAGGGGTCGGCCATATGGTATTAGCACTTTAAATGTGTTATAGGTTCATGTCTCACATTATACAACCACCCTAGTTTGTGAATGAGTTTCTTCATTAACCTTAAAACGTTTATTATAGTTATTAGGTACCTCTCCCTTTGATCGTAAGCGTTTCATGTATGTGTCTTGCTTTTACATGCACCAATTCACTTTACTTTATAAACACAATGCATGTTCACAACTTTCACAATATATACCCGTAAAAGTTTCTTTATTTTCGAATGAGTTACGCATAGATACCGCGTGATTGGAATAATTATTAGTAGTATTCATTTTATTAATTATATGTGAACCGTCACTATAAGAAATTTAATGATCTCTATGAATTTGGCCAAATTTTTACCATTTTGCTGCATAATAAGGTTAGACTCTTGAAAATTGAAGGTTACTCTGACCTCTTTTGAGTAGCAAATTAGAGAATGGGTTGAGGATATCTATTCTCTTAGTCTCTTAGAGGAGCAAGGTTGATTTAAATTTGTAAGATCTCATCTCCTAAAAAATGTCGAATTTTACAAATCGATTTTATACTTTGTAATAATAATTAAATTATAACGTCTAGCCAAAAACTTCCGACCGGGACTTTCTAATTTGAATCATTTGCATGGCAGTATGACACTATATATAATGGAGTACTACTGAGAAAGTTGACATTCAATTGCTTCAACACAAAATAACACCAATTAACGGTCCAAAACCACGAAATTACGTACTTGATAATTTTTCCATGCTCAAAAGTCTAAGGTCAGTGGAAATAATTCTAACACACTCAACTCCAAAACCTTTCAATCATAATAATTACCTAATTAGTGTCAATACTCAATATACTAGTACCACTACGAAAACACTCCATGGTCAAAATGTAGGGATTTTTTTTTTCTTTTGGGTTGAAAAGTCAAAGTGCGAAAGAACCCAAATTCTTAGGCTAAGAATTTGGCTTTGTCCCACATTTCCAATTTGTTAAATTTCAGCTAACACAAGGGTTAGAATGAAATAAATCCAATAATATTATTGAAGATTTAATACAAAATGACCAAGTTTTTAAATCTACACAAAATAACAAATGAAGATTGAGTAGAAGAGTTGGTCAGCATACGTTGTTGTGTCCCCTTTATCAATGACTTACCCTTAACTCAAAGTGTCTTTACAACCCAAATTAGGAAAGATAAAATTGAACTCAATACTCGAAATTTGTGCTTGTTTTAATATTGAGCCCTCGAGCAAATTAAAGCTGACCTCGGATCACAAGAAAAAAAAAATTGGGTATTGATATGCGTAGAATTGTAGATGATTGTTCGGTTATGGTCTTTTCTTGAGCTCGAATCAACTCATCTGACTAAACGAGTCGTAGTTAATCGGGTTATAAAAAACACGCTCAAACTTGGTAACCGAAGCCTAAGTCAATAGTGAGTCACTAGTAAAAGGCGTGAGCTCGAACACAGAACACCAAACCACTTAACCACGTTAAACTTCAAATGGACTTGGGCTACAAAATGTTGGACAAGAGAAATGGGTCTTGGGCCATTAAACTTCACCCATTGTCTTAGCCCAGCCCAACTTATAGCCCAAGCCAATTAAATCAAGGCTAGACCATAGAATTAGTCTGGCCCATTTTACTACCCGTACATTGTAATTGTTGGTCTGGGGATCTGGGTCATCCTACGTATTCAAGACTCAAGAGCGCCAAAATTTTCCTTCATGAGTTTTAACAGCGTTGCATTCCTTAACCCTGATATTAGTTTTAGTCGTGTTGCCAACGTTTGATCCAGATTCTAAAACAATTCCATAATAGTTGATCCAAGTATATAAAGTTACGATGTTTGGTACACAATATGTCGAAGTGTGATGCACCGTAACATGATAGATGCCCTGAAGTCCCTGATTATTGGATGAAGTAGCTAGGGGACACTTTTCCCAGATCTTGACTGATTCAGCCCCATAAAATGAACCACTTTTTTTTTTTTTTTTTTGGTTTACAAATGTTCAATCCTTCTTTACTAAGGTTAGATTGACATATGTGATTGGCTGAAGAATCATACTAGTATAAAGATTTTACTATATGGTTGAGCACATAGATTAATGAAATATGCAACTTATAATGCACCTGTGCCCTGACAACTTTCCTGCATCATCAGCTCTTTTTTTTTTCTTTTCTAAAAAAAATAATTAGTTCTACTGTAGTTTTTTTTTAAGTGGAAACGCTGATCAATTCAATTACATAACAGCGGCCACAAAATCCGAAGTCGATAGATCAAGTACAAGAGGTGGACCACTATCGACCCAAACACCGGAAGAATAGTTCTAGTTAGTCATGAACTCATGATCAGTAGGTTGCTTTTGGAGAGTCCACTTTTTTTTTCTTTTTTTTTTTTTGTATTTATTCATATGTTAAGAATATGAATATTTGATCATTGATCACACTTACTTATGATGTTGCACTTTTTTGTACCAAGATGGGGATTATTATAATTAAATCAATCTTCTTATTATTGTTTCTTTGATTCTCCAATTCATCCATCATGAACATCTAACTTTACAGCCCGAAAACATTTATGCTATTACGGTACGTGTAGGTTATACATCGAGATGAATTATACTCCTTCCGCCCCTAAAAGATCAATCTTACTCGAAATAGAGATAACGGGGTTTCGATAATTGTTTCTAAAACTGATCATTTGCTAAAGGATTCGGATTCATCTTGGGAAACACTTGTGAATGAAGATATGGAAGACCAGACTGTAAGGTTGCATTTGCTTTTTATGCGCATTTTTTTTCCAGACTGTAGTTAGGACCCTCATGAGATTATACACCCAATCATTCATCATTCATTCATGCCCACAGAATGAATCCATAACTCTACAATTTTAGTGGTGTCATGTCTTATTTCAAGTTCAATTTTTGGTGCAACAATCACATCAGGGTTTAGTGTACGTGACACTTGAAATGCGACTTATGTTAACCAACTCAAATCATCTAATTCGGACCAAACTTGTATGATCGACATGAGATATGGACCGATGCTCAGCCTTACTAGTCTGTAATGATCAAGTCTAAAGAAAGCCAGAGGGCGCCAGAAGAAGAATGATTTACTTAATTGTGAATGTTCTCTAAGGTGTTAGATGTCAGGGATAATATGAATATTATTGTACAAAAAAATCCCTAATCTCATCCATTCTGCTACTTCTGTACAGTCCAATCTATATATACTTGGTAGTCTAAGACAAAATTAGTAGCTTGAAACTCGAATCCGCAATCCGTTAGGTGCTTCAACTCTAGGGAACTTTACCAGCTTGTTTCCTTCAACTTCCTCCCATCTGCAGCATTGCACAAGCATTAAGTACATTAGCATTGTATCATTTTTACTGTCAGTAAGTAAACTATAAGTACTACTGTTAATAATTTAAGACTGAACAGTAACTTGCTATTATATGTTTGTAATGTTACCTGTATCTGGTTACGAAATAGTGAAGAAACGTCGAAATTTCAGCAATTCCTAGTTCCTTTCCAGGACACTGCCTTGTTCCACCTCCAAAGATTAAGAAATAATGCTGTGATTCCAAACCCTTGTCCTGTATTCCACATGACCGAGAACGTGAGTTTAATTTCGTGTAAAGTTCGACTTTAGGTTAATTAGAAAGGGCCTTAGGTTAACTAATTCAATGAATGGGACTGCTTACCAGCCATCTCCATGGGTTAAATGCGAGTGGATCGAGGTACAGATACGGATCGTAGTTCACTTCTCGTGTATAAACATATATTCTCCAGCCTTCAGGAATCACAAACCCTGAAATTCAGAGAAATTTCGGTTAAAAATTTATTCTTCCCTTCGACCTGCCTAAGTACTTTCTAACAGGGTACTAAGCTTAGAAATTTTCATGAGTCGCAAATTATAGCCACATGTAAACCATAACGCGCAAGTTTTAGTATATGTTACGGAACAAGGTTCAGAGGACATGGGCACGTATATCCGACCTGACCTTACCTAGTCCCGAGTCCCGGCTAAAGGCACATGTAGGAAGGTTCATCAAAAGATGACTAATCTAAAATGGACTAAAAGCAAAATACTACTCCAGTATCAAAGTACATGAATCATTGCAAGTTGACTTTAAGCATATATAGGCAACATTCAGGCTTGATTATCAAATATATATGAAGATCCCATTATCATGCACCCCAAAAAGCTATGGGCCTAAAGGATGAAACAGTCTGGGTCAGCATTATAGGCATGCCATGTGGATCAATATGTAAGGGATACCCTACACAAAAAGGAAATAATATAACCCAAAAGTTCAAGCATAAGGTGTGGTCTTTTGCATATTCTATTTCCCAAAGGTTCCTAAAAATTAAGGGATTGTAGATTGTTTGATAAGTTAAGTCACTTTACTACTAGTTTCATAGCATCAGCAGCCAGGCCACCCACCTTGAGCAGCTCAACAGCCCAAAAAGTTAAGAGCATAAAACAACAGAATAAAATTCTAACAAGTAACATGGCCTCAATTAAAATTTAATTAATTCATTTTGTATCTTAAATTTTTTTAAGGGAATGTTTGTTTGTCAAAAGACCAAAACCCACCATTTATTTCCATTTCTTGTGTTGTTTTCCTTAGTACCCCATTAACAATTGTGGCTAATCTTGATGTCTCAAATATCACCTGCAACAATAATAAATCAGATTAAATTACAACATGTTTGATATTATTAACTTGTGTTAATTTATATGGTTATGAATTTGTGTTCTTACTGCTCTAGTGAATCTCATAGACTTGTAATCTTCCCAAGTGATTGGATCCTCTGGCTTTTTTCTTGCTCTGATTGCTAAGTGTTCATTCTGCAAAACAAGGCCGCAAAAGTTTAGAACTTTTGAGGTCGAAATTGAGTACCACCTGGTGACGCTAGATAACGGGTTTGTTTACTTCGTACTTACTCTAAGCTCTTGAAGAACATGGGGATGATCATGAAGGTACTTGACAGCCATCATTGAAGTGGTAGATACAGTCTCATAGCCAGAATAAACAAGGGTAATGATTAGATCAATGATCTCTTCATCATTTAATTTATACTTGTTTTCATCTTCTTTCATAAGACAACCAAGCATATCAACTTCTGAAACTTTTGATGATCTTCTGTCTTCTATTAACTTTGTCAAAATGTTCACTATGTTTTTCCTTGCCTATAATAATTAACATAAAACAACACAATATTCAGAAACATATTCCTTAAATTTCACGTTTGAAACAACCATTACTAGTAATACAAAAGTAATTAAATGGGTAATTAACCTGAAAACCGCGACGATAATTGGTGCCAGGAAGATCAATGGGCAAAGAAAGTGTCCCTAACACAAGCTTAAAGAACTCAGGCATGAATTCTTGGGCAATTGAACTTGATTCAATACCAGCAATTTGTTTCAACGAAGATAGAAAAGCCATCTGAATAAAAAACAAACACATGCAACAAGTTTTAGGACCATATACACATGATATCGACTATGTTACTCAGACTCTTCATATATATTTAACTAAACTACGAGACACAAGTCCGGCTCCAGGGGCCGGACTAATGGGCCGGACTAAAGGTCAGTGTCGGACCCCGAAACCTGACCCATGTCTCCAAACCAGCAACCACAATGATGAGATCATGAAAAAGAAACTGACCTCTTTAGTCTTATCTTGGATGTCAATGACATGATCATGCCAATTGCTGAGGTGGGATCTCATGAAGTGATCAATTTTGGGAAGAATATGGTCTCTGATCATGGTGGGGCTGATGAGAGAGAGAAGGGCACCTCTCATGTACTTGTGAGTGGAGCCATGAACAGCAGCAATGTTGCATTTTCCAAGTATGTCTAACATAGATTGTGGGTAACCTGGCACTAACCCTTTTGCTTCATTCACAAGTATATACCTATTTACCTCTGGATCCATTGACACCACTGTTGGACACCCTAGTATATGTGACTTGAAAAAACTCCCATACCTGTTTTTTAACAAAACCCACAAATTCTTAGCATTGTGTATGTTACTATATTTACAAGAATAATGTTTTCGTAACATTCGACTCTCTATACAAAACTTCAGTACCACCATATACTACCGTGTACTTGACATTATCCCGTTTCATTTTTATTGGCCTCATTTATCATAAAATCATACTCATTGCCCCACCATATATGAAGTGGCATGCATAGTTAAAAAATTAAGTGGGAGGGGGGGGGGGTAAAAAAACAGAGTACTCTGTTTTTTTTTTAAGTGGGAAAGTTGTGAAGTATGCTGACCTTGCTCTTTGGTTTTTCATAAAGTTAGGGCCTTGTTTGAGAAACTCAGTAGTTTCACCAAAGATTGGCCAACCCATAGTACCAGGAGGTAAACCTTTCTTCCTAAATCTCAGTTCATTCCATCTTAACAAAGCAGATGAGCAACAAACAAGTGCCATAATCACAACAAAAACAGCAATTAAAACTGCCATTGTTGTTGGTTTCTTGTGTTTCTTCTTCTATCTTCTTCTTTACGCTGTATTTAGAGAAGATAGAGGGGAGAAAGAGGGAGAGATAGAGAGAGAGAGAGATGTGAAGGGAAATGAATGAAAGGTGAAGTAATAAAATGGAGGAGAATGGGGGTTGTGTATATATAGGCCTGTGGGACTAAGAAATGTGGTGCTACTATTATAATGGGGCCAAAAACCATGCACCCACCCCTACATATGGAAGGGCACTATCCTATAACTTGGAGGGTCATTAAAGCTCACAAACCTAGTTAGTAGGAGTAGTAGTGTTGTTCTTTGGTAATTGTAAATTGTGAATGTAGGGTGTCTTATTGTTGTCCTTAATTTGGAGGGCGTGTGAGAGGGATTCGGGAATGAAATAATTGTGACCTTAAAGGATGATAGCAACTTGATTTAGTTGAAATTGAAGTTACAAACTTGATCGATAATCATTTGTTAATAACAAGTGCATTTAAATGTATGATCAGATACGATGCATTATTATCTTCAAGATTTAGATATAAGTGTGATATCTTCTGATTCCATTTATCAAAATCATATTAAATTATAATATAATATTTTTAGAAAAGATTTGATACATTACTATATGTTATGAAGGTAAGATCAACAAAGATTTTTCAAGCAAAATTAGCATGATTAGTGGCATCTCAATCCAAAGAAATTTCCTATTTACTTTATGCAAATTGCTAGATTGTTAAAGGTATATAGTGTAGACACAATTAATTGGTCTACAATGTAAATTGAGTTAATAGTAGTAAATTTAAGATCGGTGTAGTAAAATAAATTTGTAATAAAAAGTTCAGGTAGTAAAATTATTTGTTCGAGTGGTAAAATTTTGATAGCATGGTAAAATTATTGTGGATAAACTGTACTGTAGACCTATATCATTGTCCTTCGTTTATTTCGGTATGCATTTCACCAAAATGTTTCTTTATTAGTATTAGTTTTCTAAAATCTAAACAACCTACGACTTATTACTCAATCGCATTTGTACGTGCCTTTATTATTGATATATAAAAAAAAACAAGTCGGTTAAGATGGGATTAGCTCTCTAATTTAAAAAGAGGTAGGGAGAAATTAGATTAACAACCCCAAAAGAAATACTTCACTCCTCACAATAACATAGCTCTTGAAAGAATTCAAAGGTCTGATCAAAATGTACAGTGAATAGTGATGAAGAAGGAACTTTTGTTGGTAAGTGGAACAGTGCACACGTGTGGTGGGAAGCACAGAGAAATAAAAAGAGATCGAGATATGAAAGAGACGATGTTGACACTTGAATTACAATTTCTACACTTCCTCCCATTTCTCTCTCTTCCTCAAAATCATTCAATTATTATTCTTTTATTTTATTTTTTCTGCGGTCGTGCGTTTCACTGGGTATGTATGGGTAAAGACGATTCCCATTCTTTCCATTTCCTTACGATTCCCATTCTTTCCCTTTCCTTTCGTAATTTGTAATTTTGTATGTTGGGTTGTGTACTTGTGTTCAGTTTGTTTCCCTTTCCCTATCCTTTTCCAATTTTTGAATTAGTTGGTTTGTTTGCCTGATCTGCGCCTGCGCAACTTATTATATTGTTTATATACTCGTTTACAATCGGTACATGGTACCCCGGGGATACGTAGCTTTAGGTATCCCTCGTTCAAGTGGTATATAATGAGTGAAAATTGAAAACTGATGAATGGAATTCGGGAAATAATGAGTGAACGTTGGGAAATAATGATAAGGATAAAATTGTATATAATGATTGGAAATTCAGGAATAATGATTGGAAATTCAGGAAGACTATAATGTTATATATAATGAGTGAAAATCGGAAGATAATAAGTGAAAATTGAGAAATAATGAGTAAAAATTGTAAAATAATGAGTGAAAGTATATAATGATTGAAATTGAAAAATAATGAGTGAAAGTATATAATGATTGAAATTGAAAAATAATTAGTGAAAGTATATAATGACTATAATGTGATATATAATGAGTGAACAGTTAGCCGGGGGGTACGTAACTCTAGGTATCCCCGGGGTACCTAATAATTTGTGACTCGCTTAATATATACGAGTATGTAAGTTTATTTTGTTGTAATATTATTAGGAACGATATGCTACATCAATTTTTTCTTTCAACTTTTATCACCGGTCATATTATATTATTATCTATTTTTACAGAGCATTGGAAAAAAAGGTGTAAAAATATGTAAAAAAAAGAGTATCTTTTTACTTTGCCGATTTTTAAGGCAGAGAAAAAACAAACATGGTCAGCATTCTATAGTAGGAAGGAGGAAGAATGCAAGAGGGTGGAAATACATTTTTTCGCAGTTAAATTTGAACTTGTTTGAATATTTTGTGTACATTAAAAAAAATCTATCGATTTTAAAATGTTTGTCTAACTTGTTAAGATAATCATTTTGTTAGAAGACTTCCGGATATTCTATTCCAAAATATCGAAGCTATTATAGTCCGATATGATTGTTTACTACTATTCAAAGTCGATCATAATCTAATCTATATTAATTTGATCCTAACATTTTTTTTTTCAAAACTATTGTTATTAGGTTAAACAACTTATTGTGAACGAATCTATGAATAATTGTTCGATTATTAATTAATAGTCGAATGTAAGAATATAGTCAATGTGTAACGGAGACGAAAAGGCGGAGACAGTTAAAATATAAGAAGCATATATATACTAATGTTTTTTTCAGTTAATATTACCTTTGTCTGATAGTAAGGTTCACATGCATGTTTGCATTGTCACCCTGCTCATATGAAGGAGGATGTTCACTGCATGACAATTGACAGTCCACCCGTGGATTCCAAATTCATTAAAAAATTCTATACAATATGACATTCGACTGGTTTACTAATACTTTTTGTTGCTATACTTTGACTGATTTTAGCTCTAATTAAGTAATTATAATTAAAATGACTGACGTAGCTACGTTTATAATTAATACTCAGCTGCTAAACCAAGTGGAGCGTCGTCTCTATGATCACTCTGTACTGTAGTACGTAAATAACATAATATGTGGCTTTTAGACCCGCATTTCATGCATGATGTTCTTCTTTGATAAGCTTTTCAAAGACGTAATTTGGACCTATTTTAAGGAGTTGTTCAACAAATTTTCTAATAATCAGTAATCATTGTAGAGAATTAACGTAGGATTATTGCAGAAATTGAGGTTTGTTCGCCTCTAATTATAAGTTGCTAACATCGACTACAATACTACGTAGTGATATGCTCGTAACTCGTAAGCGTGGAGTTGAACAATAATTATCTTAGTCTTGTTTGAATATGTACATTACACAAATTGATCGAACGATACGACTCAACCTTTGAGACGTGGTTACGGATCCATCCAAATAATAAATGGGAGTTATGGGACTATAGATATGGGTATGAAAGTATTAGCTAGTAGACATAAAGATGTACGAGTACAAGGAACTTCAATTTGAAGTAGTAACTATAGTAGTACACTTCACAATAATTTGCTTTGTACTATTCCCTTATATATAGATGATGCAAATCTTTGACCCATTTCCTTCAATAATTATTAAGCTATTAAACCGATTAGATAAGCAACTACTAAGTGTGATTCATAAAAGAAAATTAGTGTTTTCCTCAACCATCGATTTATTCTTAAATTGAATCAAAACTTAGCTTTATGAATTTCGATACGACCACATTGATATCACGCGTATCAACTAGCTAGAATTCAATGCTCACTATGCTACTTAAACATTTTAATGTCTCACGAAAAAATGATAAACTAGTCTTTTCACGAATTATCTCAATTTTGTTAAAATTCATCTAGCTAATTCCCAAACACTATTATTATTGACTCATCAACTTGGACTTGGAGGGACCAATGTCGCAGCTAAATTTAGTTGCTCCTCGCTATAACTATGCCGTATGGAGCTACTACATACATATCTTGATTTCCTCCGGTCATAAAGTATTCGTTTTTCCAGAATTTATTGACTGTATTCTACTGTAATTATTGTATTTATATATTGTATGTATGTACATAATGTGTACTTCACTGAGATATACATGACTTAGGTGGATGTCGGGATATTGAGATATATAGTGTGTAAGATACGCAGAACATAATAGATCGTAACAGGTTAAGTGGACGGCAAAATCATCAATGATTACAAAATTTCGAATATATTTCCAGAGTAGTTAGCTTAGGAATTTAGGGGCGGAAATTAAATGAACATTTTTCTCTATAGGTATTATAGATTTGTAGTCATAACTTATAGCGACATAATGCAAAAGACCGCATGTAACACCTTACACCTAGCTAGCTAGGGTATGTAGTACCACTCGTGCTCTCGTGCATGATATGTATATACTCTATACTCCGTATATAACATTCAATAATATATCAAACTCAACAACTAGATGCTTTTAATTTTCAAACATCATCGATCGTTGCAATAAATTTACTCAACATTATGTCCCTATACGAATTATTCTATAGTAACGACACAAACTTACAAAATCAATTGATGAGCCGGGTGCAAAATGTTAAGTTCAATGCATCCGTGCGCACTGCTATATGATCTTGGAGCAATGTGGAGTTATTTATGCACGAATATTCTCCATCACTAGCGATTAGTGAAGCATAGTGTTTATGACTTTATGTCAATTAGTTACTCGTGTAAATTGAAATCGACAGTCTATTTTGGTTTTCAATTACTTAGGCCACTAGTACGAACGATCGAGGTTCATTATCTAACTCCGATGGATGTTGCTCGAGATCGAATTTTAATTTATTACACCGATAAACCAGTAGACGTAACCCAACAAAATTATAATATCCAATTATTGCTAATAATAATTCGAAAATTGGACATTTAGCTAGGATGAAAGAATTTAATTTGTCATGGTGTGGCACAAAAGTTAGGATTGGATGGCGACTCGAAGAAAAAGGAAGGATCCGTAGATAGATCCGTGGAAAGAGACTGGACACAAAAGCATGCAAAATTTCCAAAACTCCAAGAGCTAATCATGCTATATGTACCATATATCATCTCATTCTTGGATTTGTGCATGAGAGCTAACCACCAACGTCTTACTATTTCTTCATGCATATCCAACACAATGATCCAATGGCCGGTGTGACAAAGCTATCTAAAACCAAAATTTCATAATAGACGGGTCTCTCGAACAAATTATTGAGTGACCAACCTAATTACAATAATCCAAATCATTAACTCAGAGAAACACCCCTATGCCATTTTATTTACACAAAACTACGTAGCTTTAATTTTAAACAATTTGTCTAGATATTTTGGAATAATTTAGATAATATATAGTACGTATATGTTTTCTGAAAATTCGAGGTAGCTAGCCGACCGCTTAATCAGCGCATTTTATGAACTCTTAAAATCGCCCTTTACAAAACAAGCGTTAGTTCCACTAAATCGGAACCTCTCATTTGGGAGGGAGAGGACACACAAAGAAAACTGCGAGCGAGGGTTGACAAAAAGAAAGAGACAGATGATGATATGAGATAATTGGGGATGATCAGAATTATTCAGTCACTTTCTATTGGTACGAAAGAAACACAATTACCAAACCAAAAATCAAGCGCACGGATGAGCTTCAACAGTGTTTGTGTAGGGCGCAAACATACACATAGTATGTATGATAAATCAATGTGCACGTATGGTATGTACCCTGTAAAGGCTGAAAACTCTCGATAAGTGTGGAGAGAGACTTGAGAAGAACAAATTTCAACTAGGCATTAAAGTGGACTAATACTCTCCTGGTATCGAACAATAATATAGGTCTAATTATCATACACGTTTATATTATTATTATATGTGTTCTCTGAGTTATTTTTATGTAGATTGAAGAGTCGGCCAAAAGATTATTATTGATAATGCTAAGTAGTAAGTAGAGGTATACAACAATATTCTGCATTTCAACATTTAACTCACGACATGAGCATGCCTTAAGATCGACATGCGTGCTTTCTGATTAAAGGTCGATCGTACAATAATGAAACGTTATAAGAAATAGTCTGTTAAGAGTACGTATATATCGGTATATCGCTCCTTCGTTCATTTCAAATGTTCTTTTGGTTCGACATGTAAATCAAGAAGACAAAGGGAGTATTTGTTCCGCAACTGTAGTGTATATACGAAGATAAAGTAATTTTGAAATGGAAACTTGGGGCCTTGGGGGTGATGTTAATCTAATTAGAGTCCATCCATTTGCACGAGTGGTATGTTTTGTTGCGTTGTGCTTCACTGTGCCACTGTCTTTTGTCTCCTAATAATAAGCCTAATTCTCTTTTGAGAGGTGAGCTTAGCAAATGTCCAAGAAGATGTCGCCATTTGTATTGAATACCAATACCTCTCGCTCTTATCCCCTTTTGCTTTCATGCTAGCTCTCTTGCTTGTATGATTTTGGCTTCTAGATGTATCCATCACTTTTAAATTAAATCTTCCAATCAAACCCTTTATTGGTTTATTAATTGTCACGTAATTGCATGCACTGATTATAAGTTGTTTGATGTGAAATCGTTAAACTTGTCATCAAGCATTATGTTTGCAACATATCGTACACCGCTCCTAACCTCATGTATACCTAAATCTTTTTGGGCACACGTACGATAGGATATCCTCTAGAGTTCCTCTTCAAAAAATGAGGACAAATATGAATGATAGATCAAAAACTTTGATTTTGTAACCGAAAAACCATGTTGAATTGCCATGAATTGGTGGACAATCGACTTATTTTTACTCGGCCTTGCTTCAGAGATCAAACTTGGCCTTGGTTGTAGCTCATGCATGGCATTAAATGAAATCAAATATACTGTCATTTCAATCACAAACAGAGTCAAATAATAGTAGTTATCTCAAAACTATTCTAATCCAACTTGAAAATATGTAACGTAATCTATCTTAGAAAAATGCGTCATTACTCATTAATTATATAATCCACCTGAAACTACTCAATCAAACTAAACTAAAACGTGTGAAAGAAAAAACTCTAGAACAATAATCACTTGGTAAATAACCCAACACGAATCTACTTTTCTTTCGGTAAACTCGAAATATAGGAGTAAAATAACATAAAAGACGTGACGGTGATCTTAGCTGATTTAGGATACGCTGCGGCCTGCGGGGTTACATTTTCACTTGTTCCTAGAAAAAAGTGGGGGACTATTTTTGATATAAAAACCAAAAATAATTGGATGTGATATTAAAAGTTCGAAAGATATATAGAAATTCCGTGAGTAATAGAGTCACAAGTCGTGGTGTTGGGCTCGACACAAAGGCGGGGTGCCGAGTGGGAGTGGGTGCCAAATTTTTTTTGGATCTTTTCAGATCACAGATTATGGACTGCACGTGTGCTTCGTATTACAGTTAGAATTTATGGGCAGTAGTAATAAATTTATAAACTATAGGATATACGAGTAGGTGACTAATTACTTGTGCTGGAATCTCCGTGCGCTTGTTCTTATTCGAAAGAGTATAAATTCTCAATAGATTTGATTTCTCTTGGTCTTGCTTGGTTGGTGTACTGTTGTGTGTTGTTGACTACTTCAAGCGTAAGGTTGTGTATTATCGACAAAGTTTTATTATCGTGAGTAATGAAAACTGCTTCGATTGACATTAGTAACGTTGAGTGAAAGCTTGCTAGCTATCTAATATAAAATGAGATACGATATACGGTGAGTTTCATTTTGATAATGCAGTAGTGACATACATGTACTATGTATGTATTGTAATCAATTAATGCATTATTATTAGAAGTTAGAACTCTACGCTAGGTTCGATTAACGAACCCATATGCAAGTTCGGATCATAGATGTTGGATACCACTCATAGCAGTCTGGGCAGTCTCAAAGCACCAAATTAAAAGGACAATGCTAGAGGTCTAAAGTGTAGACACGCAAAAGTGTCTACAATCCGTAATAATTTTACTACTCACACAATTAATTGTACTACCTGAATTTTTTACTACAATTAATTTTACTATTCCGATCTCAATTTTACTACTACTAGCTTAATTTTACATTTTAGACAAATTAATTGTGTCTAAACTATATACCTCTATCAATTTGCAATTAATAATGCTTTACGTACATTTTATTATGACATTTATGGTTGTTCATGATACATGATTGATCAATATATACTTCAAGATTAAAGCATCCATACGTATAAAGCTATTAATAATGATGGACATAGATTATGTATAGGATTAAGAATAATAGTCCTTCAAAATAAAAGAAGACATACTTTAGGATTTACTAAGTTTTATGTGATTATTAATAGTATCATTCAACAAACAAAGGTTGCCATTAGTGTGTGCTTCCAACCAACATGTAAAAGAAAAAAAAAGAAAAGAAAAAAGATTCCTGGCTACCAAGCTAACTCTCGGTTGGTTCCACTAAACCACTCCCCCATGTGTCCAAGGTCCCCATTGCAATTGGTGTTGCTTGCTTTTGAGTGCTTGTCTTTGCTCTGGTTTCTTTCATAATCTTACGGCTTAATCTATATATATTGGTGCTTAGGTTGTGCATATATACATTAAAGTCTTTGGAAGATGTTATCGACCTTGTTTAATCCAAGTGGTTACAGGTTCGATTTCTAGCCCATGAGACGTAGAGTTTACACAAGTCATCCCACTTAAAACAATCCTCGTTTCGTTCATGCTTAAACTTAAATTAGACAAAAGATTAGTCAACCGTCAACACAGATCAGACTTGGGGAATAACTCGACGGATACGAGTTTGGCTGGGAGCCTCGGACCATCCCTAGGCCACCTTAACTATGTGACATGGCTCCTTGCATAGTTGCATGGCCATAAGAGGGATATAATTCATGCAATTGTGGGGTTGCCCAAACTTGTTATTATTTCACTTCGCAACAAATGAAAAATTGGCCATCTGCATGTTATGTCCTCGTGGGCGAGGGGAGGGAGGGATCGCATTTCCGATTGTCCTTTTGGGCTTTATAGTTTATACTCGATTACATAGTTTGAAATGCGCCAAATTTTCATGTGGCCCTTTCTTTCCACTAATGTGGATTTAACTCGTGCCTTCTATTAGATTTGGTTTGGCTAATTGGGTATTAATAATCCTTGCCTTCTTGGGCTCGAGTGCAAGCTGTTGTTGCTTCTTCTTTGCGTCTCTTCAAACATTTTCCTTTGTCTACATATACACTCCTATTATTGTTGAATAATTAATTAGCATGTCATAAACTCAATTGTCTCTTCTTTGAGTTTCTATGAAATTTTAGACCAAACGTTAACAAACTGAAAAGAACGGAATCAATATAATAATAAATTAAAAAACCAGTCTTTAGGCTGAATTAATTTGACATCTAATATAGAGTACGCTAGTGTAATATGGTAACCTTTCTTACTAGTTACTACACCTTAGTATTTTAATGGAGTGATGCTACCCAGAGTACAGTGTAGTGAGCTTGCACACAATAAAATAGAGCCAAATGGTGAGGTTTAATCAAGTCACATTTCAAAAAAAAAAAAATCGTTTACAAACCAATGCCCTACTTATACTATTACGTCCTACAACCGTATAACACTATGCTGCACCAAACATTCGCCATAATGTTAGCGTTGACTTGAGGAAAAGCGTGCAATTCCGAGTACAGTACGTGCAACAATGCAGCGGACTATTCATCTATAACACAGCAGAGAATAAATAGAGAAACGTCAAGTATCAAAATAAATGCTAAACAAAGACATGTTTAAAATCTTGCATGGACCTGAACCTACAGCCTACTGTAGTACCTCTGTTTCTGTTGTCCGTCCATTTTCAGTTCGTTTCTCTCGTCGTTTAATTAACACGTACAGTTGGTCACACCTAAATATACACATCTACATCTAAGTTAAAGTAGTTCATCATCATAAATTCACACCAGTTTAATTGCTTTTACGTAAATTACATTCTTTTTACTGTAAGACGGGGAAAGTCGTGCTAGTCACAATTTCATGTAAGTAATCCTCTTTACCGTCGGTTGATGCTTTATGTCCATACCCAACCTGACTTAATATGACTATGATTTAATGGAATTGATCGAGCAGTAATGAAATTAATTAGATAACCGCCTTATGATAATATAATTAGTGACATTAACATCGAAAAAGTTGGCATAGTCTGTCGGGCTCGAGTAGTTAGCTCGAAAATGATACGGTAACTGATTAGTTTGTTTTTGATCGATTCCTAGAATACGTACATATTTTTAATGGGTATAACGATGGTTAGAGCCCACACAATGGTTTAGATCTTCGACATGTATTATCTATACTTGTTGTTCGTAAATTGCTATAGTATGTTACTGTTTAAGCAAACTTCGCTAATCAGCCATGCTTTCCTTGTTTCGCCTTAACCCTGAAAGATCAGTTTAGAGGCATACATGCTTAATTGGTATGTGAGTGCGAGATTATTTGTGTTTGGCTTGGTTTTCCTATGTATCACAATCATAGTACTAAATTCAATTTGGACCCCCGTTTCCTCTTTTCTAATAATCATACATACCGATCTTTAATTCTCGTTCTAGAACTTTTTTATTTCCGACCATCTAGTACAATATCGATCTAAACTAATTAACATTTGTCGGGTATACAATATATAGTTTCGCTATTCGTATGTTAACTACAAGCAATCATCAAATTCATTTAAATGAAATACAATATTGTTGTACATGACATGTTCAACATCACGGTACCATTAAACGAGTTCAAATTGATATTACCAGACTAACTAGATACATCCATGGAGGATTAGACTAGTTACGAGACTTATAAGATCGATATTTGAAACTAAGATAAGTGAAGCGTACTATGTAAGTTTTTATGGCGTAATGTTTGCTCCTTAGCTTTGTCCTAGCTTGGAGTATAGTTGCTTTCAATCCTTAATGTATCTTTAATGGATTGATTTCATTCTCACGTACCTAGTGCTAGATTGCTAGTACGATCGATACGTACCAATGTACTAGCATATCAAAATTGAGGTTACAAGGTCCAACCATGTGACCCGTCTTTTCAATTCGTGGCCTCAACTATGGTAGAAAGAGATAGGGTATGTTATGTGTGTGTTTGTGGGGCTGCTTTAAAACTTTGCGGAAAGTCTGATAATTGGAAACAATCGATCATTTTGTTGAATTCATATTACGTACATGTTTGCATATGTTGATTTTTTTTTTCTTGGAAATGGTGTTCAGGACAAAAAAAGATAAGGAAAAAAAAAGATAACAAAATGAAAATGGGTTGGGAAAAACGAATTGAAAGTTCAACAAACAACAAACAAGTCTTATTCCCAAAATAATGACAGAAATACTACTTTCAGCATGTTTATGTTCTTGCCCAAAGTTTTCATTTTTTTCCCTTCAATTTCCTTCTAGTTTGCACAATCCCCTCTAATTCCCTTATGATTGGAAAATTTCAATATAAAAGGTAGGAACTTGGAACAAAGTGCATATAAAAGGTAGAAAATCGATTTTTTCCCCCAACATAAGCCAAGTAAAATCACACAAAATTCCTTCGTAACAGAAAAATATATCACACAAAAGCGACATCATAATATTATTGTGTGGTTACTTGAAGGATGTACCACACAAGTATGTACATCATCGTTTCCACAAAGTAGCTGTCCGTTGAGCATGTCCAATGCCTGAAATGCTCCCCCTCCTTCGCTTCTCTACACATGGTAACCATACATCTCCACATTAATTAACAAACGTCTTTAGATGATTACGAGAATAACACAATTTCACGATATCAGTAAGCAACATTACTTATTTTTCGGGTTGTCTTACATTGTCGCTTATAATAACAATCAGAACGCGCATTACACTAATGCTATACCATATCACTAAAATTATGTCAAGTACTACTTCTGAGAAACAAAAAATATATGTACGTAAATAGTACATTAGTACCTTGTAGAAATCAACAGCAACAAAATTGGCCCATCTATTTGCAGCAGCGTCATGACACGTTCGAAGCATTTTGATCAAATTGTTGGAGTTGTCTACACAAGAAAGTTCTTTCCAAGGAACTGATCTGATAAAATTGACTAGAACTAGCGACTTCGTTGTGTCATCTAGTGTAGACGATTCTCCCCTGTTTGTACAACTTCCTGCTTTCATCCCATCATCTCCGTCTGCAAATCAAAGTTACGAACATCCAAGATCGAGAACGTGTCAAACATCTACTTAAAAACGAGTAATCGATTATAGATCATTTTTACACCCTCAAAATTGATTACATGTGCGACGATACATATTAAGTTTACCCGCGCCTGACCAAGAATTGGTTGGGCTGTCGGCCCAAGTTGGCCTGACCTAGTCAATTCTTGGTTTGAAACACACTCCAGACCTTGGCCCAATTCGGGTGGGTTGGGCCTTGATTTGCGTATCCAAGACAAAACCCGATAGTGAAATGGTCTATATATACTCTACTTGGACTAAAAATCATTTTTCGAGCACGATAAAGATTTAATTAATTAGAGAAAGTAAAAAAGAGCAAAGGGCAAAATTAGAAAAAGGGTAAAAGGGTAATTTGTACATTGATTTTCGACCATGAAATTCCACTGGTATGCAATGCCTTCACTCTGTTGTTTAGATTTCTTAGAAGTGAAAACAACGAGCCTTTGATTGTTAGCCACCATGTCACTGACCAAGGGCCAATCTCGGCCTTGGCTCGTCATTTTCGAGACCGGAAACCAGTATTTCATGAGCCCCGAGTTGTTGAACACCTTGTTTAAACCGTTTGGTGCGTTGACATAGTCCTCCAAGATCAATGTCACAATTTCTGTTGGGTTAGAAGACAAAAATGCTGCAATCTCTTTCAAACTATCTAATGCCGGTTCCTGAAAAATCGAATGCGACAATTTTATTAATACGTAATCCGTAGTTAACACTACCAAAAATCCAAAAAAAAAACTTCGAATTTTATGGCAGAATTTAGAAAATGAGCACAGGTCGACAATTAACTTGCAGTGTGGATCATCTGTCCCGCGCCATGTACCTTTCCAATCACATACTATGTTTCCGCACTAAACACTTTGTACAGCCTCTTAAAACGCATAAATAAACGAATAATGTACAATACTAACATTATAAGTAGTCTTCACGTAACGTAATTCATGTATGTTAGTGTAGGTAGGTGTACGTATCTACATTGGACGTAAGATGAAAAAGAAGATTGGGGAAACGAATTACTCACGAATGCAGTGAAGTCATGGCATTTCCCTCCAAAGGAATGGCATAACCATACATCGCCTTCGAAGTCGTATACGTCAAGCATCAATGCTCGAACTCCATTCTACCCAAATTAACAAAAAAAAAAAACACGTAAATTTAAGACATGTATCATGTATGTACAATTTTTTTTTTTAACAATACCAGCTAGTAGCTACAAGCTAAGCAAATTAAAGATAAGATGAGTGTTGAAATGAAATTAATAGCAAAATAATAATAAAAAAAAACTTACTTGTAGTTGTTGAGTGATGGTGTCCTCTTGATTTACCACGGTAATTCGAGGAATTTTAGTATGAGAAGGCTCTCCATCGATCGCGTAAGAGTTATGTGTCGTCAAGAATGCATATTTGTTGAACGGTAGTGAATTATTCTACATTATTATTGAGTAACATATATAGTGACGCAAACCATATTAGTAAGAAATTATTTATATATATATATATATATATATATATATATATATATATCGTAACGCAAAGTAGACAGTGACTACTCATTTACTCGGTTTATTTAATTTGATACAACTTTACGATTGTGCAATGGTTCAAAACAAGGAACCCGAAAACGAATATACGAGATACATTATGATTGAGGTTAATTCGAAACCCACCGCTCTTTATTGTTCTAACATTAGCGAATCATTATTATGTACCCTGATCTAATGTAAATGAAGCCATGGTTTATGGTTATGCACTTATGTATTTGGGTCCCAAAATCGCAAGTGTATGAAATAGTGCAATACTACTAGTATTGTACAGATGATGTTCACAGGTTATATGGTTGTAAGTTGTGGAGCTAATTATGTATATGATTGAAGCTGGGCTGTTTTTTGGCTATAATTCATAAAATGTCATTTTTGGTCTTCTTCGCAAGCCGCAAGGTGACAATTGTACATGCACATTTGCACAAATCATGTGGAGTGGACAGAGAGACATACTGTAACCATCACTTTCATCAAATGTGTATAGATTATAATATATTTAAGTGAATTTTGGATCTGGTAAATTACGGGGTAAAAAAATTATAAATTCGATCATATGTAAAAAACTATGTCAAACAGATTTTCTAGAATAATAGAAAATTAACTTAAAATAAAAACAAAAAATCAAAGAAGATCATATTCATATGCTCGGTGTGATAAAACTTGTGATCCGCTTACAATGTTGTAGTATTTGATAACGGTATCTCATTTCCCTCCTACCCAAAATGATTTTCCTCTTTCAAAAACTGGTTTTGACCAGGCATGTTTGGAGTTACTTTTAAACCAAATAAATCGTTCACTTTTTGAAAAAATTAGTACATATTCTATTCTACAGTGCATTCTACCAAACCCATTTGAGTTTAAGGTAAACGGGTATTTTATTGCTCTAGAAGCAGTTCCAAATATGGTTACTCAAAAACAGTTTTCGAAAAGGGAAGATCATAGTGGATGGGTAGTAGGGAGTATATATGCAATCACGGAAATGAACTATAAACAAGAATCAAAGACTGATAAGCTTAGGCATACCAGGAGTTTAAATGGATTGGTGGTGACACTCCTAACACATCGGGGTCCCTTTAATCCCGCGACACACCCAAAACAGTAGAACCCTTCTTCGCACTTATCGCATAAACCAATCACCAGTTCCTTCAACCACAAAACAATAAAAAGTAGAAAAACAAAAGAAAAAATGGACAATAACACAAAAACACACTAATCAATAGTTCATCCAATTACTAAAAATCGCGAAAAATATGCAAAAGCGAATTCAAAGCAAGGTAAAAAGATGAAAAACCTTGCAATCATCCCCATCATCATTAGAGCAAGCATAAGAAAGGCTAAGGGAAGATGAGATTGCCGTAAGAATAAAAAGGTATGATAAATGAGGAAGAACCATTTTTTTGGATTTTATTATGAGAAAACTTTGGTTTAATTTGATGATGAAATGTAACAGTAGAGGAATTGAAAATTTATTACACATTAATATGCATGGTAACTTTAATGTCATACTAATTGTGATTCGATCTACCATATTACATATATATCATCCAAATTCACTTGATTTCGTTACGTACTTACGTATTTAATTGTTTCTTTCTTCATTTACATGGTGGAGGGCATATGGAGATCAATGTGGAATTCACGGGTACAATACTAATGTGGAAAAATGACGATTGAGTTTCGGCTCTACAAAACATCAAATCCTAGTGATATTGTATATTTATCTAAGTCATGTACCCATAATCAATATGATCGATCACTACTTTTAGATTAGAATTGATATTCTTTAATTTCATCACGCGGCGGTAGAAAACTTTAATACAAGTTAAGCCACCGTACCTATATATATTTGTATTATTTTTATTTTTTTAAGTCCAATCGACACAAGTAGCACATATATTATAAATTGACATTGGGTAGTGACAGCTGGTGGCACGCTTTGTTGAATAATTTTTTATGGATTCTACCATCTCACCTATTCGTACTAAATCACGAGTTAGTGAATCCTCTTCTTTTTTGCAATTGGACAGTACCAAAGTTATGTTTTAGGATCCAGTCATCATCATAATTATTTTACAACTATTGGAGACATTATTATGAAATATTAACTTTGGTTTATTCAAAGGTATACTCCATAATACAAGTGTACTTTTTGCTCATGCAAATGTGAACGTACCCACATATTACATAGTATATTTAAATCAAAAGAAAATTCAATCAAATACAAGCATTTATTCACAAAAAGAAAAAAAAACACTGGTAATTAGTAATTACACTCTCAAGAATAACAATTAAAAATTTCACAACTTATTCACGTATATTGTATTTCTACTTCTCATGCATGAAAATCACTATTTGTCGGGGTTGGAGAAGAAAGTGTTGATGGAAGGCATAACTTCGGGAGGACGAGTCCTTAAGAACTTTCGAAGTCCATGCTCCGCATATTTTTCCCCTTCCTCGTAGTTCTCCAACACTGCTTTTGCTCTATTGTTTTTATTTATCCTGTAATATTCATAAATATGAAGAAAAAATCCCGAAAATTAGAATCAAATTAAGATCGTCGATTTGTAGATATAAAAACATCGACCGTGCCTTAATCAACTATTGGGATGGCTCAAAAAAATAAAAATATTTACAATTTTATAAATTTGTGCTTGACGACGTACGTGCATGTTTTGAAAATTTCATACCTGACATCAGGGTTAAGGAGGACATTTCTTGTAAGCTGAAATATGCACATACTTGTCACAAATGACATCGCTGCGATTAACGGGTAAACCTATATGTTGAAAAAAACAACACGTAAAAAAAAATGTATATTATGGCGCGAGTTAAATTAAAGTCGATAATTTTAAAAACATGCATCATAAAGAAGATATTACATACATCGGGTTTGATCCAACGACCCATAAGTAGGAAAAATATTTAGTCGAAAGAGTATATATAGTGAAGATTAAGCCTTGGATTGAAGACGTTATTGATTGTACAAAGGAGTGTGGGATACGATGTGTGCTTATATAGTGTAGACGAAATCGTATGTGTTTTCTTAGAGAGGACGTCATACTCAATAATTCAGTGGGCTGTATAATCTTATCATAGTGATGACTTATATTGACTTGTTCTAAATTATATAGTACGGGGTAGCAAACAAGGTGCTCTAGCCTCTTGTTTTATGTTTGGGTCCATAGTAATAAATGAAATTGAACTTGTCTTAGCTGTGGTTAATTCAAAGGAAAGCGAGCTCATCAATTTGAGGTCAAATAGTACAGTACGACCAAAATTGACCAAGGAATTTCAAAAATATACTATCTCCATAAAAAAAATACAAGTTATCATCACATTTTGAGATAATCTGTTCAATATGTACTGTCCAATGCAATTTGGTAGCTAGCTAGAGGTTTATAGTTTAGACACAATTAATTTATGTACAATGTAAAATTGAGTTAGTAGTAGTAAAATGACTCAAATTTTGGCGGTAGACACTACGGATGATATAATGAGAACTTGAAAAATATTAGAATAAAAAACCTAACAGAAAATTGGAAAAACGGCCAAAACGCTCATACATCCATACAAAGTGACGAGACTTGAAACACATGAAATACTTCACAAAATGAAGAACTAACACTCAAATCAACCAATTATAGTCCTAGGCTATATTCAGTTATGTCTTGAGGATATTTGGTTTTTTTCCGAAAAAATGATCAAAATTGAGCAGAATCGCAGTACATAATCCATGGTTTTTTTTTTTGATAAAAAAGGCTCCGAACCAAAAACAGCTCAAATTTTGGCGGTAGCCACTACGGATGATATAATGAGAATTTTGAAAGAATTAAAATAAAAAACCTAACAGACGATTAAAAAAACGACCAAAACGATCAAAAATCCATAGAAAGTGACCAGACTCGATACGCATGAAATACTTCACAAAATGAGGAACCAACACTTAAATCAAAGGAGTATAGACCTATGATATATTCAGTTATGCCTTCAGGATATTTGGTGTATTTCGAAAAATTGATCAAATTTGAGAAGAATCGCAGTACATAATTCGTAGTTTTTCGATAAAATAGTTTCGTAGCACAAAAGGTTTCGGACCTAAAATGGCTCAAACTTTGGTGGCACCCTGAAAGGATGATATTATATTAATATACAAAATATTAAAGTAAAAAACCTAAGAGAAGATTAGAAAAACTGTCAAAACGGTCATAAATCTATACAAAGTAACGAGCTTTGAAACACATGAAAAACTTCACAAAATGAAAAACCAACACTCAAATTCAAAAAGTATAGTCCTAGGATATCTTCACTTATGTTTGGATGATATTTGGCGTTTTTCGAAATTTTGATCAAATTTGACCAAAATCGCAGTACACAATCCACGGTTTTTCGATAAAATGGCACCGGAGCAAAAACTGCGCAAATTTTAGTGTTAGTCTCTAAGTATGATATATTGAGGATTTGCAAAATATTAGAATAAAAAACCTAAGAAAAGACAAGAAAACGGTTAAAACGGTCATAAATCCACACAAATTGACGAGCGTCGAAACTAATGAAATACTTCACAAAATGAGGAACCAACACTGAAACTCAACTAGTATAGTCCTAGGATATCATCAGTAATGTTTGAAAGATATTTGGCGTTTTTGGAAAAATTGATCAAATTTGACCAAAATAGTAGTACATAATCCACGTTTTTTTCGATAAAATGGCTCCGGAGCAAGAACCGCTAAAATTTTGGTGATAGTCTAAAATTTGCAAAATCTAAGAGTAAAAAACCTAAGAAAAAACAAGAAAAACGGTCATCAATCCACAGAAAATGACGAGCGTCGAAACGGATGAAATGATTCACAAAAGGAGGAACCAACACTCAAATCCAACAATTATAGTCCTAGGATATCTTCAGTAATGTTTGGAGGATATTTGGCGTTTGTCGAAAAATTGATCAAATTTGACCAAAATCGTAGTATATAATCCACGGTTTTTCGATAAAATAGCTCCGGAATAAAAACCACTCAAATTTTGGTGGTAGTCTCTAAGTATGATATAATGAGGATTTGAAAAATATTAGAGTAAAAAACCTAAGAAAAGACAAGAAAACGGCTAAAACGGTCATAAATCCATACAAAGTGACGAGCGTTGAAACGGATGAAATAATTCACAAAAGGAGGATCCAACACTCAAATCCAAAACATATAGTCCTAGGATATCTTCAATAATGTTTGGAGAATATTTGGCGTTTGTCGAAAAATTGATGAAATTTGACCAAATCGCAGTATATAATCCACGGGTTTTTCGATATAACGGCTCTGGAACAAAAACCAATTAAATTTTTGGGGTAGTCTCTAAGGATAATATAATGAGGATTTGCAAAACATTTGAGTCAAAAACCTAAGAAAAGACAAGAAAACGGTCAAAACGATCATAAATTCATAAAAACTGATGAGTGTTGAAATGGATAAAAGGAGGAACCAACACTCAATTCCAACAATTATAGTCCCAGGATATCTTCAATATTGTTTGGAGAATATTTGGCGTTTGTCGAAAAATTGATCAAATTTGACCAAAATCGCAGTATGTATAATCCACGGTTTTTCGATAAAATGGCTTCGGAACAAAAACCACTGAAATTTTGGTTGTAGTCTCTAAGTATGATATAATGAGGATTTGCAAAATATTAAAGTCAAAAACCAAAGAAAAGACAAGAAAACGGCCAAAACAGTTAAAAATCCATACAAAGTGACGAGCGTTGAAACGGATGAAATATTTCACAAAATGGGGAACCAACACTCAAACTCAATAACTATAGTCCTAGGATATCATCATTAATGTTTGGAAGATATTTGGCGTTTTTCGAAAAATTGATCAAATTAAAATCGCAGTATATAATCCACGGTTTTTCGATAAAATGGTTATGGAACAAAAATCACTCCAATTTTTGGCGTAGTCTCTAAGTATGATATAATGAGGATTTGCAAAATATTAGAGTTAAAAACCTAAGACAAGACCAGAAAACGGCCAAAACGGTCATAAATCCATACAAAGTAACGAGCGTTGAAACGGATGAAATACATCACAAAAGAAGGAACCAACAATCAATTCCGGCAATTATAGTCCTAGGATATCTTCAGTAATGTTATCAGGATATTTCGCGTTTGTCGAAAAATTGATCAAATTTGACCAAAATCGCAGTATAATCCACTGTTTTTCGATAAAATGGCTCAAAAATAAAAACCACTCAAATTTTTGTGGTGGTCTCTAAGTATGATATAATGAGGATTTGCAAAATATTAGAGTCAAAAACCTAAGAAAAGACAAGAAAATGGTATAACGGACATAAATCCATACAAAGTGACGAGCATTGAAACAGATGGAATACTTCACAAAAGGAGGAACCAACACTCCATTCCAACAATTATAGTCCTAGGATATCTTCAGTAATCTTTGGAGGATATTTGGCGTTTGTCGAAAAATTGATCAAATTTGACCAAAATCGCAGCATATAATCAACGGTTTTTCGATAAAATGGCTGCGAAACAAAAACCACTCAAATTTTTGTGGTAGTCTCTAAGTATGATATAATGAGGATTTGCAAAATATTGGAGTCAAAAAGCTAAGAAAAGACAAAAAATGGCCAAAACGGTCAAAAATCCATACAAAGTGACGAGCGTCGGAACGAATGAAATAATTCCAAAAGGAGGAACTAACACTCAAATCCAACAATTATATTCCTAGGATATCTTTATTAATGTTTGCAAAATATTTCGCGTTTGTCGAAAAATATCCACGGTTTTTCGATAAAATGGCTCCGAAAAAAAAAGCACTCAAATTTTTTTGGTAGTCTCTAAGTATGATATAATGAGTATTTGCAAAATATTAGAGTCAAAAACCTAAGAAAAGACAAGAAAATGGTAAAACGGACATAAATCCATACAATTTGACGAGCGTTGAAACAGATGAAATACTTCACAAAAGGAGGAACCAACACTCAATTGCAACAATTATAGTCCTAGGATATCTTCAGTAATCTTTGGAGGATATTTGGCGTTTGTCGAAAAATAGATCAAATTTGACCAAAATCGCAGTATATAATCCACGGTTTTTCGATAAAATGGATGCGAAACAAAAACCACTCAAATTTTATTGGTAGTCTCTAAGTATGATATAATGAGGATTTGCAAAATATTAGAGTCAAAAACCTAAGAAAAGACAAGAAAACGGCCAAAACGGTCATAAATCTATACAAAGTGACGAGCGTCGAAATGAATGAAATACTTCATAAAAGGAGGAACCAACACTCAAATCCAACAATTAATGTCCTAGGATATCTTCATTAATGTTTGCAGCATATATTGCGTTTGTCGAAAAATTGATCAAATTTGACCAAAATCGCAGTATATAATCCACGGTTTTTCGATAAAATGGCTCCGAAAAAAAAACCACTCAAATTTTTGGGGTAGTCTCTAAGTATGATATAATAAGGATTTGCAAAATATTAGAGTCAAAAACCTAAGAAAAGATAAGAAAACGGCAAAAACGATCATATATCCATACAAAGTGACGAACGTTGAAACGGATGAAATACTTCACAAAAGGATGATCCAACACTCAAATCAAACAACTATAGTCCTAGGATATCTTCAATAATGTTTAGAGGATATTTGGCGTTGGTCGAAAAATTGATCAAATTTGACCAAATCGCAGTATACAATCCACGGCTTTTCGATAAAACGGCTCCGGAACAAAAACCACTCAAATGTTTGGGGTAGTTTCTAAGTATGATGTAATGAGGATTTGCAAAACATTTGAGTCAAAAACCTAAGAAAAGACTAGAAAACGGCAAAAACGGTCATAAATCCATAAAAACTGACGAGTGTTGAAACGGATGAAATAATTTACAAAAGGAGGATCCAACCCTCAAATCCAACAATTATAGTCCTAGGATATCTTCAATAATGTTTCGAGGATATTTGGCGTTTGTCGAAAAATTGATCAAATTTGATCAAATTTGACTAATATCGCAGTTACATAATCCACGGTTTTTCGATAACATAGCTCCGGAACAAAAACCATTGAAATTTTGCTGGTAGTCTCTAAATACAATATAATTAGGATTTGCAAAATATTAGAGTCAAAAACCTAAGAAAAGACAAGAAAACGGCCAAAACGGTCATACATCCATACAAAGTGACGAGCGTCGAAACGGATGAAATACTTCACAAAATGAGGAACCAACACTCAAACTCAAGAAATATAGTCCTATGATATCATCAACAATGTTTGGAAGATGTTTCGCGTTTTTTGAAAAATTGATCAAATTTGACCAAAATCGCAGTATATAATCCACGGTTTTTCGATAAAATGGCTCCGGAACAAAAATTACTCAAATTTTTGGGGTTGTCTCTAAGATTGTTATAATGAGGATTTGCAAAATATTAGAGTTAAAAACCTAAGAAAAGACAAGAAAACGGCCAAAACGGTCATAAATCCATTCAAAGTAACGAGCGTTAAAACGGATGAAATACATCACAAAAGAAGGAACCGACAATCAATTCCCACAATTATAGTCCTAGGATATCTTCAGTAATGTTTGCAGGATATTTCGCGTTTGTCGAAAAATTGATCAAATTTCACCAAAATCGCAGTATATAATCCACGGTTTTTCGATAAAATGGCTGCGAAACAAAAAGCACCCAAATTTTTGTGGTAGTCTCTAAGTATGATATAATGAGGATTTGCAAATTATTAGAGTAAAAAACCTAAGAAAAGACAAGAAAACGGCCAAAACGGTCATAAATCCATACAAAGTGACGAGCGTTGAAACGGATGAAATAATTTACAAAAGGAGGATCCAACACTCAAATCCATAACCTATAGTCCTAGGATATCTTCAATAATCTTTGGGGGATATTTGGCGTTTGTCGAAAAATTGATGAAATTTGACCAAATCGGAGTATATAATCCACGGTTTTTCGATAAAACGTCTCCGGAACAAAAATCACTCAAATTTTTGGGGTAGTCTCTAAGTATGATATAATGAGGATTTGCAAAACATTTGAGTCAAAAACCTAAGAAAAGACAAGAAAACGGCCAAAACGGTCATAAATTCATGAAAACTGGCGAGTGTTGAAACAGATGAAATATTTCACAAAAGGAGGAACCAACACTCAATTCTAACAATTATAGTTCTAGGATATCTTCTATAATGTTTGGAGAATATTTGGCGTTTGTCGAAAAATTGATCCAATTTGACCAAAATCGCAGTATATATAATCCACGGTGTTTCGATAAAATGGCTCCGGAACAAAAACCACTAAAATTTTGGTTGTAGTCTTTAAGTATGATATAATAAGGATTTGCAAAATATTAGAGTCAAAAACCTAAGAAAAGACAAGAAAACGGCCAAAACGGTTTACAATCCATACAAAGTGACGAGCGTCGAAATGGATGAAATACTTCATAAAATGAGGAACCAACACTCAAACTCAACAAGTATAGTCCTAGGATATCATCATTAATGTTTGGAAGATATTTGGCGTTTTTCGAAAAATTGATCAAATTTGACCAAAATCGCAGTATATAATCCACGGTTTTTCGATAAAATGGTTATGGAGCAAAAATCACTCAAATTTTTGGGGTAGTCTCTCTGTATGATATAATGAGGATTTGCAAAATATTAGAGTTAAAAACCTAAGACAAGACCAGAAAACGGCCAAAACGGTCATAAATCCATACAAAGTAACGAGCGTTGAAACGAATGAAATACTTCACAAAAGGAGGAACCAACACTTAAATCCAACAGTTATAGTGTAATACTCCGTATTTTTGAGACCCTAAAATTATATTATTTATGCTAATAAAGTTATTTTATCAAAAAGTATTTTCGAAAATTTACATTGGAAGGACATTTTTTTCGGTGACTTCGAAAAGACGTAAAGCTATTTATATTGGTTTAAAAAAATAAAAATTTATTATTGCAATTTAAATATCCAATGACCAAAGTGCCCTTGTTTTATTAATATCCCCACAAACCCTTTTGTCATCCCGTAGAAATCCATCAGGCCATCATCATCTTCTTCGTCCTTTATTCCCAAGTGCGCCGCCATTTTTTTTCGCTCACGTCTCTGGATTTCCGGCTCGGTTTTTGTCGAAAATTGTATCACTGAGCTTCTTTTTCAGTCCTCTACAAAACGGTATAAGTTTCTTCTTATATAGTTCAAGCCTTACCGTTGTCGATAATTCGTATCTTACGCTATGTACTTTGATTTACAAGGATTTTATTGTTTTAGATTCTAATTTTCATGATTAACGTTGTTTTGGAAGATAGTAATTTGTTTTTCTAAAGCCTTTTGGATTGGGGTTGATTCGTTTGATCTTTGTTCGCTATTTTCGAATTTACGATGATTCTTGGATGCTTTTCCGTAGTGTCGTGGCCGTTGGTAATATTAGGCACCTGCTAAACTGAAGTTTTGGTCTACAAAAGCATGAAAATCATGGCCTAGCTAGAAGTTGACCGTAGGATATGAATTAGGTGTGCTTGGTCTGATCATCTTGGTTTTATTAATCCCAACTTGTTTAGGACTTTCTATATATTAAGGTGAATTATTGGAAGGGTATTAGTTAATTGTTTGTGTAATTGAGTCAAATTATATGTTACGGCAAAGTCGGTTAAAGGGTGCTTGTGTTGGTATACACTTGAATGGTTAAAGTTCTTGAAGACGGACTTTAGGGGCTGTTTTGTGGGAGTTTATGTATTAATTGAGGAGTGTGGTATTTAAGGGCCATTGTAAGGTGATTTTATACTTGTAAGTCACAGGGGAATAGACGAGCGAAGTTATAGAGCATGTCTAGTGTTCCTGTGTCCGTGGATAGTCGTTGACCTGCATGCATTATACAACATACATATCATACAATGTAGTTGCATAAACTAATTGGCATATTTTACATACTCATGTAGAGTCCGAGTTCGTAGAAGAACAGTTTTAGTGCTTGCTGAGCTACTGTGAGACTTATTGCGGAATAAGGTAAGAAGAATTACTTATCTCCTGCAAAGGAACTTCTAAATGCGTTTTAAAGTTGAGAAGTATTATATATATAAATTGTTTTACAGAAAAGTATGTGATTTCGAAAGGTAATTGCTAAGTGTAAGGTTTAAGTGCAAAGGTTTACTAGTTTTACTAATTTATACATGTATTATTATTTAAAGGTTTTATATATGTTGTTAACTTTGGTAAGGGAGTTAACTTGAGTACAGGGTGACCATAATGGTCTAAGTATAATGTGCACAAAGTATAGATAGGGTGGATTGATCCTCCACCCTGATCCTTTATATCCTCCCCTTGGGAACAGGACCCTAGGGGGATGCATGCATTCGGGATTATTGGTTGAAGGAAGTCAGCCCTGGTACTGAAGGAAAAAAGGAACAAAGAAGAAGGATTTTATCATATCGTTTATTATATTTTCTATACTACTTAAATGTTATCGGTTCCAATGTTTTAAATTACTCAAAGTTTCCAGCCGTGCTATGTGTCTAGGAAAAATATATATATTTTATTTTAAAACTGTTTCCTAGATAAGTTGCTTCTTACCAACCCGTTTGGTTGACGATTTCTACGTTTTCATAGTCTTGCAGGTTAGTTTTGAAGTGCTTGGGGATGCTCAAGGGATCAGAGTGATGATCGCTTACCGTATTAAATAAAGTTCAGAATTAGTTACTTTATCGCTTCCACATTTCAATTAAGATTATTCCAGAATTGTATTTCATTCTATTGGGATGTAACACATTTATATACTTTATATTTGGAGTTATTAGATCATTAGAATTGACCTTCTGCCTTAACGATTGAACTAGGATGTCAATCGTGGCGGTAACACTCCCAATTGTCCTTGTTTTAAATCAAATTCATTTTCTAAAATCTCAGGAAATTGGGAGTGTTACATATAGTCCCAGGATATCTTCATTAATGTTTGCATAATATTTCGTGTTTGTTGAAAAATTGATCAAATTTGACCAAAATCGCAGTATATAATCCACGGTTTTTCGATAAAATGGCTCCAAAAAAAAAACTACTCAAATTTTTGGGGTAGTCTCTAAGTATGATATAATAAGGATTTGCATAATATTAGAGTCAAAAACCTAAGAAAAGACAAGAAAACGGCAAAAACGATCATAAATCCATACAAAGTGACGAGCATTGAAACAGATGAAATAATTCACAAAAGGAGGATCCTTCACTCAAATCCAAAACCTATAGTCCTAGGATATCTTCAACAATGTTTGGAGGATATTTGGCGTTTGTCGAAAAATTGATCAAATTTGACCAAATCGCAGTCTATAATCCACGGTTTTTCGATAATACGGCTCGTGAACAAAAACCACTCAAATTATTGGGGTAGTTTCTAAGTATGATATAATGAGAATTTGCAAAACATTTGAGTCAAAAACCTAAGAAAAGACAAGAAAACGGCAAAAACGGTCATAAATCCATAAAAACTGACGAGTGTTGAAACGGATGAAATACTTCGCAAAAGGAGGAACCAACACTCAAATCCAACAATTATAGTCCTAGGATATCTTCATTAATGTTTGCAGCATATATCGCGTTTGTCGAAAAATTGATCAAATTTGACCAAATCGCAGTATATAATCCACGGTTTTTCGATAAAACGGCTCTGGAACAAAAACAACTCAAATTTTTGGGGTAGTTTCTAAGTATGATATAATGAGGATTTGCAAAACATTTGAGTCAAAAACCTAAGAAAAGACAAGAAAACGGCCCAATCGGTCATAAATCCATAAAAAGTGACGAGCGTTGAAACGGATGAAATAATTCATAAAGGAGGATCTAACACTCAAATCCAAAACCCATAGTCCTAGGATATCTTCTATAATGTTTGGAGAATATTTGGCGTTTGTCGAAAAATTGATGAAATTTGACCAAATCGAAGTATATAATCCACGGGTTTTTCGATACAACAGCTCCGGAACAAAAATCACTAAAATTTTTGGGGTAGTCTCTTAGGATGATATAATGAGGATTTGCAAAACATTTGAGTCAAAAACCTAAGAAAAGACAAGAAAACGGCCAAAACGGTCATAAATTCATAAAAATTGACGAGTGTTGAAATGGATGAAATACTTCACAAAAGGAGGAACCAACACTCAATTCCAACAATTATAGTCCTAGTATATCTTCAATAATGTTTGGAGAATATTTGGCGTTTGTCGAAAAATTAATCAAATTTGACCAAAATCGCAGTATATATAATCCACTGTTTTTCGATAAAATGGCTTCGGAACAAAAACCACTGAAATTTGGTGGTAGTCTCTAAGTATGATATAATGAGGATTTGCAAAATATTAAAGTCAAAAACCAAAGAAAAGACAAGAAAACGGCCAAAACAGTTAAAAATCCATACAAAGTGACGAGCGTTGAAACGGATGAAATATTTCACAAAAGGAGGAACCAACACTCAAACTCAACAAGTATAGTACTAGGATATCATCATTAATGTTTGGAAGATACTTGGCGTTTTTCGAAAAATTGATCAAATTTGACCAAAATCGCAGTATATAATCCACGGTTTTTCGATAAAATGGTTATGGAACAAAAATCACTCAAATTATTGGCGTAGTCTCTATGTATGATATAATGAGGATTTGCAAAATATTAGAGTTAAAAACCTAAGACAAGACCAGAAAACGGCCAAAACGGTCATAAATCCATAGAAAGTAACGAGCGTTGAAACGGATGAAATACATCATAAAAGAAGGAACCAACAATCAAATCCAACAATTTTAGTCCTAGGATATCTTGAGTAATGTTATCAGGATATTTCGCGTTTGTCGAAAAATTGATCAAATTTGACCAAAATCGTAGAAAATAATCCTTGGTTTTTCGATAAAATGGCTCCAAAACAAAAACCACTCAAATTTTTGTGGTGGTCTCTAAGTATGATATAATGAGGATTTGCAAAATATTAGAGTAAAATACCTAAGAAAAGACAAGAAAATGGTATAACGGACATAAATCCATACAAAGTGACGAGCGTTGAAACAAATGAAATACTTCACAAAAGGAGGAACCAACACTCCATTCCAACAATTATAGTCCTAGGATATCTTCAGTAATATTTGGAGGATATTTGGCGTTTGTCGAAAAATTGATCAAATTTGACCAAAATTGCAGCATATAATCCACAGTTTTTCGATAAAATGGCTGCGAAACAAAAACCACTCAAATTTTTGTGGTAGTCTCTAAGTATGATATAATAAGGATTTGCAAAATATTAGAGTAAAAAATACTCAGAAAACACATGAAAACGGCAAAAACGATCATTAATCCATACAAAGTCACGAGCGTTGAAACGGATGAAATAATTCACAAAAGGAGGATCGAACACTCAAATCCAAAAGCTATTGTCCTAGGATATCTTCAACAATGTTTGGAGGATATTTGGCGTCTGTCGAAAAATTGATCAAATTTGACCAAATCGCTGTATATAATCCACAATTTTTCGATAAAATGGCTCCGGAACAAAAACCACTTAAATTTTTTGGGTAGTTTCTAAGTATGATATAATGAGGATTTTCAAAACATTTGAGTCAAAAACCTAAGAAAAGACAAGAAAACGGCCAAAACGGTCATAAATCCATAAAACCTGACAAGTGCTGAAACGGATGAAATACTTCACAAAAGGAGTAACCAACACTCAATTCCAACAATTATAGTCCTAGGATATCTTCATTAATGATTGCAAAATATTTCGCGTTTGTCGAAAAATTGATCAAATTTGACCAAAATCGCAGTATATAATCCACGGTTTTTCGATAAAATGGCTCCGAAACAAACAACACTCGAATTTTTGTGGTAGTCTCTAAGTATGATATAATGAGGATTTGTAAAATATTGGAGTAAAAAACCTAAGAAAAGACAAGAAAATGGTAAAACGGACATAAATCCATGCAATTGGACGAGCGTTGAAACAGATGAAATACTTCACAAAAGAAGGAACCAACACCCAATTGCAACAATTATAGTCCTAGGATATCTTCAGTAATCTTTGGAGGATATTTGGCGTTTGTCGAAAAAATATCTAATTTGACCAAAATCGCAGCTTATAATCCACGGTTTTTCGATAAACGGTCATAAATCCATAAAAACTGACGAGCGTCGAAACGGATGAAATACTTCACAAAAGGAGGAACCAACACTCAATTCCAACAATTATTGTCCTAGGATATCGTCATTAATGTTTGCAAAATATTTCGCGTTTGTCGAAAAATTGATCAAATTTGACCAAAATCGCAGTATGTAATCCACGGTTTTTCGATAAAATGGCTCCGAAAAAAACAACACTCAAATTTTTGTGGTAGTCTCTAAGTATGATATAATGAGGATTTGCAAAATATTAGAGTCAAAAACATAAGAAAACACAAGAAAATGGTAAAACGGACATAAATCCATACAATGTGACGAGCGTTGAAATAGATGAAATACTTCACAAAAGGAGGAACCAACACTCAATTGCAACAATTATAGTCGTAGGATATCTTCAGTAATTTTTGGAGGATATTTGGCGTTTGTCGAAAAATATATCAAATTTGACCAAAATCGCAGCATATAATCCACGGTTTTTCGATAAAATGGCTGCGAAACAAAAACCACTCAAATTTTGGTGGTAGTCTCTACGTATGATATAATGAGGATTTGCAATATATTAGAGTAAAAAACCTAAGAAAAGACAAGAAAACGGCCAAAACGGTCATAACTCCATACAAAGTAACGAGCGTCGAAACGGATGAAATACTTCACAAAATGAGGAACCAACACTCAATTCCAACAATTATAGTCCTAGGATATCTTCATTAATGTTTGCAAAATATTAGCGACAAAAACCTAAAAAAAGACAAGAAAACGGCCAAAGCGGTCATAAATCTATACTAAGTGACGAGTGTCGAAATGAATGAAATACTTCATAAAAGGAGCAACCAACACTCAAATCCAACAATTATTGTCCTAGGATATCTTCATTAATGTTTGTACATTATATCGCGTTTGTCGAAAAATTGATCAAATTTGACCAAAATTGCAGTATATAATCCACGGTTTTTCGATAAAATGGCTCCTAAAAAAAACCACTCAAATTTTTGGGGTAGTCTCTAAGTATGATATAATAAGGATTTGCAAAATATTAGAAACAAAAACCTAAGAAAAGACAAGAAAACGATAAAACGATCATAAATCCATACAAACTGACGAGTGTTGAAACGGATGAAATACTTCACAAAAGGAGGAACCAACACTCAATTCCAACAATTATTGTCCTAGGATATCTTCATTAATGTTTGCAAAATATTTCGCGTTTGTCGAAAAATTGATCAAATTTGACCAAAATTGCAGTATATAATCCACGGTTTTTCGATAAAATGGCTCCGAAAAAAAAACCACTCAAACTTTTGGGGTAGTCTCTAAGTATGATATAATGAGGATTTGCAAAACATTTGAGTCAAAAACCTAAGAAAAGACAAGAAAACGGTGAACACGGTCATAAATCCATAAAAACTGACGAGTGTTGAAACGGATGAAATATTTCACAAAAGGAGGAACCAACACTCAATTCTAACAATTATAGTCCTAGGATATCTTCAATAATGTTTGGAAAATATTTGGGGTTTGTCGAAAAATTGATCCAATTTGACCAAAATCGCAGTATATATAATCCATGGTGTTTCGATAAAATGGCTCCGGAACAAAAACCACTGAAATTTTTGTTGTAGTCTTTAAGTATGATATAATGTGGATTTGCAAAACATTAGAGTCAAAAACCTAAGAAATGACAAGAAAACGGCCAAAACGGTTTACAATCCATACAAAGTGACGAGCGTCGAAATGGATGAAATATTTCACAAAATGAGGAACCAACACTCAAAATCAACAAGTATAGTCCTAGGATATCATCATTAAAGTTTGGAAGATATTTGGCGTTTTTCGAAAAATTGATCAAATTTGACCAAAATCGCAGTATATAATTCACGATTTTTCGATAAAATGGTTATGGAACAAAAATCACTCAAAAATTTGGGGTAGTCTCTATGTATGATATAATGACGATTTGCAAAATATTAGAGTTAAAAACCTAAGACAAGACCAGAAAACGGCCAAAACGGTCATAAATCCATACAAAGTAACGAGCGTTGAAACGAATGAAATACTTCAAAAAAAGAGGAACCAACACTTAAATCCAAAAATTATAGTCCGAGGATATCTTCATTAATGTTTGCATAATATTTGGTGTTTGTTGAAAAATTGAACAAATTTGACCAAAATCGCAGTATATAATCCACGGTTTTCGATAAAATGGCTCTGAAAAAAAAACTACTCAAATTTTTGTGGTAGTCTCTAAGTATGATATAATAGAATTTGCAAAATATAAGAGTCAAAAACCTAAGAAAAGACACGAAAACAGCCAAAACGGTCATAAATCCATACAAAAGGAGGAACCAACACTCAAATCCAACAATTATAGTCCTAGGATATCTTCATTAATGTTTGCAGCATATTTCACGTTTGTCGAAAAATTGATCAAATTTGACCAAAATCGCAGTATATAATTCACGGTTTTTCGATAAAATGGCTCCGAAAAAAAAACCACTCAAATTTTTGGGGTAGTCTCTAGGTATGATATAATAAGGATTTGCAAAATATTAGAGTCAAAAACCTAAGAAAAAAATAAGAAAACGCCAAAAACGATCATAAATCCATACAAAGTGATGAACGTTGAAACGGATGAAATACTTCACAAAAGGAGGATGCTACACTCAAATCCAATAACTATAGTCCTAGGATATCTTCAATAATGTTTGGAGGATATTTGGCGTTTGTCGAAAAATTGATCAAATTTGACCAAATCGCAGTATATAATCCACGGTTTTTCGATAAAACGGCTCCAGAACAAAAACCACTCAAATTTTTGGGGTAGTTTCTTAGTATGATATAATGAGGATTTGCAAAATATTTGAGTCTAAAACCTAAGAAAAGAAAATAAAACGGCCAAAACGGTCATAAATCAATAAAAACTGACGAGTGTTGAAACGGATAAAATACTTCACTAAAGAGGGAACCAACACTCAAATCCAACAATTATAGTCCTAGGATATCTTCATTAATGTTTGCAGCATGTTTCACGTTTGTCGAAAAATTGATCAAATTTGACCAAAATCGCAGTATATAATTCACGGTTTTTCGATAAAATGGCTCTGAAAAAAATCCACTCAAATTTTTGGGGTAGTCTCTGAGTATGATATAATAAGGATTTGCAAAATATTAGAGTCAAAAACCTAAGAAAAAAATAAGAAAACGCCAAAAACGATCATAAATCCATACAAAGTGATGAACATTGAAACGAATGAAATCATTCACAAAAGGATGATCCAACACTCAAATCCAACAACTATAATCCTAGGATATATTCAATAATGTTTAGAGGATATTTGGCGTTTGTCGAAAAATTGATCAAATTTGACCAAATTGCAGTATATAATCCATGGTTTTTCGATAAAACGGCTCCAGAACAAAAACCACTCAAATTTTTGGGGTAGTTTCTTAGTATGATATAATGAGGATTTGCAAAATATTTGAGTCTAAAACCTAAGAAAAGAAAATAAAACGGCCAAAACGGTCATAAATCAATAAAAACTGACGAGTGTTGAAACGGATAAAATACTTCACTAAAGAGGGAACCAACACTCAAATCCAACAATTATAGTCCTAGGATATCTTCATAAATGTTTGCAGCATATTTCGCGTTTGTCGAAAAATTGATCAAATTTGACCAAAATTGCAGTAATCCACGGTTTTTCGATAAAATGGCTCCGAAAAAAAAACCACTCAAATTTTTGGGGTAGTCTCTAGGTATGATATAATATGGATTTGCAAAATATTAGAGTCAAAAACCTAAGAAAAGACAAGAAAACGGCAAAAACGATCATAAATCCATACAAAGTGATGAACGTTGAAACGGATGAAATACTTCACAAAAGGAGGATGCTACACTCAAATCCAATAACTATAGTCCTAGGATATCTTCAATAATGTTTGGAGGATATTTGGCGTTTGTCGAAAAATTGATCAAATTTGACCAAATCGCAGTATATAATCCACGGTTTTTCGATAAAACGGCTCTGGAACAAAAACAACTCAAATTTTTGGGGTAGTTTCTAAGTATGATATAATGAGGATTTGCAAAACATTTGAGTCAAAAACCTAAGAAAAGACAACGAAACGGCCAAAACGTTCATAAATCAATAAAAACTGACGATTGTTGAAACGGATGAAATACTTCACAAAAGGAGGAACCAAAACTCAAATCCAACAATTATAGTCCTAGGATATCTTCATTAATGTTTGCAGCATATTTCACGTTTGTCGAAAAATTGATCAAATTTGACCAAAATCGCAGTATATAATTCACGGTTTTTCGATAAAATGGCTCCGAAAAAAAAACCACTCAAATTTTTGGGGTAGTCTCTAGGTATGATATAATAAGGATTTGCAAAATATTAGAGTCAAAAACATAAGAAAAGACAAGAAAACGGCAAAAACGATCATAAATCCATACAAAGTGAGGAGCGTTGAAACGGATGAAATAATTCACAAAAGGACGATCCAACACTCAAATCCAACAACTATAGTCCTAGGATATATTCAATAATGTTTGGAGGATATTTGGCGTTTGTCGAAAAATTGATCAAATTTGACCAAATCGCAGTATATAATCCATGGTTTTTCGATAAAACGGCTCCGAAACAAAAACCACTCAAATTTTTGGGGTAGTTTCTAAGTATGATATAATGAGGATTTGCAAAACATTTGAGTCAAAAACCTAAGAAAAGACAAGAAAACGGCCCAAACGGTCATAAATCCATAAAAAGTGACGAGCGTTGAAACGGATGAAATAATTCATAAAGGAGGATCTAACACTCAAATCCAAAACCCATAGTCCTAGGATATCTTCAGTAATGTTTGGAGGATATTTGGTGTTTGTCAAAAAATTGATCAAATTTGACGAAAATCGCAAGTATATAATCCACAGTTATTCGATAAAATGGCTGCTGAACAAAAACCACTCAAATTTTTTAGGTAGTCTCTAAGTATGAAATTATGAGGATTTGCAAAATATTAGAGTCAAAAACCTAAGAAAAGACAAGAAACGACCAAAACGGTCATAAATCCATAAAAAGTGACTTGCGTTAAAACGGATGAAATACTTTAATAAGGAGGAACCAACACTCAATTACAACTATTATAGTCCTAAGATATCTTCATTAATGTTTGGAGGATATTTGGCGTTTGTCGAAAGTTTGATCAAATTTGACCAAAATCGCATAACATAATCCACGGTTTTTTGATAAAATGGCTCCGGAACAAAACCACTCAAATTTTGGTGGTAGTGTATAAGTATGATATAATGAGGATTTGCAAAATATTAAAGTCAAAAACCTAAGAAAAGACAAGAAAACGAACAAAACGGTCATAAATCCATACAAAGTGACGAGCGTTGAAACGGATGAAATAATTCACAAAAGGAGGAACCAATATTCAATTCCAACAATTATAGTCCTAGGATATCATCATTAATGTTTGGAGGGTATTTGTCGTTTGTCGAAAAATTGATCAAATTTGACCAAAATCGAATGTATATAATCTACGGTTTTTCGATAAATGGCTCCGAAACAAAAACCACTCAAATTTTTGGGTTAGCCTCTAATTATGACATGATGAGGATTTGTAAAATATTAGAGTAAAAAACCTAAGAAAAGACAAGAAAACAGCCAACATGGTCATAAATCTATAAAAACTGACGAGTGTTGAAACGGATGAAATATTTCACAAAAGGAGGAACTAACACTCAATTCTAACAATTATAGTCCTAGGATATCTTCAATAATGTTTGGAGAATATTTGGCGTTTGTCGAAAAATTGATCCAATTTGACCAAAATCGCAGTATATATAATCCACGGTGTTTCGATAAAATGGCTCCGGAACAAAAACCACTGAAATTTTGGTTGTAGTATTTAAGTATGATATAATGTGGATTTGCAAAACATTAGAGTCAAAAACCTAAGAAATGACAAGAAAACGGCCAAAACGGTTTACAATCCATACAAAGTGACGAGCGTCGAAATGGATGAAATATTTCACAAAATGAGGAACCAACACTCAAACTCAACAAGTATAGTCCTAGGATATCATCATTAAAGGTTGGAAGATATTTGGCGTTTGTCGAAAAATTGATCAAATTTGACCAAAATCGCAGTATATAATTCACGGTTTTTCGATAAAATGGTTATGGAACAAAAATCACTCAAAATTTTGGGGTAGTCTCTATGTATGATATAATGAGGATTTGCAAAACATTTGAGTCAAAAACCTAAGAAAAGACAACAAAACGGCCAAAACGGTCATAAATCAATAAAAACTGACGATTGTTGAAACGGATGAAATACTACACAAAAGGAGGAACCAAAACTCAAAACCAACAATTATAGTCCTAGGATATCTTCATTAATGTTTGCAGCATATTTCACGTTTGTCGAAAAATTGATCAAATTTGACCAAAATCGCAGTATATAATTCACGGTTTTTCGATAAAATGGCTCCGAAAAAAAACCCACTCAAATTTTTGGGGTAGTCTCTAGGTATGATATAATAAGGATTTGCAAAATATTAGAGTCAAAAACATAAGAAAAGACAAGAAAACGGCAAAAACGATCATTAATCCATACAAAGTGACGAGCGTGGAAACGGATGAAATAATTCACAAAAGGACGATCCAACACTCAAATCCAACAACTATAGTCCTAGGATATATTCAATAATGGTTGGAGGATATTTGGGGTTTGTCGAAAAATTGATCAAATTTGACCAAATCGTAGTATTGAATCCACGGTTTTTCGATAAAACGGCTCCGGAACAAAAACCACTGAAATTTTGGTGGTAGTCTCTAAGTATGATATAATAAGGATTTGCAAAATATTAGAGTAAAAAACCTAAGAAAAGACAAGAAAACGGCCAAAACGGTCATAACTCCATACAAAGTAACGAGCGTCGAAACGGATGAAATACTTCACAAAATGAGGAACCAACGCTCAAACTCAACAAGTATAGTCCTATGATATCATCAATAATGTTTAGAAGATATTTGGCGTTTGTCGAAAAAATGGCTATGGAACAAAAACCACTCAAATTTTTGGAGTAGTTTCTAAGAATGATATAATGAGGATTTGCAAAACATTTGAGTCAAACACCTAAGAAAAGACAAGAAAACGGCCAAAACGGTAATAAATCCATAAAAACTGATGAGTGTTGAAAATGATGAAATACTTCACAAAAGGAGGAACCAACACTCAATTCCAACAATTATAGTCCTAGGATATCTTCAATAATGTTTCGAGGATATTTGGCGTTTGTCGAAAAATTGATCAAATTTGACCAAAATTGGCAGTTACATAATTTACGGTTTTTCGATAAAATGGCTCCGGACCAAAAAACACTGAAATTTTGGTGGTAGTCTCTAAGTATGATATAATGAGAATTTGCAAAATATTAGAGTAAAAAACCTAAAAAAAAGACAAGAAAACGGCCAAAACGGTCATAAATCCATAAAAAGTGACGAGCGTCGAAACGGATGAAATACTTCACAAAATGAGGAACCAACACTCAATTCCAACTATTATAGTCCTAGGATATCTTCATTAATGTTTGGAGGATATTCGACGTTTTTCGAAAAATTGATCAAATTTGACCAAAAGCGCAGTATATAATCCACGGGTTTTCGATAAAATGGCTCCGGAACAAAACCACTCAAATTTTGGTGGTAGTCTATAAGTATGATATAATGAGGATTTGCATAATATTAAAATCAAAAACCTAATAAAAGACCAGAAAACGACCAAAACTGTCATAAATCCATACAAAGTGACGAGTGTTGAAACGGATGAAATAATTCACAAAAGGAGGAACCAACATTCAATTCCAACAATTATAGTCCTAGGATATCATCATTAATGTTTGGAGGGTATTTGTCGTTTGTCGAAAAATTGATCAAATTTGACCAAAATCGCATGTATATAATCTACGGTTTTTCGATAAATGGCTCCGAAACAAAAACCACTCAAATTTTTGTGGTAGCCTCTAATTATGACATGATGAGTATTTTTAAAATATTAGAGTCAAAAACCTAAAAAAAAAGACAAGAAAACGACCAAAACAGTCATAAATCCATACAAAGTGACTTGCGTTGAAACGGATGAAATACTTCACAAAAGGAGGAACCAACACTAAATTCCAATTATTATAGTCCTAGGATATTTTCAATAATGTTTGGAGGATATTTTGTGTTTGTCGAAAAATTGATCAAATTTGACCAAAATCGCAAGTATATAATCCACGGTTTTTCGATAAAATGGCTCCGGAACAAAAACACTCATATTTTTGGGGTAGTCTTTAAGTATGATATAATGAGGGTTTGCAAAATATTAGAGTCAAAACCTAAGAAAAGATATTTGGCGTTTGTCCAAAATTTGACTAAATCGCAGTATATAATCCATGGTTTTTCGATAAAATGGCTTCGGAACAAAATCTACTCAAATTTTTGGCGTAGTTTTTAAGTATGATATAGTGAGGATTTGCCAAACATTTGAGTCAACAACCTAATAAAAGACAAGAAAACGGCCAAAGTGGTCATAAATCCATAAAAACTGACGAGCATTGAAATGGATGAAATATTTCACATAAGGAGGAGCCAAAACTCAATTCCAACAATTATAGTCCTAGGATATCTTCAATAATGTTTGGAAGATATTTGGCGTTTGTCGAAAAATTGATCAAATTTGATCAAATTTAACCAAAATCGCAGTACATAATCCACGGTTTTTCGATAGAATGGCTCCGGAACAAAAACCACTAAAATTTTGGTGTAGTCTCTATGTATGATATAATGAGGATTTGCAAAATATTAGAGTCAAAAACCTAAGAAAAGACAAGAAAATGGCAAAACGGTCATAAATCCATACAAAGTGATGTGCGTTGAAACAGATGAAATATTTCACAAAAGGAGGAACCAACAATCAATTCCAACAATTATAGTCCTAGGATATTCTCAGTAATGTTTGGAGGATATTTGGCGTTTGTCGAAAAATTTATCAAATTTGACCAAAATCAAAGTATTTAATCCACGGTTATTCGATAAAATGGCTCCTGAACAAAAACCACTCAAATTTTGGTGGTAGTCTCTTAGTATGATATAATGAGGATTTGCAAAATATTAGAGTTAAAAACCTAAGAAAAGACAAGAAAAACGGCCAAACCGATCATAATTCTATACAAAGTGACGAGCGTCGAAACGGATGAAATACTTTACAAAATGAGGAACCAACACTGAAATCCAACAATTATAATCCTACGATATCTTTAGTAATCTTTTGAGAATATTTGGCGTTTGCCGAAAAATTGATCAAATTTGACCAAAATCGTCGTATATAATCCACGGGTTTTCGGTACAATGGCTCCGGAACTAAAACCGCACAAATTTTAGTGGTAGTATCTAACTATGATATAATGAGGATTTGCGTAATATTATAGTAAAAAACCTAAGAAAAGACAAGAAAAACGGCCAAAACGGTCATCAATCCATAGAAAGTGACGAACGTCGAAACAGATAAAATAATTCAGAAAATGAGAAACCAACACCCAAATCCATCAATTATAGTTCTAGCATATCTTTAGTAATGTTTGGAGGATACTTGGCGTTTGTCGAAAAATTGATTAAATTTAACCAAAATCGCAGTATATAAGCCACAGTTTTTCGATAAAATGGCACCGGAACATAAACCGCTCAAATTTTGGAGGTTGTCTCTAAATATGCTATAATGAGGATTTGCAGAATATATAGTCAAAAACCTAAGAAAATACAAGAAGACGCTCAAAACGGTCAATAATCCAAACAAATTGACGAGCGTTGAAACGGATAAAATAATTCACAAAATGAGGAACCAACTCTCAAATCCAACGTTTATAGTTCTAGGATATCTTCAATAATGTCTGGAAGATATTTGGCGTTTGTCCAAAATTTGACCAAATCGCAGTATATAATCCATGATTTTTCGATAAAATGGCTTCGGAACAAAAACTACTCAAATTTTTGGCGTAGTTTTTAAGTATGATATAGTGAGGATTTGCAAAACATTTGAGTCAAAAACCTAATAAAAGACAAGAAAACGGTCAAAACGGTCATAAATCCATAAAAACTGACGAGCGTTGAAACGGATGAAATACTTCACAAAAGGAGGAACCATAACTAAATTCCAACAATTATAGTTCTAGGATATCTTCAATAATGTTTTGAAGATATTTGGTGTTTGTCGAAAAATTGATCAAATTTTACCAAAATCGTAGTATATAAGCCACAGTTTTTCGATAAAATGGCAATGGAACATAAACCGCTCAAATTTTGGTGGTTGTTTCTAAGTATGCTATAATGAGGATTTGAAGAATATATAGTCAAAAACCTAAGAAAAGACAAGAAAACGCTCAAAACGGTCATTAATCCATACAAACTGACGAGCGTAGAAACGGATAAAATAATTCACAAAATGAGGAACCAACTCTCAAATCCAACATTTATCGTCCTAGGATATCTTCAGTATTGTTAGGAGGATATTTGGCGTTTGTCGAAAAATTGATCAAATTTGACCAAAATCGCAGTATATAAGCCACGGGTTTTCGGTAAAATGGCTCCGGAACAAAAACCGCTCAAAATTTGATGGTAGTCTCTAAGTATGATATAATGAGGATTTGCAGAATATTATACTCAAAAACCTAAGAAAAGACAAGAAAACGGCAAAAAAGGTCATAAATCCATACAAAGTGATGATCGTCGAAACGAATGAATACTTCACAAAAGAAATCAAGACTCAAATTCAACAAGTTTAGTCCTTGGATATTTTCAGTAAGGTTTGGACGATACTTGGTGTTTTTCGAAAAATTGATCAAATTTGACCAAAATCGCAGTACATAATCCACGTTTTTTCAATAAAAGGGCTCCGGAGAGAGAACTGTTCAAATTTTGGTGCTAGTCTCTAAGTATGATATAATGAAGATTTGCAAAATATTAGACTCAAAAACCTAAGAAAAGACAAGAAAAACGGTCAAAACGGTCATTAATCCATACAAATTGACGAGCGTCGAAACGGATAAAATAATTCACAAAATGAGGAACCAACACTCAAATCTAACAATTATAGTCCTAGGATATTTTCAGTAATGTTTGGAGGATATTTGGCGTTTGTCGAAAAATTGATCATATTTGACCAAAATCGCAGTATATAATCCACGGGTTTTGGGTAAAATGGCTCCAGAACAAAAACCGCGCAAATTTTAGTGGTAGTCTCTAAGTATGATATAATGAGGATTTGGAGAATATTAGAGTCAAAAACCTAAGAAAAGACAAAAAAAAAACGGCCAAAATGGTCATCAATCCATACAAAGTGACGAACGTCGAAACATATAAAATAATACACTAGATGAGGAACCAACACTCAAATCCAACAATTATAGTTCTAGCATATCTTCATTAATGTTTGGAGGATATTTGGCGTTTGTCGAAAAATTGATCAAATTTGAACAATACCGCAGTATATAATCCACGGTTTTCGATAAAATGGCTCCGGAACAAAAACCACTCAAAGTTTGATGGTAGTCTCTAAGTATGATATAATGAGGATTTACAAAATATTAGAGTAAAAAACCTAAGAAAAGACAAGAAAAACGGCCAAACGGTCATAAATCCATACAAAGTGACGAGCGTCGAAACAGATGAAATATTTCACAAAATGAGGAACCCACACTCAAATCCAACATTTATCGTCCTAGAATATCTTCAGTAATGTTTGGAGGATATTTGGCGTTTGTCGAAAAATCGATCAAATTTGACCAAAATCGCAATATATAAGGTTTGGGTCTTGATGGATCTCGGGTTTGTGCCCTTAAAAATCGGGTTTCCAGATCCACTGTTCTCACCCCAAATAAGCACTGGTCATTGGACCGACCTCGGCCTTGTATCTTTCTCTCTTCCTCCCCCCCCCTTGTACGGCACTTAGGGTTAGCAAGTTCTCCCCTGTCAGTAGGGGACCCTAGTGCCTTTCTTCACTTTCCTTTATAAAAAAAAAAAGAAAAAGAAAAAAAGAGGGCTATTAAAAACCAGAAACATAGTAAAAACACAGAGCCAGATTCTATACGATGAAATAAGCATATAATTTACTCATAGCTTGCGTGGTTCTCCCATTTGGGGCCGAAAATTGGGTAGGCGGTACAATCCTCCCTGGCCCTTAACTACTACCAAGTCCAGGTACCCTAAGCCTGATGGTTTTAGGAACTCGAACAGTCTTATTGGTGGTGCCGGTTTTACCCATAACAAGTTGAAATGAGCTGTTTGGATTGGCTGATTCTTGACCCCGAGAACTTAGAATAATAGAGGAATATAATAGGAATGTTGTAATAGTAAGATAATAGGAATATTCTACTTTCGGATTTAGTGTAATTAGAGTATTCTCAAAGACATGTGTACTATAAATACACTTGATTACATCAATAATAATACACACGAATTATTCCGCATACTCATAATTTTATAAAGAATTCCTCCCCTAGAACAATTTGCGACTCGCTGATTGTAGGGAGTTCCAGGCATCAAGTCTACGATCATAGGACTACGCTCACAGTTATGATCTGTGGAAGAGTTCATCCGTCTCTGTAATCGGAACAATCACCTTGTTGCGTTGCTTGGCCTCCCCACATGGCCACATGTTCCATATTGTCCCATCTTTCGCCCATGTCCACCTTAGTTGGCATCCCAAGCTTCTACGTGACGTTACAGCTCGTAGTTCATGATTGTAACCTTCGTCTGCGAAAATAGACATGTGAGATATGATGTCCCATTCCATAGTAATGTTGTCGTAGGGATCTAGAGGATCGTAAACGCGGCACGACAAAGACAAAATAGAGAAAAATGAAAAGATCCTAATTTCTATTCTCAAAGACATCATCGTATGCACCGAGAAAAATGAAGAGTCTAAGTGATGCAAGCAGAGTGAACAGCGTAAGTGATACGAGTATAGTGAAGCTGCTTATTTATAATTATTAATACACAATATATGCAATATATGTTCAATAGATGTCCAATATATGTTCACTATATTACTTTGTGAATAGTATGTATAATTTGGATGTGCACGAGAACGTTTATTTACAGCTAAACTTACTCATTGCGCGTGGTATTCAGTTCAATTAACCTAAGAAACTGAGTTGGCTGATCTTAGTGATTCGTATATATATACCCCGGAACCTTTAAGGTGAAGTTCTCTGGAACTTAAAGCATTTTGTTTGTCATACTTGTACGGCGAACACGTTAGATGGAACGAGCCGACACATGTATGTGGTTGAGTTTTGCACCCAAAAACTGAGAACGACTCCTCTACAACAATTCTGTGATCGTTGGTTGTATGATGCGTCACCCTCTTACAGAAAAGACCTATACTCACTTGAAATTGGGTCAAGGAAGCTAATCTTAGGCTAAATGGCCTTATTGGAATATAAGTATAGGGTATACTTTCAATGTAATTGTAAGCGGATTAGATTGGAAAACCGATATTGTTACTAGTGCAAACTCTAATCTTAAAACTACTACGAGTATAACCTTGTACCGATCATCAAGGGTAGATGCAAATCAAGTTCTTGGTCCATTTGGTCATAGCATAATGCTATTGACCCAAAAGTCGGAAATTCGAGACCTGTAGAATACATGATAATGATTTTAGATAGGCATATACTACTATCTGTTCCGAATTTTTTAAAGAATTAGGTAATCAACATAGTTGAAAACAGTATCACAACATACTTACAGAAGCTTGTTACACTCACATAACTAGCTTATGTTAGAAGAGAAATCTAGTCTATTGAAAATAGTTGAATCTTATATCAGTTGTATCTTGTATGTCACCTTCTTTTTCTATGGAAGTTAGGCACCATTGTATGTCACTTTGTCCTCCAAAAAATATGTCTCATCTTTGTGAATTTCATTCCAAACTTGGAAAGCTTGCTTTGCTTCAGAACATTTTTCTTTTTCCTCTTTTACAATTATCATTGTTGCAACATAGAGTTGGACAGTTGGTGATGCAATGTCCTAATTCCCAGTCACAAGGATAGAAGCATAGCATTGTCCATGTTTGGTGTCCTCCTGTTCGCACCAACACAATATCAAACCAATAATTTGTTTGGAATTGTGTTAACTAAAGAGGTTGAAACAAGTCAATTTCGTGTTAAAATCTCGACACTAACCTAATCCATTTAGATAATCTTGTTGACTCATTCAATTAAACAAGCTAAAATATTGTGTTACTTATATCTTGTGTATGTTGGCTTTTGTAACTCATACTCTCATTAGCTACTATACATTTCCAATACTCCTTTTTTTTTCACTGAAATTTTAAGCTATATATACCCACTATGGAGTAAGTTTCTTGTCATCTCTCATTGACTCATTCGAAGTTTCTTTAAACTTCAAGCCTCCCTAAGTACCATTCCCTCATTGCTGATTGTTCTTATGGTTATCCTTATTTCAATCCTTTTTTTTCTAGTGTTGCACTCCTCAACAAGTTAGTCATGCATCAAACTTCGTTACGTTTTTGCATTATCAATATTGTTATACGTACAGTGTTGTTGGTGGTGCCGGTTATGATGTCCCATTTCAAAGTAATTTTGGGATTTAGAGGATCGTAAGCGCGGCACGACAAAGACAAAATAGAAAAAAAATGAAAAGATCCTAATTTCTATTCTCAAAGACATCATCGTATGCACCGAGAACAATGAAGAGTCGAAGTGATGCAAGTAGAGTGAATAGCGTGAGTGATACGAGTAAAGTGAAGCAGTGAAGATAAATATGAACTACAGTATGATGCATGTTAGAGATATCAAGTTATAGAATTAATTATGCATGCTAAAGGTATCATTTACTTCTAGCTAGTGTTCGTTAACTACAACTAACAATGTATGCACATAATAGTAGATTTCTTGTTGTTAATATGAAATGGTGCTAGAGGGTAATTAGTACAAAATATGTTTATTGGTGAAGTTTCTTATTTATAATTATTAATACACAATATATGCAATATATGTTCAATAGATGTCCAATATATGTTTACTATATTACTTTGTGAATAGTATGCATAATTTGGATGTGCACGAGAACGTTTATTTACAGCTAAACTTACTCATTGCGCGTGGTTTTCAGGTCTATCAAGCTAAGAAACTGAGTTGGCTAATCTTAGTGATTTGTATATATACATAGGTGTAGTTCTCTGGAACTTAAAGCATCTTGTTTGTCATACTTGTACGGCGAACACGTTAGATGGAACGACCCGACAGCTGTGGTTGGGTTCTCCACCCAAGAACTAAGAACGCCTCCTCTACAACAATTCTGTGATCATTAATTGTATGATGCGTCACCTCTTACAGAGAAAGCCAATAGTCGAAATTTAACTAAGTGACATACTGGCATAGCAAACAATAGCATAATATCGCCAAGGTACGTAATTTAAGTGACATAGCAAACAATAGCATCAAGGTGCCTGAAAACCAAAAGCAGCCAAAGGAAATTGTAAAGTACAAGTCAATCGGAGTACTTACTTGGTGCAGATCATATTTGAGCCACACCACAAGCACAAGTGGGCACTCGACTTTTGTTAGGCTGTAGAAAGCCGATAGTGAGACACAACACGCTAGTGTTCTCCTCGCCCGAAATTTGGAGTATGTGCATGTCACACTCCATGTCACTACATTAAACCAAACTAAACACACTTGTTATATTGTTGTTAATCTAATGGAGTAAAAATTACGTGTATAATTCGGAAAAACTGGTAAAAGTGTTTACCAAAAGCTTGGGGTTTTCGACGTGAACCTCTGACCGCAAATCGACTGGGCATAACCAACTTTGAAGGTCCGCAAGTGTACCAGGGCCAGAGCCCAACAAAGTAAAATTCCCGGATAATCTTGTAGTATGATTAGAAGTTACACCTTGACATATACTCACTTGAAATTGGGCCAAGGAAGAGGCATGATCTTGACCCAAAGAAGAGAGCACTTGAAATTATCGATGGTTGTTCTAAACTGAGATATTAGAACAACTATGATTTACTTGGATTTTGATCTGTTCTGCTCTATTATTGATCTTTTAATTAACTCTTTGATATGAATGTTAAGGTATTAATCTTTTAATTTGAACGGAAATCGAATGGAAAACATTTGTGTAAGTTTCATTATATTGATCCTTCCTTACGTTTTCGGTGGTGCATTGTATTGTACACATTGCATATCTATAGGAAATGAACAACTATAAGTCGCGAAGGAATCGAACTACGAAATGATTTATAGATTCTAACTTCTCCCACATTAGTATGAGACCATTTACTTGAACACGTTTATTATGGCCTAACATTGATGGTTGTTATCACCAATGGAAATTAAACAACTCCCGACAATAATCTAAATTGAAGGTGAGCACACACCATGACGAAAAGGTCCGAGTTGTGCGTCTTCAAGGCCAGGGGTGACCTAAAACTATTTTGTTCGTTTTGGAATAGCGAATAAAATGTATTATGGTTATATCATTCACCCGTTTGGGTGTTGTTCAAGATTGTGCGTCTCTCATTAACTGTTAAGACAAGCGTTTGTATTTGACTAATATGGGGCACTTATATAAGAGGTTTTTGCCTCTAATCTTTTACATAAACCAGTCATATGAACTTTAGGAACTATTACAAAGTTTTGAATGATTTTTGTTCCAGTGCCTATTTTAGCCAAAACTCGTGGATTAAACCCTTCAATTTGACCAAATTTAACGATTTTGACAACTTTATTAAAAAGTTTATAAAACCTTCCAAAATATTATCGGAAAGACCCGAGAGGTTTCCTTGATGAGTTTGAGGGAATGGTTCACCCGTTTGGGTGTCTTTTAATTAGATCGCCCGCCTTTTAATTCATCCCCTACTACGGCTAGCATTTGTACTTGACCTATATGGGGCACCTATCTTTGGCTCTAATATTTTACCTAAAAGTGTCATATGACTTCTTGGAGCTACTTCAAAATTTTGAATGATTTTTGTTCCGGTGCCTATTTGGGCAGAAAACTGTGCTTTATAGCCTTCGGTTTGACCAAGTTTAGCGATTTTGACAACTTTCTTTTAGAGTGTATAAAACCAACATAAACATTATTGGACAAACCAGAGAGGTTCTCTTCCTGAGTTTGAGGGAAAGATTCACTCGTTTGGGGGTTGATCGTTCGCCTCTCATAAACTATTACGGCTAGCGTCTGTATTTGACTGAAAAGGGCACCTATTCGAGGTTTTTGGCTCTAATATGTTACCTAAAAACGTCATATGACCCTCTAGGTGCTACTACAAAAAAATTGGAAGGATTTTTATTCTGAAGCCAATTTGGGCCAAAATCATGGATTATAACCTTTGATTTGACCAAATTTAATGTTTTTGGCAACTTACTTTTAAAGTGTATAACACCCTCCAAAATATTATCTAAAAGACCCGAGAGGATCTCTTGATGAGTTTGAGGGAACGCTTCACCTGTTTGAAGGTCTTTTAAGATCGTTCGCCTCTCATCAACTATGATGGCTAGCGTCAGTATTTGACTAATATGGGGCACCTATCAGAGGTGTTTGGCTCTATTATTTTACCTAAACACATCATATGACCTCTAAGAGCTACTTCTAAATTTTGTAACACCCCAACTCATTGCCTGAGCCAGAAGTAGTCACCTATGGCAGCTTGGCAGGCTGTGGGCTGACCTCACAGACCAACACGGGTCCTTCCGGCGCATTTTAACCTCACTCATGCGCACCCTGGGAAACTTCCCAGGAGGTCACCCATCCTGAAATTGCTCCCAGTCAAGCACGCTTAACTTTGAAGTTCTTATCACATGGGATTGCTAAAAGGAAAGTCGACTTTGTTGGTATGAGTAGCACTGTCAATCCTTTTAAGCACCTCATATTCGAGAATATCTTAAAAACTACTTTTCAAACATTTGGGCCATGTGCGATTCAACTTATTCAACAGTGTTTTCAAATCAGATCAGATTTATTCAAATCAAATCACTTCAGATACGTTTTTTCAAATCAAATCAGAAAAATGCAGTCCAATCGCACAGGGCCTTAATCCTACTTTGTAGTTGGCTAACACAGAACAACGTATATATACCATTATACCCATCTCGACCTGCATTGATACATAAATTTGAAGAATATTAATCAAACTTACTCCGAGGAACCACTTTGCAAAATATGTGATACAAGTATACAACTATAGCACAATCGCCCAACACATGCATTTTCATCTTAATATTTTGGATAATGAATCACTGTGGTCTACACTTTGACCTAGATATTACAGGCCTTCAAATGCTGCATAATCTTCAATTTAGTTTACTTCCGAGTAATCTTTATGTAACCTTAATAACTAAGACATGTGATTATTAACAAGAGGTCTAACACATACTCCGTACGAGTTAATTGATCACCACGTTGATACAACTTTATAGTTAAAATGCGGACTACCTATTTATAGATCTTGTCGTATAATCTTAATTTTGTCGGTATAATTAACGATTGATAAAGTAAAAATCATTTAAAACTTAAAAGTGTTTATAAGGAATCATAGGAAACTTACTTAAAGCTTGAGTAACTCTCCTCCTATCAGGAGTGATGAATTTTGTAGGCGGCCTAACAACCTTTGCAGGTCCACATGCAAACATGTCCTGGTGCACGAAATGTGACGTTCTTAGGCAATTTGACAGTTTTATTAGTTGTGCCTGCTCGTCCAACGGTAATCTGAAATTACTTATCGAGTGTGCTCGATCGTGATACCACGAACTAAGCACACCACCGCGACAACAATGCTCGACTCTCTGGTTATAAGGTGTACCAACCATCAAGTCCACAATAGTTGGCTTTCTTAGACAACTATGTGGGACGTTTCGTATAAAACCCGAGCAGTCGCCTTAATCTGTTGTATCGTAGAGGTTTACCATGTAGCCATCGTAAGTCCATGACATAATGTCCCATTTGATCGTTATGTTTCCCATTGGGTCCAAAGGATCATAAGCACCTACACACATCATAAACAACAATATAAACATACAATTCATTATAATGTCATTATTATTAACTCATAAAAGCTAATGTATTAATGTATCCAAATATATAGTAGATTATAAATGACAATTAAATCTACCTAGGTTAAAGGGGAGAAAAAAAAAAAACAAACCTGTTGAATTGAAGATTATAGCAGCAAGAAAGATAAGCTCAAAAAAAGAAATGAGTTGTGTTGATCTCATGATTTTTTTTTTCTAGGAATTGAACATTTACTGTGATATTTCTATACTCCCTCCGACCTGCTTCTGATGAGATAGAAGTAGGATCCCGGCCCTTTCGGGGTTCCTTAGGGACCGATTCACTCGGATTAAGCACCATATGAAAGTCCATTGCCGGTAAGTGGTCTATATTATTGGTGGCATTTAAGCTATTATATGCATTGCTTCTACGAAACTCAGAAACATAGAAAGCATAGTTGTTTTATGTTAGTGACTGAGCTAATATTACGGTTTCAGTGTATTCCACTAATTCCCTACTCAAAAGTCAGAGAATTAATTAATTAAACATCAATTTTGACAATCATTATACATTAGCACACATGGTGTTGATGCATTTACAAAAAGTAGAGCCATTGTAGAAACCAGGAGTCCATCCCAAACCAAGAAGTGAAGTTTGTGATAAAACGTGACATCAAATTCCTAAGATCACGTATGCGATTCAACAAAGCTCTTCCACTGGTGATCCTCATTCGTAACAGGAAGCCATGTGTGTGAGCCATAGACTTCCTAAACCTCCTCGGTTGGTTAGCCATTGACTTCCTAAAATCATATCATTTCCTAAAACTTGGCATTGTAACCTCAACACAACTACATATTGGTCTATATATAACTGGGACGACCTTTGTAAGCTAGGATTTTAGAACAACTACGATGTTCTTGGTTTTAGACAAGAGTGTAATTTTCACACTTTATAATAAAGATAAGAACGAAGAAGGAGATTTTCATATTATTGTTTTCCTCTAAAATGTGAACTAATTAATTGGTTTTCCTTAACCAGTCTTGAGTTCGAATCCGGTCTTGTCGTGTGCAAAACAACCCGTTGAACGTATACGTAAATGTATGTAAAAACTAAACAAAAATAGAAAGGTGTAGGCATGAAAAATAAGTGATAATTAGATGAGCTACACCGACGTCATTGTAGGCGCATGCCATATTTATTGAAGTAAAGAACGCTGGACTTCATAAAAATCAAAGATACGAATTGAATTTGCAAAATCAAATCATAAGAACAACTACAAATCAAGAATAATATCTTTATTGATGTTTCAAGATTGATAATATCAACTGAAGTAGAGAAGCTGCAGCATGTACTATATATCTTCCTTGATGTGTTGACCTTGTAAATTGTTGCACAAGCTTGTACTTGCTCTGATCTCGCATCTTATGTAGTTTTGGTACTCGAATATAAGCAGACAACATTCCAAGTCACTGTCACATAACACAGTAAATATAAATTGATCAGGTAGAGTTAAAACAATTTTCTCAATCGACAATTTTTCAAACTACTTTATACATCTCTACATACAATTAACTAAAGAAAATACGTAATCCTACTCTGAGGTTGGCTAACACAAAAACGTGTATATATATATATATATATATATATATATATATATATATATATATATATACCGATCTCGACATGCATGCATTGATACATTTACCAAATATTATCGGCTTTCACTGTGATCTACTCTTTGACCTCAATATTATCGGCTTTCATATGCTGCACAATCTTCATTTTAGTTTACTTCCAAGTTCATAACAAGTACTCATCACAGTCGTATATTGAATCAATAATCGCTATATGTGTCACCTTAATTACTTGGACATCTGATTATTAGTAAGAGGTCTAACGACACATACAAGCTATATAATTGATCACCATCGCCAACTTGTAGTTTAAAATTAAATGGCGGACCTGTTTACAAATTTTGTCGTATAATTTTAATTTCACGGTTTAATAATTCACGATTGACAAATTAAAAACCATTTAAAAGTGTTAAGAACGAATCATAGGAAACTTACTTAAAGCTTGAGTAACTCTCCTCTTATCAGGAGTGATGAATTTTGTAGGCCTCACGACCTTTGCAGGTCCACATGCATAAACATGTCCTGGTCCACGAAATGTGACGTTCTTAGGTAATGTGACAGTTTTATTAGTTGTGCCTGCTCGTCCAACGGCAATCTGAAATTTACTTATCGAGTGTGCTCGATCGTGAAACCACGAACTAAGCACACCACCGCGACAACAATGTTCGACTCTCTGGTTATAAGGTGTACCAACCATCAAGTCCACAATAGTTGGCTTTCTTAAACAACTATGTGGGATGTTTCCTAGGTGTTGGGATGTCAACCCAAGTCGCACATTGAAGAAACAAGGAATACAATCCTTGTATATAAGTTCCACATTCACACTAATAGTATGAGGCCTTTTGGGTTGAAAAGATACCCATGTTCGAAAAACCGTGCGGGCTGGTAGTCAAGCCCAAAGCGGACAGTATAATACTAATTGTGGAGCCGGTGGTTTGGCAGTCCACAACAAGTGGTATCAACCTCTACCAGCGCAACCTACTTCTTCACCACAACATACTTCAAGAAACTCAATTTAATGAATAGAAATGAAGACAATTTTTTGATTGAAATATGTGTTGTTTTACTGAGGGATTTTTGGGTGGGAAGAACAAGAACATATTTCGATGTTTGCGGGAAAAGCCAGCGAGGATGTATCGATGATGAATTTTTTGTCTAATGGTTTGGGTAGACGAGCTTCACAGGTGGTTATGAAAAATTAACAAAAATAGCCTTGATGATCATGGCCACTCCATGATCACGAGTTGATGACACGTTTCAATGAGGTTTTTTTTTTTTTTTTTGACAATTGGGGAATTTTGCATCTCTAATTTTTAATCATTAACAAAAATAATTTGAAGATTAGAAATAAATCAAAATCATTTATTTGATTTTATCCTCTAACATAAAAAATATATAAAAGCTCAAAGATAGAAAATTAGCCAAACAGAAATCCGAGAGCTTCTGTTTCTCAGAAGTGATTCTCTATCGTGCTTGCCAAACACCTTATAATTTCTGCAGAAATTGTTTCTCAAAAACTGTTTCTAGGAACTACTTCTGGAGATGTTAGAGCTAGGCCAAACGGGCACATAGTCCTAAGATATCTTCAATAATGTTTGGAGGATATTTGGCGTTTGTCAAAAAATTGATCAAATTTGACCAAAATCGCAGTAATAATCCACAAATTTCGATAAAATGGCTCCGGAACAAAATCCACTCAAATTTTGGTGGTAGTCTCTAAGTATGAAATAATGAGGGTTTGAAAAATATTAGAGTCAAAAACCTAAGAAAATAATAGAAAAACGGTCAAAACGGTCATCAATCCAAAGAAAATGACGAGTGTCGAAACGGATAAAAAACTTCACGAAAGGAGGAGCCAACACTCAAATCCAACAGTTTTAGTCCTAGGATATCTTCAGTAATTTTTGGAGGATATTTGACGTTTGTCGAAAAATTTATTAAATTTGACCAAAATCGCAAGTATATAATCAACGTTTTTTCGATGAAATGGCTCTGTAACAAAAACTACTCAAATTTTGGTGGTAATCTCTAAGTATGATATAATGAGGATTTCCAATATATTAGTGTCAAAAACCTAAGAAAAGACGACAAAAAAGGGTCGAAACGGTCATCAATCCACAGAAAATGACGAGCGTCGAAACGGATAAAATACATCACAAAAGGAGGAACCAACACTAAAATCCAAAAATTATAGTCCTAGGATATCTTCAATAATATTTGGAGGATGTTTGGCATTTGTCGAAAAATTGATTAAATTTGACCAAAATCGCAACTATATAATCCACGGTTTTTCGATAAAATGGCTCCGGAACAAAAACAACTCAAATTTTGGTGGTAGTCTCTAAGTATGATATAATGAATATTTGCAAAGTATTAGAGTCAAAAACCTAAGAAAAGACAAGTAATCGGCCAAAACGGTCATAAATCCATACAAAGTGACAAGGTCGAACCGGCTGAAATGATTCACAAAATGAGGAACCAACACTTATATCCAACAATATAGTCCTAAGATATCTTCAGTAATGTTTGGAGGATATTTGGCGTTTGTCAAACAATTGATCAAATTTGACCAAAATCGCAGTATATAATCCACGGTTTTTCGATAAAATGGCTCCGGAACAAAATCCACTCAAATTATGGTGGTAGGCTCTAAGTATGATATAATGAGGATTTTCAAAATATTAGAGTCAAAAACCTAATAAAATACGAGAAAAACGGTCAAAACTGTCATCAATCCACAAAAAATGACAAGCGTCGAAACAGATAAAATATTTCACGAAAAGAGGAACAAACACTCATATCCAACAATTTTTGTCCTAGGATATCTTCAGTAATGTTTTGAGGATATTTGACGTTTGTCGATAAATTTATCAAATTTGACCAAAATCGCAAGTATATATAATCCACGGTTTTTCGATAAAATGGCTCTGTAACAAAAACTACTCAAATTTTGGTTGTAATCTCTAAGTATGATATAATGAGGATTTCCAATATATTAGTGTCAAAAACCTAAGAAAAGACGAGAAAAAAGGGTCTAAACAGTCATCAATCCACAGAAAATGACGAGCGTCGAAACGGATAAAATACTTCACAAAAGGAGGAACCAACACTAAAATCCAAAAATTATAGTCCTAGGATATCTTCAGTAATATTTGGAGGATGTTTCGCGTCTGTCGAAAAGTTGATTAAATTTGACCAAAATCGCAAGTATATAATCCACGGTTTTTCGATAAAATGGCTCCGGAACAAAAATAACTCAAATTTCGGTGGTAGTCTGTAAGTATGATATAATGAATATTTGCAAAATATTAGAGTCAAAAACCTAAGAAAAGACAAGTAAACGGCCAAAACGGTCATAAATTCATAAAAAGTGACGAGGTCGAAACGGATGAAATAATTCACAAAATGAGGAACCAACACTTAAATCCAACAATATAGTCCTAAGATATCTCCAGTAATGTTTGGAGGATATTTTGCGTTTGTCAAAAAATTGATCAATTTGACCAAAATCGCAGTATATAATCCACGGTTTTTCGATAAAATGGCTCCGAAAAAAATTCCACTCAAATTTTGGTGGTAGTCTCTAATTATGATATAATGAGGATTTGCAAAATATTAGAGTCAAAAACCTAAGAAAATACGAGAAAAACAGTCAAAACTGTCATCAATCCACAGAAAAATGACAAGAGTCGAAACAAATAAAATATTTCACGAAAAGAGGAACCAACACTCATATCCAACAATTTTTGTCCTAGGATATCTTCAGTAATGTTTGGAGGATATTTGACGTTTGTCGAAAAATTTATCAAATTTGACCAAAATCGCAACTATATAATCCACGGTTTTTCGATAAAATGGCTCTGTAACAAAATCGACTCAAATTTTGGTGGTAATCTCTAAGTATGATATAATGAGGATTTCCAATATATTAGTGTCAAAAACCTAAGAAAAGACGAGAAAAAAGTGTCTATAAGGTCATCAATCCACAGAAAATGACGAGCGTCGAAACGGATAAAATACTTCACAAAAGGAGGAACCAACACTAAAATCCAAAAATTATAGTCCTAGGATATATTCAGTAATATTTGGAGGATATTTGGCGTTTGTCGAAAGATTGATTAAATTTGACCAAAATCGCAAGTATATAATCCACGGTTTTTCGATAAAATGGTTCCGGAACAAAAACCACTCAAATTTTGGTGGTAGTCTCTAAGTATGATATAATGAATATTTGCAAAATATTAGAGTCAAAAACCTAAGAAAAGACAAGTAAACGGCCAAAACGGTCATAAATCCATACAAAGTGACGAGGTCGAAATGGATGAAATAATTCACAAAATGAGGAACCAACACTTAAATCCAACAATATAGTCCTAAGATATCTTCAGTATTGTTTGGAGGATATTTGGCGTTTGTCAAAAAATTGATCAAATTTGACCAAAATCGCAGTATATAATCCACGGTTTTTCGATAAAATGGCTCCGGAACAAAATCCACTCAATTTTTGGTGGTAGTCTCTAAGTATGATATAATGAGGATTTGCAAAATATTAGTGTCAAAAACCTAAGAAAATACGAGAAAAACGGTCAAAACTGTCAGCAATCCACAGAAAATGACAAGCGTCGAAACAGATAAAATATTTCACGAAAAGAGGAACCAACACTCATATCCAACAATTTTTGTCCTAGGATATCTTCAGTAATGTTTGGAGGATATTTGAGGTTTGTCGAAAAATTTATCAAATTTGACCATAATCGCAAGTATATAATCCACGGTTTTTCGATAAAATGGCTCCGGCCCAAAAACCACTCAAATTTTGGTGATAGTCTCTAAGTATGATATAATGAGTATTTGAAAAATATTAGAGTCAAAAATCTAAGAAAAGACAAGAAAAACGGTCAAACGGTCATCAATCCACAGAAAATGACGAGCGTCTAAACGGATAAAATACTTCACAAAAGGACGAACCAACACTAAAATCCGACTTTATAGTTCTAGGATATCTTCAGTAATGTTGGAGGATATTTGGCGTTTGTCGAAAAATTGATCAAATTTGACCAAAATCGCAAGTATCCACTGTTTTTCGATAAAATAGCTTCGAAACAAAAACCACTCAAATTTTGGTGGTAGTATCTAAGTATGATATATTGAGGATTTGCTAAATATTAGAGTCAAAAACCTAAAAAAAGACAAGAAAACGGCCAAAACGGTCATAAATTCATACAAAGTGACGAGTGTTGAAACGGATGAAATAGTTCACAAAAGGAGGAACCAACATTCAAATCCAACAATTATAGTCCTAGGATATCATCAGTAATGTTTGGAGGATATTTGGCGTTTATCCAAAAATTTATCAAATTTCACAAAAATCGCAAGTATAGAACAAAAACCACTCAAATTTTGGTGGCAGTCTCTAAATATGATATAATGGTTATTTGAAAAATATTAGAGTTAAAAACCTAAGAAAAGACAAGAAAACGACCAAAACGGTCATAAATTCATACAAAGTGACGAGCGTTGAAACGGATGAAATATTTCACAAAAGGAGGAACCAACACTTAAATACAACAATTACAGTCCTAGGATATTTTCAGTAATGTTTGGGGGATATTTGGCGTTTGTTGAAAAATTGATCAAATTTGACCAAAATCGCAGTATACAATCCACAGTTTTTCGATAAAATGGCTCCAGAACAAGCACCACTTAAATTTTTGTGGTTGTCTCTAAGTTTGATATAATGAGGATTTGCAAAATATTAGAGTAAAAAAACTAAGAAAAGACAAGAAAAACGGTCATCAATCCACAGAAAATGAAGACCGCAAAACGGATAAAATACTTCACAAAAGGAGGAACCAACACTCAATTCCAACAATTATAGTCCTAGGATATCTTCAGTAATGTTTGGAAAATATTTGGCGTTGTCGAAAAATTGATCAATTTTGACCAAAATCGCAAGTATATAATTCACGGTTTTTCGATAAAATGGCTCTGGTACAAAAACCACTCAAATTTTGGTGGTAGTCTCTAAGTATGATATAATGAGGATTTGCAAATTATTAGAGTCAAAAACCTAAGAAAAGACAAGTAAACGGCCAAAACGGTTATAAATCCATACAAAGTGACGAGCGTCGAAACGGATGAAATAATTCACAAAATGAGGAACCAACACTCAAATCCAACAATATAGTCCTAGGGTATCTTCAGTATTGTTTGGAGGACATTTGACGTTTGTCGAAAAATTTATCAAATTTGACCAAAATCGGAAATATATATCCACTGTTTTTCGATAAATAGCTCCGGAACAAAAACCACTCAAAATTTGGTGGTAATCTTTAAGTATGATATCATGAGGGTTTGCAAAATATTAGAGTCAAAAACCTAAGAAAAGACAAGAAAAACTGCCAAAACGGTCATCAATCCACAGAAAATGACGAGGTTCGAAACGGATAAAATACTTCACAAAAGGAGGAACCAACACTCAAATGCAACAATTATAGTCCTAGGATATTTTCAGTAGTGTTTTGGGGATATTCGACGTTTGTCGAAAAATTGATAAAATTTGACAAAAATCGCAGTATATAATCCAAGGTTTTTCAATAAATAGGCTCTAAAACAAGCACCACTCAAATTTTTGTGGTAGTCTTTAAGTATGATATAATGAGGATTTGCAAACTATTAGAGTCAAAAACCTAAGAAAAGACAAGAAAAACTGTCAAAACGGTCATCAATCCACAGAAAATGACGAGCGCTGAAACAGATGAATTACTTCACAATAGGAGGAACCAACACTCAAATCCAACAATTATAGTCCTAGGATATCTTCAGTAATGTTAGGATATTCGGCATTTGTTGAAAATTTGATAAAATTTGACCAAAATCGCAAGTATGTAATCCCTGGTTTTTCGATAAAATGGCTCCGGAACAAAAACCACTCAAATTTTAGTGGTAGTTTCTAAATATGATAAAATGGATATTTGAAAAAAAATAGAGTTAAAAACCTAAGAAAAGACAAGAAAACGACAAAAACGGTCATAAATCTATACAAAGTGACGAGCGTTGAAACGGATGAAATATTTCACAAAAGGAGGAACCAACACTTAAATACAACAATTATAGTCCTAAGATATCTTCAGTCATTTCTGGAGGATATTTGGCGTTTCTAAAAAAATTGATCAAATTTGACCAAAATCGCAGTACATAATGCACGGTTTTTCGATAAAATGGCCTGTAACAAAAACGACTCAAATTTTGGTGGTAATCTCTAAGTATGATATAATGAGGATTTGCAAAATATTAGAGTCAAAAACCTAAGAAAAGACAAGAAAAACTGTCAAAACAGTCATCAATCCACAAAAAATGACGATCGTTGAAACAAATGAAATACTTCACAAAAGAAGGAACCAACACTCAAATCCAACAATTATAGTCCTAGGATATCTTCAATAATGTTAGGATATTCGGCATTTGTCGAAAAATTCATCAAATTTGACCAAAATCGCAAGTATATAATCCTTGGTTTTTCGATAAAATGGCTCCGGAACAACAACCACTCAAATTTTGGTGGTAGTCTCTAAATATGATAAAATGGATATTTGAAAAATATTAGAGTTAAAAACCTAAGAAAAGACAAGAAAACGATCAAAACGGTCATAAATCCATACAAAGTGACGAGCGTTGAAACGGATGAAATATTTCACAAAAGGAGGAACCAACACTTAAATACAACAATTATAGTCCAAAGATATCTTCAGTAATGTCTGGAGTGTATTTGGCATTTTTGAAAAAATTAATCAAATTTGACCAAAATCGCAGTATAATCCACGGTTTTTCGATAAAATGGCTCCGGAACAAAATCCACTCAAATTTTGGTGGTAGTCTCTAAGTATGATATAATGAAGATTTGGAAAATATTAGAGTCAAAAACCTAAGAAAAGACAAGAAAAACGGTCAAAACAGTCATCAATTCATAGAAAATGACGAGCGTCGAAACGGATACAATACTTCACAAAAGGAGGAACCAACACTCAAATCCAACAATTATAGTCCTAGGATATCTTCACTAATGTTTGGAGGATATTTGGTGTTTGTCGAAAAATTGGTCAATTTTGACCAAAATCGCAAGTATATAATCCACGATTTTTCGATAAAATGGCTCCGGAACAAAAACCACTCAAATTTTGGTGGTAGTCTCTAAGTATGATATAATGAGGATTTGAAAAATATTAAATCAAAAACCTAAGAAAATACAAGTAAACGGCAAAACGGTTATAAATGCATACAAAGTGACGAGCGTCGAACGGATGAAATAATTCACAAAATGTGGAACCAACACTCAAATCCAACAATTATAGTCCTAGGGTATCTTCAGTAATGTTTGGAGGATATTTGACGTTTGTCGAAAAATTTATCAAATTTGACCAAAATCGCAAGTATATAATCCACGGTTTTTCGATAAAATGGCTCCGGAACAAAAACCACTCAAATTTTTCTGATGGTCTCTAAGCATGAAATAATGAGGGTTTGCAAAATATTAGAGTCAAAAACCTAAGAAAGTTCTAGGAAAACGGTCAAAACGGTCATCAATCCACAAAAATGCGAGCGTCGAAACGGATAAAATACTTCACAAAAGGAGGAACCAAAACTCAAATCCAACAATTATAGTACTAGTATATCTTCAGTAATGTTTGGAGGATATTTGGCGTTTGTCGAAAAGAAGATCAAATTTGACCAAAATCGCAAGTATATTATAATCCACGGTTTTTCGGTAAAATGGCTTTGGAACAAAAACCACTCAAATTTTGGTGGTAGTCTCTAAGGATGATATAATGAGTATTTGCAAAATATTAGAGTCAAAAACCTAAGAAAAGACAAGTAAACGGCCAAAACGGTTATAAATCCATAAAAAGTGACGAACGTCGAAACATATTAAATAATTCACAAAATAAGGAACCAACACTCAAATCCAACTATTATAGTCCTAGGGTATATTCAGTAATGTTTGGAGGATATTTGACGTTTGTGGAAAAATTTATCAAATTTTACCAAAATCGCAAGTATATAATCCACGGTTTTTCGATAAAATGGCTCCGGCCCAAAAACCACTCAAATTTTGGTGATAGTCTCTAAGTATGATATAATGAGTATTTGAAAAATATTAGAGTAAAAAACCTAAGAAAAGACAAGTAAACGGCCAAAACGGTTATAAATCCATACAAATTGACGAGCATCGAAACGGATAAAATAATTCACAAAATGAGGAAACAACACTCAAATCCAACAGTTATAGTCCTAGGGTATAATCCGTATGTTTGGAGGATATTTGACGTTTGTCGAAAAATTAATCAAATTTTACCAAAATCGCAGTATAGTATCCACAGTTTTTCAATAAAATGGCTCCAAAACAAGCACTACTCAATTTTTTGTGGTAGTCTCTAAGTATGATATAATGAGGATTTGCAAAATATTAGAGTAAGAAACCTAAGAAAAGACAAGAAAATGCCCAAAACAATCATAAATCCATACATAATGACGAGCGCTGAAACAGATGAAATAATTCACAAAATGAGGAACCAACACTCAAATCAAACAATTATAGTCCTATTATATCTTCAGTAATGTTAGGATATTCGGCATTTGTCGAAAAACTTATCAAATTTGACCAAAATCGCAAGTATATAATCCCTGGTTTTTCGATAAAATGGCTCCGGAACAAAAACCACTTAAATTTTGGTGGTAGTTTCTAAATATAATATAATGGATATTGGAAAAATATTAGAGTTAAAAACCTAAGAAAAGACAAGAAAACGATCAAAACGGTCATAAATCCATACAAAGTGACGATCGTTGAAACGGATGAAATATTTCACAAAACGAGGAACCAACACTTAAATACAACAATTATAGTCCTAAGATATCTTCAGTAATGTCTGTAGGATATTTGGCGTTTCTGAAAAAATTGATCAAATTTGACCAAAATCGCAGTATATAATCCACGGTTTTCGATAAAATGGCTCCGGAACAAAATCCACTCAAATTTTGGTGGTAGTCTCTAAATATGATATAATGAGGATTTGCAAAATATTAGAGTCAAAAACCTAAGAAAAGACAAGTAAACGGCCAAAACGGTTATAAATCCATACAAATTGACGAGCGTCGAAACGGATAAAATAATTCACAAAATGAGGAAACAACACTCAAATCCAACAATTATAGTCCTAGGGTATATTCCGTAATGTTTGGAGGATATTTGACATTTGTCGAAAAATTTATCAAATTTTACCAAAATCGCAGTATATTATCCACAGTTTTTCAATAAAATGGCTCCAAAACAAGCACCACTCAAATTTTTGTTGTAGTGTCTAAGTATGATATAATGAGGATTTGCAAAATATTAGAGTAAAAAATTTAAGAAAAGACAAGAAGATGCCCAAAACGCTCATAAATCCATACATAATGACGAGCGCTGAAACAGATGAAATACTTCACAAAAGGAGGAACCAACACTCAAATCCAAAAATTATAGTCCTAGGATATCTTTAGTAATGTTAGGATATTCGGCATTTGTCGAAAAATTCATCAAATTTGACCAAAATCGCAAGTATATAATCCCTGGTTTTCGATAAAATGGCTCCGGAACAAAAACCACTCAAATTTTGGTGGCAGTCTCTAAATATGATATAATGGATATTTGAAAAATATTAGAGTTAAAAACCTAAGAAAAGACAAGAAAACGACCAAAACGGTCTTAAATTCATACAAAGTGACGAGCGTTGAAACGGATGAAATATTTCACAAAAGGAGGAACCAACACTTAAATACAACAATTACAGTCCTAGGATATTTTCAGTAATGTTTGGGGGATATTTGGCGTTTCTCGAAAAATTGATCAAATTTGACCAAAATCGCAGTATATAATCCACAGTGTTTCGATAAAATGGCTCCAGAACAAGCACCACTCAAATTTTTGTGGTAGTCTCTAAGTATGATATAATGAGGATTTGCAAAATATTAGAGTCAAAAACCTAAGAAAAGACAAGAAAAACGGTCATCAATCCACAGAAGATGACGAGCGTCGATACGGATAACATACTTCACAAAAGGAAGAACCAACACTCAAATCCAACAATTATAGTCCTAGGATATCTTCATTAATGTTTGGAGGATATTTGGCGTTTGTCGAAAAATTGATCAATTTTGACCAAAATCGCAAGTATATAATCCACGGTTTTTCTATAAAATGGCTCCGGAACAAAAACCACTCAAATATTGGTGGTAGTCTCTAAGTATGATATAATGAGGGTTTGCAAAATATTAGAGTCAAACCCCTCAGAAAAGACAAGAAAAACGTTCAAAACGGTTATCAATCCACAGAAAATGACGAGGGTCGAAACGGATACCAATTTTCACCAAAGGAGGAACCAACACTCAAATCCAATAATTATTGTTCTAGGATATCTTCAGTAATGTTTGGAGGATATTTGGCGTTTGTCGAAAAATTGATCAAATTTCACCTAAATCGTAGTATAATCCACGGTTTTTCGATAAAATAGGTCCGGAACAAAAACCACTCAATTTTTTGTGGTAGTCTCTAAGTATGATATAATGAGGATTTGCAAAATATTAGAGTCAAAAACCTAAGAAAAGACAAGAAAACGGCCAAAACGGTCATATATCCATACAAAGTGACGAGCGTTGAAACGGATGAAACACTTCACAAAAGGAGGAACCAACATTCAAATCCAACAATTATAGTCCTAGGATATCATCTGTAATGTTTGGAAGATATTTGGCGTTTTTCGAAAAATTGATCAAATTTGACCAAAATCGCAGTATGCTGAACTTGGCAGGCCTGGGTATTCATCAGGGGGAGGCAGCACACACTCATCACCATCAAACAACACGCGGCGAGGGAACCCCCAACCTTGTTTGAAGGTGAAACTCCCAGGGTCTTTCTCCATAAGCATTTCTGACTGGACATTTCCGGCTTCTACCAAGATATTGATGAAGTTCTCCAAGCCATAAAACATTCCGGAATCTTCTGCAACATTAACACAAACAAAAACTTCAGTACAAAACAACAACCAACCTAATTCTCCTAATCATATAATCATAAGAAATCAGTAAGAGTTGTATCATACAAGCTAGGTTCAATAAAAATGTAGATTATAAAAACTCAACACTCACTTCTAGTCTCGTAGGGAACGATCGACTTGTAATTGAAGCTGAAAACTTCGGTTACTTTGTTCAAACTTGGATGTTGGACTACCAAAGTCCAATCACTGAAGTTTACAAATCGGTGAAATTGGTCAGAGTGATTTTAACTCGCCAATACCCCTTGTAACTCGTCTTTATGTGCCAGTGTACGCGTACTGGACACATATGCTCCGTGCAAACCAGTGGCGAACTACGTGAGTGACATAACAAATAATAGCAATTAGCAAACAAGGTAAGGTACCATGCCAGAAAACCAAAAGCTAAGTGTGAAGTACATACTTGGTACAGTTCATGCCATACCCACAAGCACAAGTGGGGCACTCGACTATTGTTGGGCGGTAGAAAGCCGATAGTGAGACGCAACAAGCCGGTGTTCTCCTCGCCCGAAATTGGGAGTATGTGCATGACACACTCCATGTCACTACATTATTAAACCAAACAAAACACACACTTGTTAGATTGATTGTTGTTAATGTAATGGAGTAGGATTGAGTTGTATAATTCGGAAAAATTGGTAAAAGTGTTTACCAAAAGCCAAGGAAGAGGCCTGATCTTGACCCCGAGAAGAAAGAAGTCCATCTCGACAACAGTTCGAGACTCGATGGTTATAAGGAGCCCCACTCGGAAGATCCACGAAAGTCGGGTTCTTCTCACATGAGTGAGGGATGTTTCCCTTGAAGCTTGAGCAGTCCCCTTGGTGGAGAACTTCAGCTCCCCATACATCCCAAACTACCTCCTTCCTAGCCCAAGTCCAGCCCAACTGCCAGCCCGGTGGGCTAATGTGACGGTAAATTTGGAAATTTTGTATGCTTACCATCGCCTATAGGATTAGAAAGAAAGATTAGACTAAAATCATAAGATTAGAAAGAAAGATTAGATTAAAATCATAAGGATTAAAATATTGCGTATGACCAACACTGCCGAAACTCATAGAAGTGTTTATGAAATGTTTTTTATCAGGCCAATATCAACAATTTGGTTGGCCCATACAGGCTTAACTAGACAAACACACAAGACCCTTTCTGATGCAGTTTTTATTTGGGCTTTGCATTGGGCCGAACCCACAGATTTTGCATTTTATCTAATGAAATTTGAGAAAACAGCAAACCAATTAACCAAACCAAGAGATTTTGTTATGTAATTTGGTGTTCCACATTCTGACATAATCATTTCATGAAACAAAAGATTATTATAGCTAATGATAAGCTTGCATTGTTATTAATTGCAAAATTTACCTACGCTCTTAACTACTCTCATATCTTAAGAAAAATAAGGTTTACCATGTAGCCATCAAAATTCCATGACATAATGTCCCATGTGATGGTTATGTTTCCCGTTGGGTCCAAAGGATCATAAGCACCTAAACACATTATAAACATACAATGTCATTATATTAATTCATAAAAGCTAATGTATTAATGTATCTAAATATATAGTAGATTATAAAAGACAATTAAATCTACCTAGGTCAAAGAGAAGAAGAAGAAGAAAAAAAAAACATGCTGACTTGAAGCTAAGCAGAAGAAGCACAAAGGAAGAAATGAGTTGCGTTGATCTCATGATTTTTTTTTGTAAAATTCTTGAAGTGGGTAGGAGTAGTGCAATGTTATTTATATATTGTTGTACTAATTCAGAGGAACTCTATTTTTTTGGATGAAATCAAATCTTTCTTCCCATCTTTGTATTCAATAAACCTCTCCATGCACTACTAGTATAGGCTCATATAGGGAAGCTAGTAGTTGTAAGTAGATAATTTGGTGGTGCATTATATTGTACGTGCTAATTGTGATAACATTGCATATCTATAGGAAATGAATGACTATAAGCCGTGAAGGAACTGCGAAATAATTACTATGGCTAATTACATTTTAAAGTTGGACTTACTTCTGCTAAAGGCCTAAAGTAGTGCCAACGGACCATAGGCATCTTTAGAATTTGTGGTAGTAAAGGTAATATATAGTGAAATGGAATTTAACATACACCATATATAGAAGGTAATTTCTTTTCGTTGGCTTTGCCATATGCTTTCTATATTAGGTTATTTATGAAATGTTAGTTACTTATTATATACACTGTTGCGAAGCTAGCTACATAAGGACAACCGTTCTATTCTTGAGACGCTGCACTCCTATAGTGTTGAGTTCGCCCTAGTAAAAAAAAAAGAACGAAAAGAGGGAAAGAAAGAAAGATCTGTAAAAAGAAGTACAAAGGTGAAAGCACTAAAAAGCTTAATATGCATGGTTTTGTATAGCAAATTGATAGAGGTCTATAGTTTAGACACAATTAATTTGTCTAAAATGTAAAATTGAACTAGTTGTAGTAAAATTGAGATCGGAATAGTAAAATTAATTGTAGTAAGAAATTCAGGTAGTAAAATTAATTGTGTGAGTAGTAAAATTTTGATAGTGTAGTAAAATTATTACGGATTTTAGACACTTTTGCGTGTCTACACTTTAGACCTCTAGCATTGTCCTTTTGTATATCAATCATGCATGGATACATCAATTAATTACGGTCCATGTCATTGACTCATTGGCATGTTGTCACCCTCAATGCGTCATGATAAAATGTTAATACTCCGTACACTAGGTTAAATCAAATTAGTTCAAGTGTTTTAGTTGATTAGTAAAACTCATTTCACACTTCATAATTTTAGACGAGAGTGTAATTTGTATACATATTAATATAGAAAAAGAATGAAGAAGGAGATTTCCATGTTTTTTCTCTAAAATGTGAACTAATTTATTGGCTTTTCTTAATTGGTTTCAACTTCGAATCCCGTGATTCCGGTACTATCGTGCGCAATAAAAACCTCCCTAAACGTAAGACTTAAACATATGTAAAATAGAAAGGTGTATCAGGTATGCATGAAAAAAAATGATGGATGGGCCACACCGCCGTCATAGACTCATAGTAGGTGCATGGCACTGCATCCATGTTTATTGAAGTAAAGAATTCTGAGCTTCAATTCATAAATGTCATAGATACGAATTTGCAAAATCAGATCATAATTAAGAACAATCAGAAATTGTGAAATTACGCAGGCCTGGGCCACACCCGTAAAGAGAAGAGAGAGTCCACTTAATAAGCCCAAGGAGGTTCCATCCTAAAACCAATTGGCGATAGGAAGAGTAACTCCTTGGTTTATATGATGGACATATCTCTTCTATTTTTCCAATGTGGGACACTCATATGTGGAGTATTTTGGGTGTCAATTCAACAGAAATCAAGAATAATTATTTTTATTGATGTTTTGAGACTGATAATATCAACGGAAGGGAAGAAGCTGCAACATGTAACATTTTAATTGATGTTGACCTTGTAAATTGTTGCAAAAGCTTGTGCTTGCTCGATCATTGCTCGTATTTTATGTAGTTGTAATTTAAAAATTGTCCTTTTGCATTTACCTAAACACTCTTACTTATACAACTGTTGTATATGCTCTTCCTTCAAAAATTAACAAAATATATTCTTTTCTATATATATGCATGCATCTTCCATCAATGCGGTAACTTAATTGTGAAAATTAACTCGGGCGTATTTCAGGCAGTAAACTAGTTACATCTTAAAGCTGGGCTTACTTCTGCTAAAGGCTTAAAGTAGTACTAACGGTAGGCATCTTCAGAATTTTTGGTAGTAAAGGTAATAGTGAAATGGATATAACATGCATACACCATATATAGAAGGTCATTTCTTTTCGTTGGCTATACTATATGCTTTCTATATTAGGTTATTTATGAAATGTTAGTTACTTGGGTATTACATACTTTGTTGCGAATCTACACAAGGACAGCCCTTCTATTCATAAGACATTGCACTCCTACAAGTACTAGTGTAGAGTTCACCCTAGTAAAAAAAAAAGAACAAAAAGAGGGAAAGGAAGAAAGATCTGTAAAAAGAAGTACTAAGGTGAAATTAGTAAAAAGCTTAAAATGCATGCTTTTGTATATCAATCATGTATCCATGGACACATTAATTAATTACACGGTCAATGTCATTGGCATGTCGTCAATCTCAATGCATTATGACATAATGCTTAATATACTAGGTTAAATCAAATTAGTTCAAGTTTATGAGTTGATCGATAATTAGTAAAACTCATTTCACATTCACACAATCACACTTTATGATAAAGGAGAATGTAATTTGCATTCACACAATCACATTTTAGACGTACGAGAGTGTAATTTGCACACCTTATGATAAAGGAAGGGACGAAGAAGGAGAATTCCATGTTTTTTCCTCTATAATGTGAACTAATTAATTGGCTTTTCTTAATCGTACTTGCTTGAGTTCGAATTCGGTCTTGACGTGTGCAAATTAAAACAACCTCCCTTAAACGTAGATCGGCTTTTTTTTTTTTTGACAAAGCGGAAATTTCATAATATAACAAAGGAACGTACACAACCAAGCAAACTACACTACAAGAGGCAACACTCGGCAACAAAAACCAGAATCGACTTAAACATATGAAAAAAGAAAGTAAGGTGTATCGTGTATGCATGCATGAAAAAAAAATGATGGATGGGCCACCGCTGTCATACCGCGCTGCCAAATTTATTGAAGTCTAGAAATCTAGACTGTACTTTCATCAAAATCATACAGATCATAAGAACAACAAGAAATCAAGAATAATATCTTCATTGATGTTTCAAGACTGATAATATTAACTGAAGGGGAGAAGCTGCAACATGTAACATTTTACTTAGCTTGCTCGATCACTGCTCGCATCTTATGTAGTTTTGGTACTCGAATATAGGCAGACAACATTCCAAGTCACTGATGTCACATTACACAGTAAACATAAATTGATCAGTTAGAGTTAAACAATGTTTTAAACCGACAACTTTTCAAACTACTTTATACATGCAATTACTCTATACATGCAATTAACTAGGGCGATGATTTTGTCAAGGTAGTAAATACTACCGCCAAGGCAGATTCATTAAATCTGGCCCATATAATGAACATATTTGCCTTGAAAGATACTGATTTGCCTTGGCAAAATCATCACCCGTTAACTAAAGAAAACACTTAATCATATTTTGAGGCTGGCTAATACAAAAGAACGTATATATACCGATCTCGACATGCATTATTAATACATTAACCAAATTTGAAGAACATTTATTAAACATACTCATGGACTAGAATAACGTACGATATATACCACAATCGTCCTATATATACATACATTTGCATCTTAATTTTCATATGTTGGATAATAATGAATCACTACTGTGATCTACACTTTGACCTCAATACTACCGGCCTTCAAATGATGCATAATAAACTAAAGTCTTCCTTGTAATCAATCATCTACCGAAGTTTCTGTTGAAATTTTGGAACTACATTTTCGGAATGTTTGATTTCTTAACTTTTTTTTTTCTATTACTTGTTGATTGAATTATTGTGTACATTGTGATAGCACCTTTGTGCTATTTATAACATGCTAATGCTATGTCGGCTAACATTAGCTTAACCGACATTTCCTCACATTCTTGAAGATTCTAGCTTAATCTTCCTTCTTTCTAATTGTTACACAATTCTAGATCAGAACATTTCCAAATAACTTTTACATTAATCTAGATTTTCTAGATTATTTCTAACAGTTTCATTATTTTAGTTAACTTCCAAGTTAAAGTACTTTACAGTCGTATGTATAATCAATCAATCTCTATGTCACCTTAATAACTAGGACATGCATGTGATTATTAACGTACAAGAGGTCTAACACGTATATACTCCGTACTCTGTACGAGTTAATTGATCACCTCGTCAATCCAACTTTATAGTTAAAATGCGGACTCCCTATTTATAAATCTTGTCGTATAATCTTAATTTTGTTGGTATAATTAACGATTGATAAATTAAAAATCAGTTAAGAAGTGTTTAGAACGAATCATAGGAAACTTACTTAAAGCTTGAGTAACTCTCCTCTTATCAGGAGTGATGAATTTTGTAGGCCTAACAATCTTTGCAGGTCCACATGCATAAACATGTCCTGGTGCACGAAATGTGACTTTCTTAGGCAATGTGACAGTTTTATTAGTTGTGCCTGCTCGTCCAACGGTAATCTGAAATTTACTTATCGAGTGTGCTCGATCGTGAAACCACGAACTAAGCACACCACCGCGACAACAATGCTCGATTCTCTGGTTATAAGGTGTACCAACCATCAAGTCCACAATGGTTGGCTTTCTTAGACAACTATGTGGGATGTTTCCTAGGAAACCCGAGCAGTCGCCTTGATCTGTTGTTTGGCCTCCTAGCATGTTCCATATGACCTCTTTTTTCGCCCACGTCCACCCTAGTTGCCATCCCGGTGCTCGGATGCGGTGATTCCTTTGGTAGTTCGTGATTTTCACAACTGCCTGTTAGTGATATTATTAGTTCTCGAGATAAACACGTATGCTAATAATTTACTTTTGTTTTGAAATAAAGTTTACGAGTTTCTCTTAAACATTTAAATGTTAACACATCACTACATGATGAAGGCGCCTAGTATTTTTGTAAGTGTAACAATATATAGTTGATTCTATAGGAAATTTACTTACAACGTAACCATCGGGTGTCCACTGTAAGATGTCGCACTTGATTGTAATATTCCCATTTTGATTTGCTCCACTACCATAAGCTTCCGAAAATGATTAATTACAAAATTTACAATGCAGTTAATATAATTATTCGTAAAATGCGAATTTTCAATTCCTTCAAGATTTCAACATTTTTATATATACAATAATAATGTTAATGGTGGTCGAACGAACGACGGCGAATTGGGGAAGCTAATCTGTAAGAGTAGTGAAGCACAGAGAAGAGAGAAGAAACACAACAAAAATGGTGAAGATTGTGAAGCCTGGAGCTGCTTTCAACATGGTCATTTAATTTAGAAGAAGCTTGATGTACAAGAACCAATACGAGTACTAATAATATATACAGTAGTGGAGTAGAAGACTAGAAGTAATCTATTGACTTGTGGTCGTGGTTCGTGTTCCAGCAATTCCATGCATGCATTGACTTTTCAAAGTCAAAACTCATTAAAGATGGTCGTAAATAATTAAGGCAAGCCAATCAACAAAGCTTTGATTTTGCATGTGATCCATATATATAGACAAGTACTCCGACCCAGTTGATACATTCAATTCGGATCACGTCGAGTTTAATACTTTAATTTGGAGCACCTGCTATTATATATGTGCTGTGTGCATGCGGGTCGTTTTAGTTCTAATTATGTTGTGAGAACATAATATTTGGCCAATTTGGGGCAAAACCATGGGTTATAGCCTTCGCTTTTGGAATTTTTTGGCGGTTTTGACCACTTTTTCCAAATTGTTTAAACATTTTTGAAACATCCTCGATGTTCCCTTGATGACTTCGATAAAGCAACTCACCCGTTTGTGTGTCTTAAGCTATTTCTCCTCATGTCAAGTTTTAAAGGTTAAATCCCGTTTTTTTACTAATATGGGGCACCTACCAAAGGTTTTTGGCTCTAATCTTTTGACTAAACACGTCATATGACCTTTCGGAACTACTACAAAATTTTGAATGAGTTTTGTTCCAGTGTCAATTTAGGCCAAAAATCGTGGATTATAGCATTCGATTTGACCAAAATTAGCAATTTTGAAGACTTTTTATTAAAGTGCATAAAACCTTCCAAAAATTTATTGGAAATACCCGAGAGGCTCCCTTGATGAGTTTGAGGGAACGATTCTGCGATTCACCCGGTTGGGGGTCTTTTAAGAACATTCGCCCTTTTTATTAAGTCCTAAACCCTTTTTCCGGTTGCGCGGGGACGGCAACTAGATTCGTCTTCTTCTTCAAGTTTCTTACTTGGTTCAACTTCCCCAACCTCAAAGCATGACCTATATGACCAATTTGATTGATTGATGATCGTGAATTCGTGATGTGTGAGTTTTTGGTTGATTCATTGTTTAATTTTTTTTTTAATTGCTACTTTGTATTTATTGTTTAATGGATTGGGAATATGAGACTAATATTTATGGATTTTGCTATAGTTAGCCCTAAGGGCTAACAATAAGCATTAAATTTCTACATTGATCTTGTTTAATTCCCAAAAAATAAAGAATCTCCATATTTTTTATGGATTAAATAAAGAATCATATAAATATTCCCAAATTCCTCACTAATTTGAACCGACCGCCAGAATTTAAGGAACCATATATGTTTGGTAATAGGTTCAAGAAATGAGAGAATTAAGGTAGTCTTATCTTGCGTATATAAACAACAGTTTAGAACTTTTAATAGGACATATCTTGGGAGTTTAGGACATTAAGTAGGACACATGCATGTTTTATGATAATTGGTAATGGGTTATCTTAATACATTTATATAAGTCTTTTTTTTAGGTCAATTGTAATTCTTAGCTAGAACTTTTGATTATGGCTCCTATATATATGTCTCTATGTCGGTATATATGTAGGTTTCCTATATGTATTTTGTATTTTTGTAAATCGCCACATTTCTCCAGCTATTACAATATTACATAAGAGAAAAAAAGGATATAATTGTTATTTTCTTTCTCAAGATTTAGTTTCAATTCGAGTTCGTAAGAAACTTCATAAGAAATGTTATGTAATCTCAAATATAATCAGACTCTAGGAATCATTTTATCAGGCTAGGATTAAGACTACTAATCTGTACTTGGTTTCAATTTTATCACATTTGATAGATATCGTTATTATGAGGCCCGTGCATTGCACGGGCCTTCATCCTAGTTAAGTATTAAGGCTAGCATTTGTTTGTTTACTAACACAGGGCACCTATCAAAGGATTTTGGCTCTAAACTTCTACCTAAACATGTCATATGATATCTAGGAGCTATTATCGCCAAGCCTTGAGAGGTTTTCTTGATGAGTTTGAGGGAACGATTCACCCGGCCGGTTGGGTGTCTTTTAAAAACCTTCGCTTTTCATTAAGTATTAAGGCTAGCGTTTAGTTTGTTTGTTTACTAACACATACATGGCATGTATCAGAGGATTTTGGCTCTAATCTTTTACCTCAACACGTCATATGATCTCTAGGAGCTACTACAAAAATTTGAATGATTTTTGTTTTAGTGCCAATTTGGGCCAACAATTGTGGATTATAGCTTTTGATTTGACTAAATTTGGCGATTTTGACAAATTTATTTTAGAGTGTGTAATACCTTCCAAAACATTATCGAAAACACTTAAGAGGTTACCTTGATGAGTTTGAGGGAGCGATTCACTCGTTTGGGGGTCTTTTAAGATCATTCGCATCTCGCCAACCAGTAAGGCTAAAGTATGCTTTTACTAATATGGGGCACCTATCAAATGTTTTTGGCTCTAATACGTTACCTAAACACGTCATATGATTTTTAAGAGGTACTACACAAATTTGAATGATTTTTGTTCCGGTACCTATATGGGCCAAAAATCGTGAATTATGCCTTCGATTTGACCAAAGTTAGCGATTTTGACAATTTTTTTTACTCCAATATAACTACTTGTTCTCAAAATTCTTGGATAAACAAAATGAGATAATAGGCTTAGGCTCCAACAAATTGTGAGTTTGATCAGGTGAAACGAAGCGCACGTGTATGATTAACGAACTCTAATCTAATCATTTTTGTTGCTTAATATTTACGACGATAAAACAAAAAAAAACAAAAAAACAAAAAATCAATTTTCATTTTCATTTTTCTGTGCTTTAAAAAAAAAATTTGGCTCAAACCCTAATTTAATTTTCTGGGTCGAATCATTCATAAATATATTCGACTAATTTCCAGCAAAATTAACCTTTTTCTGTTGATCAAATTCTAATTCTGGGTTTTATAATACTTTAGTTTTTCCCCATTTACAAAAAAAAAATCATTATTTTTTTATTTTTAGCGATGCAGCAGGGTGGTGCTCGAGCTCAGGCATTTGGGCAGACGGAGATTAATTGGGATAAGTATGTAATTTTCTGATTCTAATTTTGTGTATTCTTCCGCAAGTTACCATCTTTATTAGTGTTAATCATCATTCTTAGTTTTCGTAATTGTTATTTTATTCTGGGTATTATGGTTTATTGATTGTTAATATGAATGCCCAATTTTGAGTGCCCAATTTGTGTTTATATGTAATTAGCAGAAAAGAAATAAAATTATGTGACCATATGATTTGGGAAAGAAGAATGTGGGCGGTTGAATTTCGGATTTTGGACCGTCACTTTGATGAATTTTAGTTTAGTTAATGATCGCATAATTGCTGAAGTAGAATCACAGTATGAGTGAATTTTAATCTTATGAGTGATGCTCACGTTTCGGGCGAATTGGGTCATTTTTCTGATAGAAGAATGACTGGCAATATGCAATCTAGAATATGGTTTTGGCGATTTGATGAGTTATCTGTATTCTGGGGTGGGTGCCTGAATTCTCTTTTCTCATGGAGTGTTATGCAATGTAGAGCTTTGATTTGCAAATAGTTTTTCGTATGAAGTTCATGGGTTAGATTGAGTCTCGGTTTTGTTAAGTGGTGGTGATGAGTACTTAGTAGTAAGAACTGATTGTCTTAGTGTAGAACTTCCGTGAATTTTAGTATTGTGTCTCTATAAAATAGAGATTTGCTTTTATGGTAGGACTTAAAATGCTTCCTGTTTTAAAGTTGAAATGTTTACCGTTGTGTGATTCATCACTCAGCTGTGCTTTCTCCTTAGGGACTAGTCAAGCTTTTAACTAAGGCCTATCCTAAGAGGCCAGCACATGATACCTTATGTGTTTGGAATCGGTTATGATATGATTTGTCGAGTTTTTCAGGGTATTTTGAATATAGTACCAGTATGTTATAAGTTGTAATTATTGGCTTCCGCCCGTTCACCTTTTAAACAGTTGAGTTTATTCTGAAGGTTTACGTTTCCCAATTCCCGTGCAGGCTTGACAAAACTAAATTCTATGTTGTTGGAGCGGGACTATTTACAGGAATAACAGTGGCACTTTATCCAGTTTCTGTTGTGAAGACTAGGCTACAGGTTGCTTCCAAGGATGTAGCTGAGAGAAGTGCGTTTTCAGTTGTTAAAAGCGTATTGAAAGCTGATGGAATTCCTGGTTTGTACAGAGGATTTGGCACTGTGATTACTGGTGCAATTCCGGCCAGAATTATATTCCTTACTGCTTTGGAGACTACGAAAGTGGCAGCTTTCCGGATAGTTGAACCTCTTAAATTCTCCGAACCATCAAAAGCAGCCATCGCAAATGGAATTGCTGGAATGTTGGGGTCACTTTGTGCTCAGGCTGTGTTTGTTCCAGTTGATGTGGTATGTAATTGATTTTTTGTTCTAGCAACTTAGCAACTAATATTTCAATGTTAATCATGAGATTGTGAGCCTGTCTAGTGTCTATGGTTTCAGTTGATGTGGCATGTGGTTGATTTTTTTGTTATAGCAACTTCGCAACTAAGGTTCCAATCTTAGCCGTGAGATCGTGGGCATGTCTAGACTCTAGTGTCTATGGTAGGTGATAGTCTGTGTTGGCAAAAAGGCTATCATGAAGCTGTTTTACTGTTTTCCTTCACTTTTTTTTTTTTTTTTTTTTTTTTTTTTAGAAGTGAGTTGTTCCAGCTGTCCCAGACAGGCTCACAATCTTGGTTTGACCTGATCCGTTTGTTCTAGCTCTGTGAGTTGTGTAATTTGAACAAGTATTTGCAACACTGACAAAACTTTTCTTGGCTTGGACTGTTGTTTAGGTCAGTCAGAAGTTGATGGTACAAGGATATTCAGGCCACGCAACCTACAATGGTGGCATTGACGTTGTTCGCAAGGTTGTAAAATTGGATGGTATTCGGGGACTATATAGGGGGTTTGGACTATCAGTGGCAACTTATTCCCCATCCAGTGCTGTTTGGTGGGCAAGCTATGGATCTAGTCAACGTTTATTTTGGAGGTATAGCTTAACACTTAGCTACTGGAGTTTAATTCTGAACCCTTTGCCTGGGAATCGTGCATAATTGAAGTTATATATCTCAGAGTACTCAAGTGCGCACTCATCTGCTTAAAGACTTGTGCATATGTGCTCCCAAAATGTTTTTTTTTTTTTTTTTTGTTGTTGTTGTTGTTGTTGCAAAAGATAAGAGGGGATGTTATGTTGTCTGTGAAGGCTGTCTTAATAACTTCATCTAATTTTGGCTTCTGTGTGTGTGCCACATATCCATTGTTCTGGTTACCTGCAAAAGCAAACCTTTTTTCCCTGTGCTTTTTACAGGTTAACGTGCCCCAAATGGAAAGCAGTCCTATGTTTTACAGATAAAAACGTACCTTTATATCTGTGCTTTGTTCTAAATCTTGGATTCTTCTGTGTGCAGTCTTTTAGGCTATGGGAGTGATTATCAGGAGCCTCCAAGGCTTCGGGACATTGTGTTTGTTCAAGCTGCTGGAGGTGTCGTTGCTGGTGCCACGGCATCTTGCATCACTACTCCATTAGATACCATTAAGACCCGCTTACAGGTGCAGGTTAGTCTTCCAGCCCTGCTTCTTATCACTGTAATGTTATGCTATCATGTTGGCATTCATTATGTTAATTACTTGTGATGTTGAGCATTTTTATTTGTTAAGAAATTAAATCCTCGCATGCAGCTTAGTGTATCTCTAGGATTTGTAAGTTGTAATGACTTAGACAGCTCTAGTACCTTTCATGAGTGATGAATACTGATTTGAAGCTAGACCAAGTGGGTGACATACAATTACGAAACAAGGGCAGAAATAAAAGCATCATGATTTATGCCCTAGATAGAACTGAGCACTGGCAAACAGGCCAGGTTTACGCCAAGTTATTTCATACTAGTTATGTTTAGATATATTTAATTATCAATGAAAGTTGGGATCAGTTGAAGTGTTACCTATTTTCCAGTCTGGTTCAGAATTATTTGATCTTGGAATATCTGGGTAACTTGAGGTCTAGACGCACGTAGGTAGGTGCACATTGACGTCGCCGGCTTAAGATTTAGGTTGATGGAACATCTATGCCCTACCTATATACTCAGATATATTCCTTCAAAGTGAGTTAGTGTTAGGTTAATATGTAGGTCATTTTCGGCCAGTTCTGGCCCCGGAGCTAGCTGTTCGTTATTGACTTGAGTCACTTCAAGTTGATTTGGACACTGAGTGAGAACAGTTTGTATGTTTTGGATCCAAACAAGGTATTTTACTGGCCATGTTGGGTGGTTTTGGTTTGGGTATCTTGGTTTGCGTCTGCTTTACCATATAGCCCTTGGACTATCATGTACTTCAAAAGAATGCAAGGAGAAATTTGTTGAGTAAAACTCCCGAGACTCCAACTGTTCGAACTCAAAAAACAAAGGGCTTGTGTCGGGGAACTTCAAGGAGCAATATTTTAAATGTCCCAGCATGAATTTAGAAACTCATTTGAATTGTGGATCCCTTGCTATGTGTCTCATTTTGAATTTAATGGTCACATTCTTAGCTTCTATTACTGGTGTTTCCAGGGGGGAGGGGAGGGGGGGAGTCAATATCCTTGCTTCAAAGGAGCTGGAGATACTTTGAATCTCATTACAATGGGGACTTCTTGTTCTCTCTTACTTTCCTCTCGTTTTAATTTATTTTGCTTATCTTAAAATAGAAAAGGAAATTGACAGTGTTCAAAGTAACCACTGAGCTAGCCACCACTGTAATAGAGACATAAACATTCTATTCCATCCCCTTTTGAGGTAAGGTGGGGTAATGAGAGAGACGACGGTTAAGAAAATCTGATAAACATTATCTTTCCAGAAGGATGAAAACCTGTACGCTGTTTATAACTACCCATTTATCTCAAAGTAGGGTAATGTTATTGTCCTTGTGATACCTATTAAGGCTCTTTTCAAAGACTATCCAGGCCGTTCACTCCAAACCTTCATAGATATGTGTGGTTATAGCTATATACTAATTGAAGTAGTCTGTCTCGCACTCTCGCTTGCCTCACCATAATCATTCGTTTTGGAAGCTGTACTGGTACTTGAACGCTTAGAACTCGTGGAAATATCAAATAATGGTTTTGCTAACAAACCTGCTGTGGTCAGAAATCAAATCCTAGGCAATGGATTATATCATAAAAACCAGACGAATGTCGTTACCATCCTATATCTCATGAGTCATGATTGTAAAAGCAAGAACCACGAATTTGCTGGTACCTTTGAAGGTCTTCACTATTTCCCGCGTAAGACTGCACCCAACGCCCATTACAAATGTTACAGTTCTTTTGCTTGTTAGATGTGCCACTGCTTTATACGGTGAAATCTTAGGTAATGAAGCAAAATTTGCTGGCATCGTGCCGTCCTGTTTGGAAACCCTCTTCTTACTACTTGTTGGTTAGTGCGGGAGCCTCTTTGATCAATGGAGTAATGGGGGTGAAAATGATGATGAATAACCCAAGACACACTCACATTAAGAGACCACATTGTTGCCTGAGCCCTTTTTTTTTTTTTTTGTTGTTGTTGCTGTTGTTAAATGTAGGGTCTTTGTCCTGTTGGATGGTTGGGGGAGCATTATTCATTCATCTAGTCCCATATGTTTCAATCGGGCTGGCCTTTCGTGATCCTGCACTCCTGATTCCTGGCTTTTTCTTCTGATCTTTCTTGCCTTGTCATCGTAGGTAACAGGACAAGAAAAGAGACTTAACACAGGTCAAGTCATCAAAAAGTTGATTGCAGACGAAGGTTGGAAGGGTCTATATAGAGGATTGGGTCCAAGATTCTTCAGTATGTCTGCATGGGGAACCTCCATGATCGTGGGTTATGAATACCTGAGTAAGCATGCATCTCTTAATATTCTCTCCGTTATTTATATTCCTGTTCTACCTCACGACAGTGCTGCACTATTGTTCTATTGACCTTGATTTCTTGTGTTATCTATGTAGAGCGATTGTGTATCAAGGAGTAGAGCGTTACTCCACAAGTGTGTGTCCCGTCTTTATACGACAAGCCAAGCTCCCGAGATGGTTTTAGCTGACTCAAACAGTTAGGAATGTCGTTTTCCTCACTTGAGACAGACTCATCGATTCGCCATTCATCCATTGACTTCCCTCTCTGATCCGTGACAAGATGATTATTTCGCCGGCTAAGATTGATTACGTTGAATTTCTTGAAATTTTCTAGGAAGGCAATTTTTTCCCCTTCTAAAACAGGGTCAAGACTAATGATTCTATGAGCTCACACTGCAAGAATATGTGTGTATAACTTAGGCCTTTGAGCTCACACCGAAAGAATGAGTTCTTTGTACTTTCTGATCATTATTATTTTGTATACATAATACGAATGTACGAATTTCATTTCATATGTTCTTTTACGATTGTTTTACTTCAATCTCGATGCATTTTGCATTAGTAGATATGAGAATGATAGAGCGTCAACAAGTAGCTGGGTCATTTGAAATGCGTAGTACACCGTTTCATTAAGTAATTATGAATCCATTTTAACAAGTCTCTACCATAGCAAGAATTCGTATTTGACCAAATTTGGTTTGGAAAATAGAGATACCAGTGACTCCTGGTATATGCCGGAGTTAGTTTCATGCAAAAAACCGATAATGCTCATCAACACCATATTACAACTTGGCCGAAATATAGTTGGGACTCCCCTCAAGACTCCAGTGCAACAGCAAACAGCAAATACAGATACAAAGTCGATCGTTCTCTTGAGTCTTAACATACAAGCTACACTTCAGCACACCTGCCTTAATTGCAGATCTTGAGATCATCTTCAGCACCATCATTGTCATCTTCATCATCTCTACTTGCTTCTGCGTAGTCATCAAGAGATGAAGCAGAAAATAAACCCTCGACCTTCCCATCCTGAACTGTTGGAGTTACGGCTTCTCCTTTGGGCTTGTCCTTGTTCATCTGTTGCACGTTTTATGACAAGGGTCAGGAAAGACATACAATCCACAGAAGGAAAACCAAAAACATACAGAAGAAAAAAAAATACAGCGATTGCCAGTTTGAAACTTCCTATGAATCAAACAAATGGGCTAAAGACGATAATACTCGTTCCACAGGAAAAGTTACAGTATTTCTCTTACAGTACCAACATTAGTTTTCTGTTTCTCGGATTCTTAAACTAGATGGAAAAAAAATGGTAAAACTAGAACACACAGGAAGAAGTGAAGAACCGCTACACCTTTCTAACGCAAGGTCAAGAGATAACCTAATCTAAAACACACCTGGCCGAACCCATCAAACAACACAACCATGTAGTTACAACTCCTCAGATAAATAAACCAGACACCACACTAAATACTCCAGTAAACAACACAGAAGTACTAGTGAACAGTGATGATGAATAAGGTAGTAGCCGAACCGTTGTATGGTAAAAAACACACACATGCAGCCACCCTTGACAAATCATTTTCATTGCCAATGTACATGTTTACTCCTAGTTGAGTCAATTCCTAACAAAAGGAACTTTTGGATGCCCTTCTTCACAAGTGTATTCCAGTAATTTAAAGGCCATTCTGATTCCTCATTCATATTTCTTATTCCGTACATCATAATTCAGCTACGACACATCAAATACCCATTGTTTTCTTTTGGGAGCAGAGGCAAAGCCAGGTGAAAAAAATGGGGGGGGGGGGGAGGATTCGAACCCGTGACCACAGATAAGAAATTTGCCTAGAGAACCACTAGAGCAAACAGATCTTATTGATGATACTTAGCAACATATTGTATAAGACTCAAATCTCAGGGGGGGGGGGCATGGCCCAGTCCCGCCCCCTTGCTCCGCGCCTGTTTGGGAGTAGATACCCATTCTTTGTTAAAGTCAACCATCATACACTTATTATGCTTCCAAAATGAATGCACCTTCACAACCTTTGATAAGTTGTCTCAGGAAAATAAAATAAAGGGAATATAAGAACAAGGGCTTCTTCTCAATGGCACCAATGGCCATGAAGGGAAACAAAACCAGGGTAACTTCTTTCAATTTCCCTTTTAGAATGTGGACAACAAGCTACAGCAAAACATATAAACCTTTCTCAAACCCGTGAGATGAACTAGCTAGTGACTCCATGTTACCTGTGTGGCAGCTTTAGGACAAGGCAACAAATGCTGATTCAGACCCCCAGAGATAAAATACTTGATACAATTAAAGTTACCCTAGTTTTTTGGACAAGTAAGAAGTGAGTTATAACAACTAATAAACAAAAAAAAGGCCTAGTTCTTTAGTTTTGTTTTTAGGCCTCTACATAGCTTAAGATTCCCCTTCTACATTGCTTCACATAAAGTTTAGTCAAAATCACACGTCAAGTTGCTTTGCCGCTCTGGATTATAACAAGTAAAAGAAAGAATATCTAAGCATGGTTAGATCAATTGGTCATTCCAGGGTCATCAATAAAAGCACATTCAGCACCAAGAGGCAAAGCAAAGTGTCAAAAGCATATCCTATTCTTTCACCCTGGAAGTGTTCCTAATTTCATTGAGCAAGATGGTCACAACAAACACATGTCTAATGAAGAGACCAATCAAATATGAGCAGCAGCACTAATCTTCATAGAACATCAGAACCCCATAATCAATAACAGTTCAGGACAATCATAAAATAACCCGCCAAATTAGAAGACGACCCACAAACCCAAAAAAAATAACAACCAAGAATGGAGAATGATGGAAACTGACTGCCAAAACTACCAATTTGCAAACAAGACGTCAAAATTCTTGCCACCCAAGATAGCCAAAATAAAAAAGATGAGGAAGGGAAGAGGGTAGGTACTCTAGTGGTGGCCTCTGGATTTGGTCTGCAACTTTTGGTATAGAGACAGGAAGGAAGTTAGATTTGGGGAAGTGGTCTGTCACTCTTTGTCTCGGTTGGAAACAACAAAAGACTCCAGTTTAGAACCCCTCCCTCCCTCCCTCTTTGCCCCTCCCTAAAGTAATTCAATGCTAAGAATAATTACGCTAGTCTTTGGCACAAGTTAAGAGATTAATGACAAAAAAATGAATCTAAAATGTCCTCATTCTTCAATTTTATAAAGGCCTCAATAGCTTAAGTCGCTCCTGCATTGTTCACATGAGCAACAACCAAGCCTTATTCCCAAAATAATTTGGGGTCGGCTAACATGAATCGTCATAAGTAACCGTCTCTGGGATGTCATATAAGTTAAAGATTATTGTGATTAAGTTAAAAAAAATAATAAAACACGTTTAAAAGGAGTTTTTTAAAAAGCTATCCAAAGAAAGGAAAGCAAAAGGTTAAAGAATATCGAGGATAAATAACAAGTGGCAAAATAAATCAAATTGTTCATTTAAGCGAAGGTATTTGTCACATTGCATATGAATGGTTCAAGGGCTCAATAAAGGCAAATACAACCCAGTATGCTAAGTAATGTAATAACTTAATCTGATTCTTTCACCAAAGAAGCGTTCTCCATATATATATCCCATAACATAATGTCCCGATCTCAAATTGCAAAGGCTACAGAAACATAGACCAGCCAAATATAGGGAGAACTGGAGAAGCACCTATCTCAAATTGGATCCTTATAAAGTTATAATCGATAGAACAGTTGATGATCCTCAAATGAACCACCAAACTAGTAATTAGAAAACTAGCCTTTCAGAAACTACTAATCCAGAAGACATGAAGAGGGATAAGAAAAGAAGACCAGTATTGCTAAGTGAAGCTAGGTTTGTCCTCCTAACTTTGGTTACCATTCAGAGAGGAAGCTGCTTACATTTACTTTGAGCAAAAAATAGGGATACCAACACTTTATTCAAGAAGGTTAACTAGTGGCAATAATGACAAATTCATATGCATAGCGCCTATAGCTTACTAGCAAGTAAGCAAAAAAGCAACAAGGCAGGGTTGAATCATGTTCATTATATTGCATTTCTTTGTCATGTTTGCACACTTGAATGTACAAAGCACAGGCCCACCATGCCATCATTCACTTCCTTGTGCAAGTGCTCTTTTTTCACTTAAATCGAAATATCCTTTTTCATTGTAAAGCAAACAACTTGTATTCTTAGGATTTCAGCTAATATGGCCATATGGGTTGAGTAGTTGCAAAAAACCTTCAGATGAGTTCTAGTCTAATTTTCATTCCTTTCCTAGTATGCATAGACAGTGTACATAGAGAATTGATGACAATTTTTTCTCTTGAAGAACTTTCTTTTCCAAAACCCACTTTACAGCTGCAACAATCAAGACCATTAATTTGTAGTCAAGACACAATCTCAATCTTTCCTTGACAATTACTCTATGTCACTAAAGATGCTATCAGAGGCATGCCCTAAGTAAGAAAGACGCACAAAAAAAAAATTTAAAAAAAAAAAAAAAAAAAACTCATCAGCAACAGGTACTCACATACTACAAGAGTTCAAAAATCATACACTGCAGAGTTTTTTGGTCCGAATACCATTAAGAATATCTCTGATGATGGCATAATAACCACTCAAAGTGAACTTGAGCAAGAAACAAACACAATTTCGGAAATGGAAATACAAATAATCACAAAATGTCCTACTTCAATTGGGAGGGGGGGGGGGGGGGGTGATGACTTCACAAATCAATTTAATTGCCTAAGAATAATGTTCACCAAGCCACATTTAATCCAAGTGACATCCAAGATTTCAAATGCCATTCTGATTCATCATTGATATTTCTTTTTCTATTTTTCATAGTCCAACTACAACACATCGAATACCCTTTGATAAGTTGTCTCAGGAAAATGAAAGAAAGAAGGGAATATGAAAGCTAGGGCTTGTCTTCAATAGCACCGATAGTCATGAAGGGAAACAAAACCAGGGCAACTGACACCCCGCAAAATCAGACGGCCGCGTTAAAAAAAAGGCCAATTTGCAAACTTGACGCTGAAGTTGTTGCCACCCAAGATAGCCAAAATGAAAAGGACATGGGAAGAAGGTAGGAACTCCATACCTCTAGTGGTGGTCTCTGGGTTGTCAATTTTGTCTCTATCTGTGCTGGTTTAGTGGGAGGCAACAAAAGACTCCAGTTTAGACGCCCCCCCCCCCAAGATAAAGTAAATCAATGCTCCTAATAATAACGCCAGTCTTTGGCACAAGTTGAGAGATTAATGACAAATTAATCTAAAATAGCCTCATTTCCTCAAATTCACTAAAGGCCTCAATAGCTTAAGTCGCTCCTCGTACATTGCTGCACATTAACTTTACGTGCTGTACTAATGTCATTCTGTATATAGTTTCTTCTTCTTGGGATAATTAGCAAGTGGCCAAATCAAAGAGTTCATTTTGGCGAAGGTCTTTGTCACATTCTAAATGAAATTTTCTAAGCTCAATTAAGGTAAATACAAACCCAATATGCTAGTAAAGTCATAACTAAATCTGATTTCTTTTCACCCAAGAAGTGTTCTCCACATGTGTATCTTGTGACCTGGTTTCCCGATCTCAAAATTCAAAGGCTATAGCAAAATAGACCAGCCAAATATACGGAAAAACAGCTATCTTCAAATTGGATCCTTATATACTTAAAACAGTTTAGAATCCGCAAATGAAACACAACACTAGATGCTAGAAAACTAGCCTTACAGAACTAACATCAAGGCACATGAAGAAGGATAGGGCACAAGATCAAACTTGCTAACTGAAGCTGGGTTTCTTCTGCTAACATTTGGTCACCAGTCAGAGAAGAAGCTTGCCACATCTGCTTACCCCCGAAAAAAAAAAAGGGAGGCAACAGACGCTGTCTACAGTGCTTTACCAAAAGGTTTAATAGCAGCATGATAGTGACAAATTCATATGCAGAGTTCCAAATGCTTAGTAAGCAAAAAGAGGAACAAGTTGGGGCTGAATCATGCTAACTTTATTGAAAATTTTAATCATAGATTCACTCTTACATGTACAAAGCACAAGCCTATCATGTAATCATAAACTGCCTCATGCAAGTGTTCTTTCAATTAAATCGACGTATACTTTTTCATTGTAAAGCAAACAACCCGTATTTTAGCTAATATGAGTTGAGTACTTAAGTAGTTGCATAAAACCGTTGGATGAGCTCTAGGCTAAATTTCATCCTTTTCCTTGTATAGATAGACAGTCTTATGGCTCACTCTACACATAGAGAATTCATGAACAACTTTTTTCTCTTTAAGGACTTTCTTTTGAAATGCAATCTACAGCTGCAACAATTAAGACCATTAATTTGTAGTCAAAGCACAATATTTCCATGATAACTACTTTAAATCACTCAAGCTGCTACCAGAGGTAAGCCCTAAGAGGAAAGACGCTATCAGAGGCATGCCCTCAGAGGACAGACTGAAAAAAAAAAAAAAAACAAATAATCGCCAGCAGGACCTAGGAGGTACAGGTTCTCAACAATCTCAAGACATTCACTACAGATTTTTCCTGTACCTAGAGTGTTCTGTTAATAACCACCAAGATTCAAAAGTGAAACTCAAGCAGAAACAAACACAATTTGGGAACTGGCAATATAAATAATGACTTACAGCACGCAGTAGTCTCCTCTTATCCCTCTCTCGGGCATTCTTTAATGCCTGTGTGGCAACACACAAATGTCAGTCATGAAGTGTTGAACAAAAAAGGACCCCTCCCAAATTCACATGTTCCTACCAAAGTAAAATGCAACGAAAAACTTAACAATGTACCTCCTCAAGCTCCTTCTGCTCAGCTTCTACTTCTGCTGGATCCCTGTTAAATTTTGAATAAATATGCTCACCAATAAGTTACATACATAAGCAAACTAAGTAAAGACCAAAAATTGTCAAAAGAACAAGGGATGCATGCAGAAACCTTCCAACAATACGAGTGACACTAGAACAACACTTTGCACAAACACCCTGTTCCTTAGCGCAGCCTGCAACAAATTACAAATCACTTAACTCATCACCCAATTACCACTTATGAACTTCAACAGAAACCCTTCAACTAAATTTCACAATCAGCTACCAAGATATAGCACTGAAAATAAATCCATTCTGTATGCGTAAACAAACCGAGAAAAGATGGAGACTAACCAAAGCATAGGCTGAGGTAAGCTTGACGAACAGCGCGCTTGGAACACTTCTGACTACACAAACAATCACAATTCACAATTCAAATTACTATCAAACCAATTACCATTCACCAATTAAATTTACTACCAAACCAATTACAATTCACAAACTAAATTACTACTACCAAACCAATTACCATTCACAAATTGAACTACTACTATCAAACCAATTGCAATTCACAAACAAAATTCATACCAAATTCACAAATTAAATTTCTACCAAACCCAATTAAAGTTCACAAAAATCAAATTCCAACCAAACCCATTACAAATAACAAAATCAAATAACTACCCAACATCCACAATCACATAAATATCAAAACCCATGTCTTCAATTCACCCAACACAGTTAATAAACCCTACTATTTTTTACCATCAACACTTCCCAAAAAAGTAAAAAAACAAAGAAAAATTACCATTTAGCAGGCTCAGTAAGAGGTTTATATTTGCCATATTTACGCTTCCATTCAATTTGATCCTTACAACGTTGGCAGACCCCTCCTATCTCTGGCAACGGCCTAAATTTACCACCTGGTTCCTGTTCATTCCACAAAACAGTATTAAACCCAAGAAGTTGCGTAAAGAAGAAGAATAAATAAAAAAGACGGTAAATTTGGTTTGTTGATTAGTAGAAATTATTACCGATTCATTGATTTTGCGGCCGAGGTTGGGTTTCCAGGCGAATTTGTTCTGGTGTTTCGGGGGACCTTGCTTGCTCATCTTTTTTACTTTTTTACTGAGGAAAAGAGAGGGTAAATAAATATGGTAAAACTGTTTTTTCAAGTAGTGCAAATATGCATTTTATTGGGGTTTGCTTACTGGGCTATTGTTATTCTAGTGGGTCGGATGTACCAAATATTCTACACCGAATGTTAGGTCCATTAGCCCGTTGATACGAGTCCGAATGTTTAACGTACGAAAAATAATAACATACACCCGAGGGTGGTACCCCAACAATCATATGTGGTAGAAGGTCGTTGAGTATTTTGTTATAATCCCGATGAGCATTTTGTTGAAATTAATGAGCATTTAATTGAAATCGATACACATGTATTTTACTAAATTAGTGAGTTGAGGAGTGGATACGGTTAACAGGATTTCCATCATTGGACGTGAAGTCGTGAACGTCAATTCCTTCATACTCTATGTTGAGAAAATGACTTGAACGACTCATACCATTTGGGTATGTCGTAGTGGGTGACCGAGGGGGGAGCTCGGGGCATGATTAGCTACGATGTACGGGTGTTGGCTTGGGCGAAATAAGACATTCGGAGGATGCACGACATAGGATCGAGGGCGGAGCGCGTCTCTCGGAAAAAACAGTGCAAGAACAGTAGCATTTCGGCGGACCGTCGTGGAGCAGGCGGGCGGTCCGCGGCCCAGCACGGGTTTTGTCGGCGTATTTGTTTTAGCGTGTTTTCGTGTTTCCTTATTCCGTTTTCTTTTGCCAATTAGGTATTTCTTATGAGTAGGACTATATAAACACCATAGTCTTCTCATAGCCTCCCCAAAACACAATTGAGTGATTCTCTTGTAATTGTAAGTACCTAGAGTCATAGTTGCGGGTTTTCTCAAGGTGTGGCTTCTTTGTCAATTGGGTAGGTTCAAGGGCGTTCGTTTGGGTTCTTGGTTGATCGCAAGAACAATTTGGCTCTTAGATCTCGTTCGTATTTGGTGAGTTCTTTTCGGATTGAATTCAACTTTGTATTGGTATTATTCTCATATAGTGAATATTTCTCCTCTATTTGATAGACGTAGCTGGCACATCGCTGGTGAACCACGTTAAATATGGTATCTATTTCTTTGCGTTTATTGCTTGTGTTATTATTGATACCACGTTTGTTACAACATTTATTCACAACCAATTACACTCAAATCGTTCGTTGTTGGGACTGGACGGCTCTGTTCCAACAATTGGTATCAGAGCAGGTTAGATCCGCAAAGCTTCCGCGTTTGTTTAGGCGTATTATTTGAATTGGGGTTTTTGTTGTGATTTTGAATTTTGGTGAAAAGATGTCTGGATTGAACGTATTGAATGTTGACAAGTTCACTGGAGAGAATAGCTTTTGGCTATGGCAGTTAATTGTTTTGGCGAATATGGTAAATTCATTAGTGACTAAAGGTGCAACGGAGGAGATCTTGGAGGAGAATTTTGTTTTGTTGATCTTTGTCTGTTTTACCGATGATGTTAGTGCTGTTATCGCTGATTTTGTAACTGCTGTGGATTTGTAGGATGTCCGACTTGGAACGTTGTTCTTTGAGTCGAATATCTTTTGGTTGGGGAGTTCTAAGGTTGAGGATGATAGTGTTGATGGCGAGGTGGAGTTATCCTTCTGCGCGGGTCAAGCTTCAAGGTCAACCGGAAGAACTACCGACGTTCGTTTTTGGTTATGCGCCTCAGTGAGGCGATTTGGGCTTGATTAGAGCCGCTGAATTTGTGCTTTGATAGAACTGTTGTTAAGTCCTTCGAATAGATCCGTTTGTTTTGAGTTTCGTGGAGCTGTTGTTTCGGATTTTATATATGAAGCTATTAACTTAGGCTTCATGGAATCAATTTGAGTTTCGTGGAGCTATTGGTTTGGGTTCTAGGTGGAGCTGCTGTTATGGGTTCTATGTGAAGCTGTTTGCATCGAGACGTGCCGTACTGATTGCATCGGAAGACATCGTGGTCCGACAAAATCACCATCAAAAGATATGCGGTTGTATATGTCGGACGAAGGGATCGTAAAACAATACAATTCCTCCTGCCTAGGTCTTGCGGCATGTCGGAAACAAGAAAAGCATATCTGTTTTTTTAATTCACCCATGCCGCCCTGATCTCTCACTTCGTTCGTTTAGCTATGGTTTGCCGGTTTACGATCTCTCACCAGTTTCCCTCAATTTGCTTAAATGCTGTAATTATATCTCCCCCGTCAGTGATAAGATGATTATGAATTATTACAAGCTCGATCACACCATTAGTACTCTTGCCTCTTGGGATATATACTAGTTACCTAAAGTTATATGTGAAAATAAGACGATCTTATAAACCAAGTAGCTTGTGGCTTTTACATACAAAGATTATAATCTCATCTAGCTCGTGGATCCAAGATCTCAGAAAATACTGACGACGCCGAGTTCATCCCTATACCATAATTAGTAGTACTAGTATCATTTGTATTAGTAGTTGATACACCATAATTACTTCTTTCGATTAACCTTTTAGTATCATCATCACCACCTTCACTACTATTCCAAAGATTCTCACCTGAAGTAGTGTTTGTGTTGAAGTAATCTCATTGGAAAAAGATGAGAGAGTTGATATGTTTATAAACCAATGAGTTATTCCTCCTATTGCCAATTGGTTAGGATGGAACCTCATTGGGTTTATGAAGCACACTCTCTCTCTCCTCCTACGGGCTACGGGTGCGGCCCAGGCCCGATTATCTTTAACGGTTTGTGGAGGGTTACTAATGTTCGCAAAGCAAAAAAAGAAAAGATTAATGTATAATAATAAGTGCTTACATCGCAATTTAATTATTATTCCAAATTTGCTATTTGTCAACAACAATACATATTTGCTTCATAAGAACAATAATTAACCATCAATAAAGTAAGTAAGTAACTAATAAAAACTTTTGATCTACACTAATTATATAAAGTAGTGTTAATTAATTAACTAGTGTCTGACCCCGGAACATGGTCATATGTGACGTACTTCCGCCCGATCTCATGGAGAGCACGACCGTTACTATACTGACCACCTGGTCCTGCCGGTGTTGGAATTGAGGTCGGATTATTGGTTTTCATGGTGGGGTAAGTAATTGAAGAACCGGCGGCCGCAACCGTGGCGGCGAAACTCATCATCACCAGTGCTAGGAGAAGAATACGAGCATTTTTGCTCCTACTTTTAGTAGTAACACCACCATTCCTCTTCATCCTATAATACGCTAGATATATAGTTATTATTAACTCCTTGTTTTTTTTTTTCTTCCCTCGATCGCTTTCTTTTGTTTCGACAACAATAATATCCTCAATAAAACATTATTATTATCTAATAGCTCACATATACTAACTAGTATACACTATGGAGCGTATATATATGTGGGTTTTAGTGTATGATGGATTTTTATAATTTGTTGTTGATAATAAAAGAATGGTTATCATTTGTCGACAACATAATCCCTTCAACTTATTGTGTACACTGACTTGTTTGCATGTATGTGCACCAACAATGATTGATGATTATTTGTAGTATGCGATCTTATCACATGCAATGCAACTATGCAAAGGGTATTATTTACTTATTGTCCCTACTTTAGGTGATGATGATAATGACACTCGATTTTAAATTTCATAATAGTTGGTCGTTTTTAGTAGAGAGAGTTTCATCAATACTTAAACATGTGTATGATATAATTTTAACATATACATTTTCTATTTTAGTTTGTTGTTTATGTAGGAAGAGTAAGTGATAGGGGCTTTGCTGACGAAAAGCGAACAGACAGAGCAAATTTTGATTAGATCTTCGGTCACTCCTGAATTCAAATAAGAATACCCAAGGTTCGAATTGATAACGTCTACTTTGATTTAAATTTGAATCTCTCTCTCTTGTTCACTAATTAAAAGTTAACGATCCAAACGAAAAACTACATACGAAATTGAGGTGATGGAGGATGGTGAACACTTAGTTTTCAGGATAGTGAACCTAATGCCATGTTTGATAGGTTTTAATAAAAAGCAGTATTCAAATCAATTTGAAATCAGTCAAATCAGATCATAGTCTTTCAAATCAGATCATATTAGAAATGTCAAAATAATTATCAATGTATTTGGTCCATAATTGATACTAATTCGTTGAAATTCAATCAAATATTCAACCAATTTAAATCAAATAAAATCAGTTCAGAGTCATTCAAATTAAATTAGATCAGATCAGATCAGTTTAAAAATATATAGGCCTATCAATTAAACAGGGCTAAATGAGTCTAAATGATCGCTCGTATACGTGCACATTTCATAAACTTACGTAGATAATGTCTTGTACAAAGATAATAATTTCATCTAGCTCGTGGATCCAAGATCTCAGAAAAGACCGAAGCCGAGTTCATCCCCATACCATAATTAGTAGTACTAGTATCATTGGTACTACTAGTTAATACACTAAAATTACTTCTTCCGATTAACCTCTTAGTATCATCATCACCTGAAGTGCTTGTGAATGTATCCTTATCGGCCGAACGACCACCGTCACTGCTGACGGCCAAAACCTCTACCATCGGACCACCACCGGTAGTATTGTTGTTATTCTCGGCGGTTTGTTGGAGGTCTAACGCAAATTGTAAGCTCCATACAACGTCCCCCATAGAGGGACGTTCATCCCCATGGTCGCGGACACACATCTCCGCGACCTCACCAAATTTTTTAAGACACTCGGGCGCAATTTGACCCGATAAATTCGGGTCAACAATTGTGTGGAGGGTGCCTTTGTTGTAGCAATTCCTTCCCCAATAAGCCAAGTTCACTTGTTCTTTACTAATGTTCGCAACAACAGCTGGACGACCACATAGGACTTCAAATAAAACCACCCCAAATGAATAAACATCCGATTTCTCGGTCAATTGGTGTCGTCGATAGTACTCCGGATCCAAATACCCGATACTCCCCTTCACGGCCGTGCTGACATGGCCAACTCCCGTGTCATCCGAATCCGGCCCCACCTTCGAGAGCCCGAAATCCGACACCTTAGCTGTCCATTTTTCATCTAACAAGATATTGGTGGACTTAACATCACGATGAATAATCACCTGTTTCGCGCTCGTGTGTAGGTAGTGTAGCCCACGGGCTGACCCTAGGCAAATCATCAACCTTTGCTTCCACGAAAGTGTCGTGATAGTCACGCTATTAGTATTAGTACTAGTATCATCGTTGTTGTTATTGTTGTTCTTCTTCTTGTAGTTCAATTGGTCGCGCAGTGTACCATGAGACATGTACTCGTACACTAAGATCATCTCACCTTGCTCCTCACAATACCCAATCAATGACACCAAGTGTACGTGACGAAGTCTCGATAGCATCTCGATTTCGGTCACGAACTCGTGTGCGCCTTGTTTAGATAAAGGGTTAAGTCGTTTAATAGCAACAATTGTAGCACCATCGTCAATAGAACCCTTGTACACCTTTCCGAAACCACCCGTGCCTATAATCGAGTTCTCGTCGAAATCACACGTGGCAACCCTTATTTGGCTCAATGAGAAGCAACGACATAAATTCGACGGTAAAGACGGCCTCGACGAGTTAGTATTCGTGGTTGCCGCCGACGATTGTGACTCAATCGAAGCAGGCAACCACTGACCTTTGCTTGAACTCTTGGCCGTAGTGAATAACGTTTTGTTCTTTGCTCTGCGTCGATACAGAGCAAGTAAAACACAAACAACTAGTAGTAGTAATAGTACGGCACCGACGACGGATCCGATAATTATACGGGTCTTATGACGGGTCGAACTTTGTCCGGTTGTACTGGTAGCGGGACTAGGAGGATTGTATGGTGGATTAGGAACAGCAAGATTTCCAATTGTGCTCAACTTCAAAATTTCCAATCCATTTAACGACGCATCTGTGTCACTACACATGCATAACAACCAATATATACAACCTTGTTATTATACGCATATGATTTATAATTATCAAGCAATAATCTTGAGGTCCGACATTAATCAATCAGTTTTTCTAATGTGTGCACACGTTAGAAAATCCGTTAATTAATTCTAACAAATTTGTCGCCCAAGAGTATCTGATACTAGATAATGTTACTCGTACAGTCGTACATAATAAAGTCTAGGTAGTCAGATCATCCCTATTAGGTGCATACACTATGTCACTCGTATTTCTTAATGGCCACTAGTTTGAATAACGTTAGCAAACAGCGAGACGAATATCTAATCTGGGACGGATGGAGTACTAATAATGTATACGTACCTGTCGTTTACAGGATGGAGAGCGAGCAAGAGATCGACCTTTGAACCATTACTAACACCACCACCACCACTGGGATACACACTTATAACATAATCCTTGTACATAGGAATATACAACCCACCCGTGAGGGCCCAAATATCAAGATCGGATTCAGCCAACTGACCATCAATGTAGACACTAAACATCTTCTGTGAGCTGCCTGTGACCGCTCCGTCCAGCTCACATAGATGTAGCCGAACCAGATATTCGAACCCCGGGTCCACCTTGAACCCCCACGTAAGGTTCCGTGCTAGGTTAAACGCGGCTGGATTAAACCCCATATGCCTCGTAGTCCCGTAAACTATCTTCGGCGCCACGTATGACGGTGCACTCGCATTGTTGTACGTAATACTTATATAACCCGGTGATACTTCACCGTAGTATGACCCTACAAGATAACTCTCGTCGGCGTACCATTTACGCATCATTCCCCCTGTACTACTACTGTTGTCATCACTCCTTGCCACGTCTTTTCCTCCGACGTTAAGCCTGTACGCCGTTTGGGACGACGCCGTCGTCCGGTTGAAAAAATAACCCGTTGTGGGATTTGTTACCCAAGTATACCGTTTAGTCACATCTATGTAGAGATCCTCGGGAACAGCCCGGATCTCTATACCGTTCACGTACCCATAGGGTACTGGAACGGATACTTTATTATTGTTACTGGATAGATTGGAATTGTTATTATCGTAATTTAAAATATCACCAGGAGAAAAAGTCAAGTTAAGATTATTCGTACCATTTTGAAGTATGAGTTGAAACTCATAGTGTAAATCGATGGAATTTAAAAACGGGTTGAAGTTGCGTAAAAGAGTTAAGTTATTGTTGGCTACAAGAGATGTGGAGAATTGGTAAGGTAGAGTGTTGTTGAAGGAAAGAGTTGTGGAGAAGTAAAGACGTAGGAATATTGGACCAGCTGGGGAGATGGAGAAGGTGTACGTGACCGGAGACCAGAATAACCGAGCTGTGTTTAGTAGCGGCCCTAGCTGGTCATTGTCGTCGTCGGTGGTGGTGGTGGTGTTGGTGAAGGTAGTAGAGACATCGTTGATGTCTTGCGGAGCGAAGGCGGGATCGTCGTCGCTCCGCCATACACGGTTGTCCGATGAGGAGATTGATTGGCCCGACTTAAGGCCGCAGTTGATGAGAATTGGAGTTTTTATTGCATCACTTTTTAATATGATCATACAATATAATAAGATAATAATTAGTATAGTAGACTTCATGATGAAAATTATGATCAATTGATTATTTAGCAACGTACATGAAACTCTGATTAATTTTTTGTGAATTTTTTTTTTTATATTTATTTGAGTGGTGTATGTGTGTTTTGAATGTTCATTATGTAGATCAGTAGATGATTTTGGCGGGACTAGTAGACTTGGAAGAGTCAACATTATTCAGCTCAATGATTCTTATTCACTTGTAAGACTTTTCGTAATCGGATTCAACATGACGGGTTTAGACGACTTTTGAGTTATTAGTTATGATTATAATGTGTTATAAAATACTTACTCCACATCTGTTATCATTTAAATAAAAGTCTAGTATTATCCACTCATTTACTTATCACATACGGAGTACACTACTACTAATCTACTAATTAAGTAGACATTTTTTAGTAGCAATTTCATTCTTAGCAAAAGAAGCTTCATCTTTAAGTCACTCTCTTTCAGTCTCGTATCCACCCGAGCCACTTGCGTACGTATTAGGCCGCCGTGCTTGCGTGTGACTTGTCAAGTTTGTCTGCAGGTCTTCGTCTTTATTTCCCTATCTACTTGACCAGTTGACCCACTCATGTTAGCTTCATTCTTTTCGATTATCTTCTTAATTATTATTGATTCCGTCTAGTCTCTAAGTTCTTTTTGCTATAATATTGTCAATTTGTGATACAAACTCATACTCCCTTCTTCTCAAAATATATGTCAAATACGGAATATATGTGTTTCTTATAATTTGTTACACTTCTTTGATATTCGGTATCTCTCAAAATATAAGGATAAAAATTATGAAATTATAATCATATGAAAGTATATTTCATATCAAATCCAATGGCATAATTCTTATAATTTTTGACAAAATGCATTTTCGACAATTTCATGAAAAAATATCTTGTCAAAAATTATAAAAATTATACCATTGAATTCGTTATGAAATATACTTTCACACGATCATAATTTCATAATTTTTACCCTTATATTTTGAGAGATATCGAAGGTCAAAGAAGTGTCTCGTAACTTGAAAACATCATATATATATATATATAAATATATTCTGAAATTGAGGGGAGTACATGATCATACACGCAGCTGCTACATACAGTTGATTATTACAACAAGAATAACTGCGAATAATTAATAATAATCCGTAATTAGTAACAATTAATTATAAGGCTGACCCCTTAAAACGACAGGAGCGTGACTCATAAGTGCAGTGAATCCTGCCCTCATCACCGAGGCAATTGCTGTAATAACCACCTTTTCCTCCCTTTATAGGAACCGAATTCGAAAATCGGGTTTTCGTGACAATGTAGGTAGTTTTACAACCAGCAGAGACGACCGCGGTGGCGAAACTCATCATAACTAGTGCTAGGAGAACGATATGAGCATTGCTAGTTTCACTAAAACTACCATTACTCTTCACGCTGATGGTTGAGCTGAGGCAGCGCGAACAATGGTTTTATATCTTAATAATAATCTCGCTTCTGCATGCGTGCCCCCGATTTCTCTTCTTTTTCTTCTTCCCCCTTGATTAATTTGTGGTATGTAAGTATGTATATACACTTGAGATTTGCAGTGTATATAAGTAGATGACAAGAGTGATGATGAAGACTTAATTAAATGCGAGGCATAATGAATTATTGTGTGGGTTTTTTTTTTTTGGATTTGATTGGATTATTATTTGTTGGTGGGTCGTCTATCTCCTAATAAAGGGACGAATATATGGTTGGCATTTGTCGATACCCCTCAAAGTTGTGTAACTTGTTTGCCCACATTATGAAATAATAATTCCACTTGCTGATAATTAACAAAAAAAGTACGAGTACGTATACATTAAGAAAAATTATTAATGTAACTTTTAACTCACGGGCTTGGAAGGATAGGACTATCGGAGTATATAATAATTAAATTAAATCACTGCATGACTTTGTAAGGCAAATTAATATCTTCTAGGTATAGCCGCAGGCATTGAGTTAACAGTGTTACTTCTCGCTCTTACCCAAAATAGTGAGAGGTACAACTTCGTCTTTTGTATATTAGTTTGTAGCACGGTGTTACGTTTTGTTACTTCTATTTAGATTTTGTTGGTCATATATATTTGGGAAGTTCTACCTGACTTAAGGCCACGTCCTCATTCCAAAGCCTCCAATCCAGGCCTATTAAACAATCGATCAATATAATGATCAGCATGAGAAAGCATCAAATTTTTGGATGAACTCGATTCCTTAAAGAAGAAAAAAAAAACAACTATTAAGAAACGAATACCTATTATAAAATTTCAAGCAAGCTAAGTAAAAGTTTTTTGAAAGTAACTACTATATATATGACCAAAAATTTTAATCTTGAAGAGATTCGAAATCTAGGTCACAAAATATAATCAATCATACACGTAGATATATACCATGAAGTTCTTGTTGCTACAATATTGTGAATTTGTGATGCAAACTCATCATCATACTGAGACTTGTTGCGAGTAACGAATTACGATCATGGATTACTATACATGACGTACATAGTGATGAATAGATTATAAATCGAAACAAAAATAAAAGTACGAGATATAATAATATTCCAAATGATTATAAACATACACATACATGATAAATGCAGCTGATACACAGTTAATTATTGCAACAAGAATAACCACATTTAATTAATAATAGTACTAGTAATTATAATTAAGTAGTGGCTGGCCCCTTAACTAAATCGATGATCGAGCGCAGCGTGTCTCAAATGTGCACTGATGCCTGCCCTGATTAACGATGCAATTGTTGCTGTAATAACCACCTTTTCCTCCATTTATAGGAATTGAACCCGGAAATTGGGTTTTCATGAAAATGTAGGTAGTTTTACAACCGGCAGAGACGACCGTGGTGGCGAAACTTATCATCACTAGTGCTAGGAGAACGATATGAGCATTGCTAGTTTCACTAAAAGAACCATTTCTCCTCATGCTGATGATGGTTGATGAGGCTCGAACAATGGTCTTATACCTTAACAATAATAATCTCGATTTATTCCCCGATTTCTTTCCCCTTATCCCTTGTTTGTAGTATGTAGTATGTAGTTATTAGGATTTGCAGTGTATAAGTAGATAGAAGTAGATGACAAGAGTGATGATGATGATCGAAGAGTTAAATTCGAATTATATTGAATTCTTGTGTGGGGTTTTTTTTTTTTGGATTGGATTATATTTGCTATTGGTCATTAGTTGGTGGATCGTCGATGATATTATAGGAATATATGGTTGTCATTTTGTCGAACATCCCCTCAAGTTGTGTACACTTGTTTGTCCACATTTCAGTCGTAAAAAAGATACTTTTATAAGTCGTTCTTATCTTATGAATAGAAAATTTCACTTGCTAATATATATTGGGAAAATTATAAATGAATTGTAACTTTTACTCACGGACTTTGAAGGATATAATATAATAATCAAATCACTGCAAATTAATGCAATAATACAACTATTAGTAAGTAAATGTATGATTGTATCTATATAAGCCGCCTTTGGAAGATTGTGATGATGACAATCGAATTTACATTTATGATTTATACATAGGTTTTGGTTTAATTTCCTACTGACAACCTCTTATATTTTATCTTTTTTTTTCGTGATACGCGTGATGATAATGAAAGGTTAAATTCATCTTCATCACAAAAAGAACATGTAATTCGGAAAACAAAACAATCTTTTTAGGTGATATTCATCTTCATAGGGATACACATCGTGTTTGATTAAGAAAATTCTACTACAATATACACCCTTTTACATACAACTATCGTGCCCGTAAATTTATTTCTCGCATGTATATGATGGGAGTAAATTGGAGTGAACATTTGAAAATGAATTAATAAAAATGAAAGAAGAGTCAGATCGGGAAAAATCCGATCTAATTCAAGTCAGTTAAGCATCAAATTGGGCTAATTCTAGCTTGTTTGACACTCAGCCCAAGACAAATTAAAATAATCCATTTTTCTGTTGATGGATTACATGATTAGCCCATCATCGAATATTCGAATGGAACCTGTTATAGCTGATGAATGTGATGATATTGGGTTGGGTTTCCACTTGGATTCCACGGATCAGATTATCGGATCCAAACCTCTCTACATAGTCGAGTCATATGTTTCACATTCTCGCACTTCAAGCTTTCTTGGTGCTTTCGTTGTGAACTTTTGAGACTTTAATTTGTGTATTGACATTTGTCACCGGCTGGGGGAGGAGAGACCAAACGGGAGAGTCAAACCCTACCTCATACGCGCAAGTAAGATTTCATCCTAAAATTAATTGACAATAGATGGAGTAACTCATCATTTCTTTATATGACTAGCAACATCTCACTTATCTTTCAATGTGAAACAAACGCACACATGTTCCAACATCACCTTTGTTCTTTTCATGTGTTAAACTCCGATTACTTAGAATATGCGGCAGTTTTTAACCTCAACAATAGCAAATGAAAAAAAAAACAAAAGGAGTACTTCATACTGTAAGCTTTTTGTTGTAGTGTCTATGACGTTTGAGCTAAAAAAAATTCATATAAAGCTGATTAATAGCTAATCAAAGTAACTTATGCCACAAAGTAGCTAACTTGTCTGTATAAATAAGACATTAGATTTCCTCATATATGAGACATTGAACTGTGGATCTGTTAGATTCTTTGTGTTAATCTTAAGTGTGACAATTTACAATTATGCCTTTATACTCGATCTAATAACTCATTGACGTTTTGATTAATTTGATTTGAAATAGAATAATCACTACTCTTGTGTATTCACTAAGATTAAAGAATTCGAATCAAAGGCTATCGATCGAGACAAAAACCGAAGAAAATGAGGTGACGGAGGCTTTGTCGAAAAGTGAAAAGGGAGATCAAATTTTTCAACACCTAGTTTTCAAGATAGTGAACTTAAGTATAGCAACGTTAGTCTAAATGGTCTCATACGTGCACGATCCGGACTCAGTCGAATCGAGAGTCGATCGGGACATAATTAATCAAACGACGACCCACACACTACTGATGACTGATGTAAAACGAAAAACAGTACAAATTTTGGGTACCAATTATTTTCAATCATTGCAATAGTCAATCGATCGAATTAAGGAATGCAGGTACGTATACCACATTCCACATTGATTTCGTGGATCTTCATTCTCCACACCTGATTCAAGATGCTTAATTCTTTGTTCATTAGCACAGCTCTACAACTTTTTCTTCGAAAGGGTACTACGATAAATTGACGTTAAGTCGTTAATTAATTCGTCCTTTAATGAAAGAACTAATAATGCACGTACTTATCACTCACTGAGGTTATGAACGACACAGCTCATGTAATATAAGGTATTAATAGGTCGATTCATACGTGTTTAAAAATTAGACCATAAATCCGTAATTTTCTCAATTATGTTATTAGTGTTACAACTTCTATATGTACCTCGGCTACTATTTGATAACAGACAAAGGTTAATAAACACAAGATATAATAATAAAGATATGATCATCATCAAAGATTTGACTAATAATTATTGTAAGTTGGTAACCTCGATCTGTTTGTCACATGTTAATTAGTAAAGTTTCATACATGTTCCAAACGAAAATTATGGAAATGTTTATATGGTCCATTTTGATTGACAGTTGGTTGGGTCCAAATGTACAGGGATGAATATGAGCTTGTCCAAGAAAGCAAAACTTTGTGAAACATCAAATTAGTGGCATTTCAACATGCACGTCGATTCATAAATGCCCTCTTATACACAGTATATATATGTGTATATGAGAGTAAAAATAGCACTGCCATTTTAGTAAAATATCCCATGTGAGCAAGATTATTCATTCCTTTCCTAATGTATCATTAAATTTATATATGTGTCAACTTAGCCAACTTCTTTAGTACGACTACATTAGCAAACGCATACATAACTCCTAGCTAAGCTGCTAGTTGCGTCAAAATGTATAATATTGGAGTGAAATCTGATTTTCGCGGTGTTAGGAAGGGTTCGTGGACAGATGAGGAAGATAACCTCCTTCGCAAGTGCATTGAGAAATACGGGGAGGGAAACTGGCATCGCGTTCCTCAAAGGGCCGGTAATTATTATATATAGTCTTCTAAACTCGACTTATAAAACCGTCTTATATAAGAATTTGTTATTGATTATTATTTCGAACTTTCAGCTTTGAACAGATGCAGGAAGAGTTGCAGATTACGTTGGATGAACTACCTGAAACCAAACATAAAAAGAGGCCAGTTCAGTGAAGATGAGGTTGATCTCATCATCAGGCTCCACAAGCTTCTAGGAAACAGGTAACTTAATTAACTTCACTAATTTAAATTATTAGTACTATATATGTGGAGTTTAATGAGACATTACGTCTTTTGTGAGTTGTTAGAGAAACATTAATTTGGCTTAGAGCGAGAGTAAGCTATTTTTGTCTAATTACAAAGACTCGCACGTTCCTTAATTACGTTATAATTAATTCTTTTCTACATGCAACTAAACCGATGTGACTTGATCCTTAAAACAATTCATCCTTATGTCACAACCGTTAGTTTGGTTGATGGGATTCTCGTAAGTCATAACAATAATTAATGTCGTGGAAACTAGAAAATGAAAGTGGACTGCTTTTAATGTTAAATTTACCAAATGACATTATACCATCACGACGATACCACCTTACAGTCTTTGACGACCTTGTATTAATTTCAATTTTCAAGAGCTAATTAAGCTACTAAGCTAATATATACGTTCTCTTATGTCATATTTGTTTTTTTTAACACTTATGTTACATTCAGGTGGTCATTAATAGCTGGTCGAATCCCGGGCCGAACAGCAAACGATGTAAAGAATTATTGGAACACGCATCTTCACAAGAAGTTCTCTCCTTCCTCACGGCCACCTAGACATCCGAACACTTCGTCGTACAATAACAACACTATTATTAGCCGTAAAAACAATTCTTCTCAACAATCCCAAAAAAAACGAGCAACTTTTACAACAACGACTAGTACTATTAGTACTACAACAAGTAGTACTTCGTCAAAAAATATTACCATGCAGCCTCAAATTATCAGGCCTCAGCCTTGGACCTTCCCTAAGACATCATCATCCTCGGTGATTAAAAAGCCCGGCCCTGTAACCACACTTGGGCCCGACGGGCCTACAATCATCAGCCGGAAGGAGTCGCATCTAGTGTGCGACTCTGATGAGGATGAAGATGAAGACGAAGAAGATGATAATGTGAGTGCACAGTGGTGGGAGAACTTAATGCATGGTAAAGAGGAGGAGAATGAAGCATGCAACATACGACCGTACAACGGGCCTGATTTCGGGCTTGGGTTCCAGGAGCCCGGTTGTCAAGTCGGGTTACAAGTCTGGCCCACTGCTGCATTCAGTGAAGTTCCACGTTCGCCTGTGGAGGAGCACAACAACGTTTGGGAGGACGATGATCTTTGGAATTTTGATGTGAATGTTTGGGGAAATGGAGCATGAACAACGTATTGCATACGTATACTAGAAAACATGTTACGTGTAGATGTGGTTTGCACAATTTGAATTCTAGTGATCAATCGACTTACAAATTACATAATTTTGTTAAGATTGTGCAATAACGTACGTAGTTACACTGAACTAAATGATCGATGTGTCACACGGTGTACAGTTTAGAAAAAGTTGTTCAAATAAGATCTTTGCTTGTAACACTGTACTAGTACTCATGTAATTATGTTGTATGTGAGTTTTATATAGAAAATTTCAACTAAAGTGATCTCATCAAGTACTGTTATGAGTCTTTCATTTACAGTATATGCCTATATGGTAAGTATATGCATCATTTTTAACGAATATACAGGGAATTCACGGCGGCTATCTTAGGTGCGCTTCCCGTTAGTATACGCAATACCTTACAAGCCACGCAACCAGGTAAGATACAGTTGCATGTGGTAGGAGAAGCTCAGAGATGCATAATCTCAAACTTATGTATATAACACCCGCTTTAGTGGAGTTTGAACCTGGGAACAAGTTGTCCTAGTCAGGGCCGGTTCTGAGATTACGGGGGCCCTAGGCGAAATTTCGATAGGGGGCCCTAAATCGTCAATATTTTTAACGAAAAATAAAAAAAAATGAACAAAAAAAATCAATATAAATGAAGCTAGGTAGGACTTGAACCCTGCTCTCAAATATGAAGGGTGGAACACATACCACTAAACTAAACACATGTTTATGAGTATATTTACTTCCTAATTTATATGTATTGATCCAACAGTTATTGGGCCTCAAATATCGGGGGCCCTAGGCGGCCGCCTAGCTCGCCTGGGCTAATAGCCGGCCCTGTTCCTAGTATTATTGGAAGAATGACACAGGTAGTATTTAATTCTAGTTCTGGCTCATAGATCGATAATTATCGAAAATTCCTTGTTATGATTTCTGATCGTGTTTGATCAGGGGGTTTTAATTTAGTGCTTACATATACATTAGCTATGATTCGCATTGCAGCGTCAACAAATTAAATTAAACTCGATCGGAACATTTCTTGTTCGTCTTGCTGTGGCTTAATTAAAAAAAAAAACTAATTAAGGTCCATACTCTACATTGCATAAAATAATGGCAAGTGGCATTGTTATATATCAAGGACCTAAAAATTGACCTAATTATTTTTTTTTTTTTTTTTGGTACTGAAATTGACCTAATTATTAATGCAATCATCTCTTTCTATGACCTAATTGATTGTCGATCTCCTATTACATTTTGATGGATATATAATCAAGCCCTATCTACTAGATAGACAGATACTCCAGTAGAGTGTGGATTATAACTTATGCATTGCACATGCATGAATGCAATAAACTAGCTACCAATTCGAGTTAATAATTAAACTTCTTTTTCTTGGTGAAATAACATACATTATTATATGAGTATTTCTTAACACCTTTTATGTGGAAAAAATATGTATGTTTCCGCATCTAATATTATAAAATTATAAATATATGAATATATAATTGCTGCATCGTAGTTATTTAGTGTACGATATACCACGTGTAGTGCATCTAATGTATGAGAAGTTTTCTAAATTCGACAACTTTAATGGATTATTCAATCCTTGGCCGTACTATATATACACACTCCATGATTTATATGATTGTGAAGACATCGAATTAAAAATGTGCAAAAATCAAAACTTATCATACTACATGTATGTAGGAGTACGATATACTATCCCTCGTAAACTATTAAATATTTAATATTAAATATAATGTACGTCCAAACTTCCATTAAATTTCTAATACTATGAATCTATGATGAATGCCACAATTATGCACACACATATAAACGAACAAACTTGGCAATTTTTATCTCTCTGGCGACATTGTATGTAGATCTTCACCCGTTTACATCTTGGATCTTGCACTGTACTTTCTTAATTGTTGATGTGATATGGTTTGTGTTTTTGCATGCAAACAAAATATTGTCTTGACTTAGAAACTTTATTAATTTTGTAGGGCACTAATTTAATTAACAAGAATCAATGCTCGTACGGCAGGCCACTAATTATTTATTTAAGGATGATATTAAGAGTCTATATATAGACATAGAAAATTTGTCTATGACAAAATCAAGTGTGCTAAATTAAATAGTGCAAGTAGTAAATAATATGTTTGTGTTGTAAATTTAACATATTTGCAGTAAATTTATGAAACTGACAGTAAAATCAACATAGTTACGATTCTATAAAAAGAAAGAAATTTAAATTGATTTAATTCACAAATCGGTCATTGATTGTCTCTCTTTCCTTATAAAGTTAAAATTCAACGTTTACAAAATTATGCAACAAAATTTATTACACATTTGATTAATTTTTCTACAAACTAAGTATAGACATTTTTTAATTTGTCTACATATAGACTCCGATTTATATATCCATTGCTTTCCCTATCTATCGGAAATATAGGTGAACGGCCCATATATAACATAGAGTAACCCGACCCGGATAATAAATGGAGATGTTCCACCCTCGGCAGTAGTCATGCACTCATGCATAAGGACACGGAATAATAATAATTTAAAGATATGATTATTTGTCATTTGTGCATGTCCAACATTCATGTAATTAAATTTCACATTATGATTGTCTCAACCAAAACTGTGTTCATGATAGATACTGATTTTGAGTTTCTGGACGTTACCATGCTTTTACGAATATAGTACATTAGGTATTACCGTAATAGTTAATTGATCCAAGTCCCATGAAAAGTCCTTCATTCTATAGATCTCAATCGATCGCCAACTTTACTACTTTTGTTAACTACTTCGTCTACCTCTTAGGTCTTAATACTTTAAAAGCATTAACTGTGGTTACCATGTGAATATATTTATGCAAGTCTTGGGTATGTGAGAAGCATTCGTGTCTACAAAATCGGTAAGGTTTTCTATTTTCGTATGAATTTCGGCTTTAAAGATTATCATGACAACCTTCAATCTTTGTCGTTAAATTATCAATATATACCATAATAAGATTATCTTATCTATTGATTTGGTCGAGTTATTAATGAGACTATTATTGAATTTTCATAGGCAAAATGGGTGGTTTCTTACTTTTAGGGCTCAATAATCCTCAAAATAGACTATTTCATATGTCCTTGTTCTTTTGATTTTTGTATTAGACTCCAAGCAAGATTCTTTTGATTTTATATTAGACTCCATGCAAAATAAGTGCTTATTGTGAAATTGGCCACACGCATTATATTTTGTCATACGACATATAAAATCTAAGGTATAAATTGAAGTAGATTTCATTCACCAACCTTTTTTCAACAACATTTAACAAACAAACATAAAGCAAATAGTCAAATAGTCTGATACACTGATAGATGTTTGTAGTATTTGGACATTTCTGTTCTAATCTGATTTGAATTACTCTAATTCGATCTGATTTAATTTGAATAACTCTAAACTGATTTAATACTATTTTGATTAAATCATATCAAACAGGGGTTCAGCTCCGCAAAGGTCGAACTCATAAAGGCCGATAAATTATTAATAAAAAAAACGAAAACTGATTACAAAATACATGTGATGCGGGCCTCGTACCAAGTCGGCGAGTGAGCCCAAATGGCAAAGGACACTTTACGGTACTATTTGGAATGGGACCATGACGGCCGAGAAAAAGGCCTCTTGCCGGAATTAAAGCACTCCGAACAAAAAGGATTGAGGACAGATATTATTATTTTATTATTACTAGTCGTATTTATGTAGAAGTTGATCACTGGGCCGGGCCCACGGGCCCAGTAACGTAGAATTTTTGTAAACGTAGCTGCGTTCATCACCGGGGAGTTTCATGATAACATTCTGAACCCGGGATACGTCTGGTCCTTTTCGGACCTTTTCACGTACATCTACTTCAAATGGCCACGTCGAGATTTCGTATTAAACCGTCTTATCATGAGTTACACTTAATTATTTAAGATTAAAGTTGTCTTATCTCGTTAGAAAGACGAAAACCAATCAACTTTGAAAAGCCTAATCAGCTTTACTTCACTTAGGCTATTCATCACACTTAAACTACTACGGAGTACTATTAATAAACCTTACAGTCAGCCACAAGGTGTACCAAAAGTCAATTACTTGCTAAAATTATTCTTTATATTTTATTAAAATTGTTAACATTTTGATACATTGCAAAATCAAATTGGAGCTTTTTCAACAATTTGAGCGGGTCGTGCTAATATGGGCTTCTGTCATGGGCTCACATCCAGGTGGTTAGGAAATGAACTCGATTTGAAATTGGTCCCGAGTTTGAATCCCCCGAGTCCCACTCCACCACGTTAACTCTTCCTATATGCACTAAAAGAACCGATAAGACTTGATGAGGCAGACAAGCGTGAGGGGACTCTCCGATTGAAATCCGGACTATTTCATTCGGGCCAAAGTGTCTTCAGCTTGCCTACTAGTAAAGTAGCAGGTAGATATGGGTTGGTATCCTTTGATTTAGATGTATTTTTTTTAGGCAACAATGAAAACGTGGTACTTTGTCATACCACTAGGTAATTATTGGTTATAATTTGTCCATGTAACTATTTGTGTTTACCACATGTGGATGAAATAACTATTGTAATATCTGGTACGCTTTTGCGTACACGTTCTTATTTTTGTAAAAAAAAAAAAAAAAAAAAAAAAAAAAAATTATTGTAATAATTTTTTGACCGTTCAGAAACAAACTACATGAATGTTGTTTAACTTCTAAAGTTTATATGAGCCTTATGAAGAATGAGTTTTTTAGCTCGCCAGTCGACACATTGCTAGGTTCGGTTTTGTTTTTTTAATTGATCGGATTCGGGTTTGAGGAGACTCCAACGAAGCCTTTCCCTAGGAATTTCCCACATTTCGATCTCTTAACCTATCTCCTTATAATCTTATTTTCCCAAAAAAAAAATCCAAAGTTGAGACACATCAATTGGGCCCTGTGAGTCCCTGACTTGTATTTATCCCCAAAATCGAATTGGATTATATTGGGCTAGCTCAGCTAAGTGTATGCAGACCAAGTCCAGGCCCATCTTTAGTGCAACTTGGACCATGGCTTAGCATTGCCAAATACTAACCCAATTTGACTTACATCTTTTATTCATTACTGTACATGTACCATGTACTTCCATTTCTTTATCTTTGAAGCTAAATTGGAAGAAATTGCACCTTCTCAAAGACTCTTCGCAATATGGGATATGACTATATGAGACTAATGAGAGGATTTGAGCCTTATCAACCTCTCTTGTAAGATTAGGGGGAGATTTTTGCATACAATGTATATTGCCTTTGTATAATGTCTTGACTCACGTGATAAATTTAAACGCATTTTGTGGTTTACAAGCTCGAGTCTTCCCACTACCCCCTTACCACATAGCCTAAAGCCCTTCTCGGTAAATTACTTGGGATTACGAAAATTGGGTATCATGAGTTCATGACGTTAAGGTGTGTTCCACACTCACTATCACGAGTTCACAACAACAATCATCACCTATTTATACTCACCCTAAACTCCTAAAGATTTTTTTTTTTTTTGACGTCATACTCTAAAGTAATGGTTTTTTTAGAAGAAACACTCCATGTTTCGTGTATCTTATCGGTCTGTCTAGTTAATTAAACTTTAACATATCGAACACTTATTCATATTTTTTTTTTCCCCAAAAAAACTTACAATCACCATAAAATCATCGTTTTTCTTTATCGATATTTGTGCAAGTATTTTCACATAGTTTATGAACGGGAGCACAAAAGTGAATATTCTCCCACAAGAAACATGCGTGGGTGATCAAGAGCCGGCCACTCCCTTCTTACTTCTCATTCTCACCAAATTTCCGCCATCTTCTGTTACAAGCCTCCCTATTTCCGAAGAATCAACACCAACCACCATTACATTTTCCCACTTTTCATTTATAGAACAAAATTTCTAGAGAGAGGAGAGAGAAAACCACCAATTCCAATAAAATTGGGGGAAAAAAAATTAAAATACAATCACGGCTTTACTTGGGATCAACGCTTGCGAAACTCCGACCACCGTAAACAACCGCAAGAGCCACCGCAACGACGGCGTTATTCTGGGCGGCGTAGAATCACGAATTAGTAAAACCCCTTCTCCTCACGGAGGTAGGGGTGCCCTTCCTTCTGACGGCGGCTGCCCTTCTGATCTTCTCTTCCTCGCCGGCGGCGGCGGCGTTCACGGCGGCGCTTTTTAACACTGACCCTTTTCTTATTTTGCCCTTAATTGAACTTGGTATTTTTTAGGTTTTGCTAATTTGATCGTTTTACTAGAGAAAGTTTGTTACTTTTGATTTTTTTTTTTTGGAGGGAGAAAAAAATGGGGATTTTTGAGAAAAGTTTGACGATCAAGAGAGTTGCGACGGTTGTGTCTAATTATCAGGGTGTAGATGGTTGTGGTGGGTCTGAGAATTATAGCGGGTGTGGCCGGAATTGCCTTGGAAAATGCTGTTTGCTTGGTATAATTTCTCAGCTTCCTGTTTACGTTTTTTCAAAGCATTGTTTTGTGATTATTGTTTACATTAATTTGTGATCATATTTGATTACTAATTTATGTGATTGATTGAAAAGTTGTTTGAAATTATGTTGTTGTTGTGGTGATATCTTGATTTTAGGTATTGCATTAACTGTGTGCTTTTGTTTGGATATGTGTGTTGTTGTTGTTGTGGTGGTGGTGGTGGTGATATTGGTGTTCGTGTTTCGAATTCGTCGTCGTTTTGGTGGTTGTGATTGGGGTTGCTGTTCCATTATGCTTGTGTTTTTCCCCCTTTTGAATTGTGTCATTTTTGTTGTGGATTGTGAAATACTAATTGCATGCAACATTGCAGAGGATATCTTTGGGTGTATCCGGTTCTTATTGAGGCTTAATTAGCAAGTAAACTTAGGTAGTTATGGCTAATAGTGAGCATGAATGAGTACTTGTTAGGGTGGCTGGTTTTGTGGGATGACATACGAGTGAAGATGCTTGATTGCTTGTTATTGGGACCAAGTGAAGCATTTGTTGTTGCTTTTGGTTACACGATGAGCACGGGCGATTTGCCCATCAATGGTGTATTAATGTCTCTACAGCAATGTGAATCAAATTGCTATTCGAAATTGTTCTTGCCTCGTGTCAGTCGTGTGCGATTGTGTTTGTTACAACTTTGTGACAACATATTCTTCTTTCATTCTGCTTGACGTTTGTGAGGTGACAAGTTTAGTGCTGGTTTCAGTGTCAAAGCTTCCCTTGTATGCATACAAGATAGATGATGATGATGTAAATGATGATGACATGGCACATTCAGTTGATCAAGCATCTTCGATTTCTTTTCTTCATGACCTGTTGCTGGGACAGTGGGAAGATAGGATGAGGAAGGGGCTGTTCAGATATGATGTGACGCTTTGTGAAACGAAAATTATTCCTGGGAACTGTGGTTTCATTGCCCAGCTAAATGAGGGACGTCACTTGAAGAAACGACCTACTGAATTTCGGGTTGATCAGGTTCTTCAACCATTTGATGATAGTAAGTTCAATTTCACTAAGGTTGGTCAGGAGGAAGCACTTTTTCGGTTTGAGCCTACTAGAGACCGCATGCCACATTATTTCTCAAGTGCACCTGTCACATCTGATTCAGATTCGCCAAACATTGTTGCTATTAATGTATGTTCGCTCCGTTATCATGCTCACCATGTGTTTGTTAAGAAGTTTATTTTTATTTGGTTAGGCTTTATGGTATGTTTAGACTGGAGTTTTGATGATTTGGTACTTTGATTAATAGGAGTTGGTCTGATTTTCAGGTGAGCCCAATAGAATATGGGCATGTTCTCTTGATACCTCGTATATTTGACTGCTTGCCTCAGATGATAGATCGCGCAAGCCTGTTGGCTGCTCTTCATTTTGCCAGAGAAGCAGCTGACCCCTTCTTTAGAGTTGGTTACAATAGCTTAGGTGCTTTCGCAACAATCAATCACCTGCACTTCCAGGTAATCTTATAAATTATAAGTATCTGATTAAATTTGTTGGTGACATCTGTTGTTCTGCACCATATGATATATCTGTTATAACATGACAGGCATATTATCTGCAAGTACCATTCCCGGCTGAGAAAGCTCCAACTCAAATCATATCTGAATCTCACTGTGGAGTTGTGATCTCTCAACTTTTGAAATATCCTGTTCAAGGGCTTGTCTTTGAGGGCGGTGATACTATTCAAGATTTATCAGACGCTGTAGCTAGTTCCTGCATTCGTCTTCAAAGTACTAATGTCCCTTTCAATGTTCTCATCTCAAGCTGCGGGAACAAGATCTTTTTGTTTCCTCAGGTACTTTACCTTCTGCAGTGTGCTTGCCGTGTTTTTTTTTTCTCTCCCAAATCCACTTTCTGCTGTGTGGTTCTCACTTCCAAGCAACTGATGTGTGTCATGACTGTCTTGGTTATTTCATAACGAGTAGCTCTTTTTTTTTTTTTGAAGTATTGCATTTCTACTGCATTGTCAAAATTACCATTCATCGTTTTGTGATTGGCCTGCTTAAGCTATTTCCGAGTGGCTTGATAAACTTCACCTACAAATTATTACTCCACATTGTCTGCTTAGCGTAGTAATAATTTCCGTGTGGCTTGATAAACGTCACCTACAAACTTCACCTACAAATTATTACTCCACAAATTATTACTTCACCTACAACTGGTGGGACCCTTCCCCGGACCCTCGCTTAGCGGGGATGCCAATGTGCGCCGGGCTGCCCTTTATTGTCTGCTGGATCATTCTTTTTGCTGTTCTCTACCAGCAATGCTCATTATTTTTGCGGACCCTGATTCTTTACTGAAGAATAGAACACACCATTAAAGCTTGCCTCACTGAGAGTAGTACATTAACTGTGTGTGCTAATAAGTTACATTTCCTGAATCCCAGTGCTTTGCAGAGAAACAAGCTTTAGGGCAGGTGGATCAGGAGGTACTGGAGACTCAAGTGAACCCAGCAGTGTGGGAGATCAGTGGACACATTGTACTCAAGAGGAGGGAGGACTTTGAAAAGGCATCAGAGGAGTATGCATGGCGGCTTCTGGCTGAAGTTTCTCTGTCAGGGGAGAGGTTTGAAGAGGTGAAGACCGCTGTATTTGAAGCATCAGGACTGCAAGAAATATGTACTGAGAAGAGTATAATAGAAGAAGAGGAAGATGAAGAATCCACTTTCAGTTGCACATTGGCTCAGCATCAGTTGAAAGATTGCGTGGTTTATAGATGAACCAAGCTTTGTCCTAGAGAGGTGTTCCTTAGTCAGCTCTGCATCATTATGTGGGTGAGTTACTGTAGATCTTTAGTTGGCACTTCAAAACACAGCCCTTCGTGGTGGTTGAACGCTAATTAGTAGTTTCTGTATAATAATCCAGGGTGTATATTTCTAAATCCTGTATCCATTTTTATATAATCTGTACATACATGCATGTTATGAGATCATTGGCCGCGATATGTTATAAATGTGGTCCTCAACCAGTAATATGCTCATATGGTTTTTCAATTCTTCTGGCAATATGGAGCATAGATTTCATAGTCAAGCAGATTTTTTAGCAGGTTTTGGTCGTATTAACTTGTGATGCTGCATTTGTGGCGTAATTTTGGCATTTCCGTATCAAGGATATGTGACAGTGCCACTCTTCTTGTGTACGTTAGTAGGTGGGACAATGTAGTAGTAGTTGTCATTTCTTCTGGAGGAGTTTGGAAAGTAGGCAGTTGGAAGTTATGAGTAAGCGTGTGACTTTAAGATTGTTTGGTTTGTAGCCTAAAAGTATTCGAACCAAACGTCAGGAATCTAAAAACGCGGAAGGTGTAGAATTAATTATCGTAGAGTTATGCTAGAGTTTAACATTTTTACTTATTAATCTTTCCTTATTCTAATGTTTTTCGATTCGTGTTTGATTTATTAGCCGTTTTGTTTGCTTATAATTTAGGCAACTCTACAGAATTATTGACTGGGTGGGTGAAAATGTTGAATTGTACTACTTGTCAACAAACACCGCTAGTCTACCTGATAAGGGTGATTAGTGATTAGTGTACCCTAAAACGTTATTATTCCTCCTTTTAACAAATCTGACTTTCGCATTTCTAGGAGTTATTAAAAAATGCTCCCAGATAATCGGTAAACAAAATAAAGTGCAAAAGTCAGCCAAAAATTAGGGAGTTTTACAATTTCCGGAATCCGGTGGCAGTAAACAAGGACAAAAAGCGTCAGAGTTACGTCAAGGGAATTGATCATGTCGTATGCGATTGTTTAAGCAGATGAAGGAAAAAAAAACATTCCGAAATAGTGAAACTCATGTATCACCAAACACGCCCTTTTCGTCTCTAAATATTTTGAACGGAAGTATAAGTATACATTCCCAGGAAGATCTTGTAGTCTCGTACCAATGGCTTTACATGGTTGGGTAACAAACGACTATAGCAATTAAGAAAAAACAAATTGTCGCTGGTTTATTAATGTGCACGAACCAAGGCGTTAATAAGGAATACTCGCCTCCGATTAACCATATCAACGACAATAACTAATACATACTAGTATGAAATTATGAATGCATACATTTTGAAATTCGCTAAACATTTCCTTGCACAATTCTAATTCTCTTGAATACTCACAAGTCACGAGATTAATAAGATTTATTGAGATATGAATCATTTTCACCTACATAACTCGCAGTATTTATTGAGATATGAATCGTTATCACGGATTTAACTCACAATATCATTGGAAAATCAAGTATTTAACTCTTACGGATTGAAACCACACGCAAAATTCAATCGTAAACAATTCTCATAAAAGTCGTATGACGGTTACCACAAAATTCAAACCCTAGAGATTTCTCATATCCGCTCACATAAAGGCGAGAGATCCCTGACAAATAATTTGTGCCACACCACGTATTTGGGAAGAAAAAAAAAAAACGAGGCAATATTATTCGCAACAAATAATGAAAATTATATCAACTAAAATTAAAATTAAATAATTAATTTCCTCATTCAACGCCTGATTATTCTCCTAATTTAATTATTTGAATCACATGCATCCAAAATAAAAATAAAAATCACAAAATCCAAAACAACAATTTAAAAAGAAGAATTAAATCAGAAGTAATATACGATACAAAAGAATTAATACTACTTCCAAATTAGGAGTAAATTTAATTTAATTAACATTTAATCATCACTAAGAAAATTAATTTGTCCACCTTCACAATTGTTCTTCATCATCATCGTTAAACTAATTAATTTTCGCCTAAAATTAAAAACAACGACAAATCGAAATTAAAAAAGTAATTAACGACCTGATTAAGATTAATCCTCCTCCAAATCATCATCACTAATTAATCACCACCACCGCTTAATCTTCCCATCAAATATACACAAAATTAATACGGAGTATTAATGATCAAATTAATTCACCGTTACGAATCAAACGGCCATCATCTTCTTAAACTCCTCGAAGTTAACGTGACCGTCACCGTCAGCGTCAACAGACTGGATCATTCTAGAACAATCTTTAAGAGTACACTTCTCACCAAGACTCTTCAACACCGCGTGTAATTCACTCGCCGAGATCTTCCCGTTGCCGTCTTTGTCGTACATGCTGAACGCCTCCCGAAGTTCCTTTGTGGACCCCGCATTGCCGCCGGATCCGGTGTGAAACTCCGTGAATTCCGCCAGATCCACGTGTCCGTCACCGTCTTTGTCCATCTCCGCCATCATCTTCTTAACCTCTTCCTCCGTCGTCTCCGAACCTAACGAGTGTAACAGACGGCGGAGCTCATCCTCGGAAATCTTTCCGTCGCCGTTAGCGTCGAACTTTGCGAATATCTTCGCCACTTCGCCGTCGCTATTCTTCGCCGCCATTGCTGGTGGTTGTTACGCACGGCGATGAGAGAGAAAGTAAGTAACTGCTTTTTTTTTTTTTGAGGAGAGAGAAAGTGCAAAAGAGTGAATAAATTTTCGTGTGAAAGAGTTGGTTATATAGTAGTGGAGTACTCCGTATATGTGTATGAGTGGAAGAGATGTTATATGGAGGGATTTGGAAGTTGTGAAAAGTGAAGAAGAAGATTACGCGGTTTTGGAATTTATTGATTTTTATATTATTCTATAGTAATTATAACTGAATGAATACGCGCTTGAGTAACGACTTTGGGCCTTATGGGAATTATTATACAATATTGTATTGTTTTTCATATCATATTATAATTTTGATTTGGATTTTGGGATGTTATGTGTTAAGGTCAGAATTCTTTTTAACTTTTTTCTTTTCTCGGCCCGTTCGTTATATCGGTTTATCTGTCGTTGTAATGATACTCCGTACATATTATAGAGTTTTTTAGAAGTTACAAATCGAAGCACGAATTTGGTGTTTCTGTCTTTAAAAAAATCAATTTGTGAAATATTTTTGATTTTGCAAAAAAAAAAAAAAAAGATATGTTAAAAGAACAGATGAAGTGCTTTTATAATATGTTGAACCAAATACTCACTAGTTTATATAAAAAAAAAAATTTTATATAATTGATTATGCAAAATAGAAACAGATTTTGATAAATTAGGCGAAACAGACAAGTAAATATGTTGGTTTTTGGTTACGGTTTTTAGAAGTTGGATCGGTAGTGGTTTTAGAATTTGTCAACTTATTAAGAAAAAGCATGTTACCATGTTCTATACCGTAATCAGAAGACTAATTCTTGCCATTTGTTGTTTGATAAGCTATGATGTTGCCATGTTCTATAATGTTTCATTTTCCTATGAATGTGATGACTTATACTTTAAGTGTTTAGGAAGTTGTCTTTGTGTTTTTAATATCTAGAAAGGGAGGGTACGTAGCTTGAATGTAGATGATTTGCTATTACTATTTGAAAGTTGGAAGTTAGAAGTTATAGGGACAATTGACTATTTGAGATAAATAATTCTTTACAAATGGATAATTAGTGATTGTTCACGTTAACAAGCTACACCGTGTTCAATGTACATACAAAATAATTGTTGAATGCAATACCTTGAATCATACTCGTATATACAAAATATTTATCATCTTTATAAACCACATTAATAATTGCCGTTCTCTTTGGACCAGTAGATGTGGATCCATGCCACCTAATTCAAAATTCGATAAATTAATGAATTACGATCCTAATTTAATACTTATGAATAAGCCAAAAGTCTAATTAGATCCATGGATTGATAGTAAGGGCAAGTATCCTCTTTTCTTGGGGTGGGGGAGGGGGGTGGCAAGGAATTGGCAAATGAGAGTTGGACAACAATTAGGCTAAATATGGATAAAGTTTTCAATTAAATGATAAAGTAAATAGAAATAGAAGTCTTTTTTGGGTTGTAGCCGTACACGAGAAGTCCGTTTCGAAAGGATTGGAGTTAGCTTTGTGAAGCTGACAACTTCCCACAACGTAAAGAATTGGAGATTTGGAAAGCCGATTGAGATTGTTACCAATAACCAATCGTCTAATCCTTTTTTCCCACGGAAAAGTCGTTCAGAATGTTTATAATTTCTCGTGTAATTTCGTTCTCAGAATCCTTAGATTATTGGACCCGTATTTGGATAGAAAATGAGCTCACCAATGTGCTCAGTATTTCGTAAACCTAATGAAATTGTTCTCGTTTTGACCTAAATGCTACTCCATACATCACTTTTTTCATTTGGTAACGTTTCATTGGAATTCAAACCAAATATTAACAAACGTGAAAGGAAGAAAATTGAGGCAGTAAAATGATCCAATCCTTTTACTTAAAAAAAAAAGTATCCAATCCTTGCAAACTTGGACTTTTACGTTTTAGCATCATTAATTATTGGGCTTGGCCCAGTCTTGCCTGTTTCCCAAATCCAATGGCTTCCTACAATTTTGGACTCGGTAGCCTATGAGTAGTTGTTACGTCGCCATTTGGTTGTCACCAACGGTCATCCTTTCGGCTCTTCGTGCGTTCATTATGCTAGACAAAGGTCAAACATGTTTCGTAAACGCCGTTGATAAGGTGCAAACCCGAGTTTCACATCCTTAAAAGTCGAACCAATCACATATTGGGTTCTGTTGGCAAGGTGACCCTTTAGTTAGACTTTTTGAAAAGTACGCTAAAGACGAAATTTTAAGTCCGTATAAAATAAACAACATTGTTAAAACAATAACGCCTTACCCCTTAATTGGGTTAGCATTAGGCCATCAACCAACACACATCTTCATATCAAACCATTCATAGCAAGTAAAGAAATCGTAAAATCATTTTTTAAGATGATCAAGTACAAGATACAGATACCGTGTAATCTTTTTTTAGTTTTATGGGTTTCATGCCTCAAATTCCATTTTATTCCTATTAAGAACCAAATAAATGTACGTCATTTAACCAAGTTCTTAATCTCTAACTTGTACAGAGGATAAGTTTTCACGTAACATTCACATCACACGACTCGAACAGAACATGACCCGAAAACATAAGAAAGAGGCGTATTAGAAAAGCTAGAAAAAAAAAAGAGCCAGAATTTGAGTTGATCCCACGTCTGTCAGGTCACAGGTGGATACTGTACCCTCTTACTCTCTCCTCCTCCACATTCAACAAAGAAAAAACATAGCTATCTTCGCATGTCAATCAGACAATAATTTAGTCAACACTCTTAAATCCCACTTCAAAATCCCAAAAAAAAAAGAAAATCATAATCACTCCATTTTTTTTTTATTAAAAGTACAAATAATTTGATTAAGCAATAAAGAAATGGCTCTAAATTCATTCCCTTTTCAATTTACATCTTTATCTTCTAAGCTTGATTATGCCCCACCTCGATTTTCCGGCCCCACCGTCGTTTTCCGGCGATATATCGCCGGTGGTTCGCCGGCGGTCAGTTCTCACCGGCGCTGTGACTTGAAAGGTACTTGGTTTTCCCTTTTTATATTTTTTTATATTGTGGGTGTTTTTTTACTTTGATGATTTTAAGGATCATGTGATGTTGAGCAAGTGACAGTTAAATTAGTTAGTTAACAGCATTTTTATGAACTAAAGTAGAGTGTTGATTAAGCTAAGCAAAAAAGTTGGAGGTTAAAAGGAAGATAACTGTTTTACCCTTTTCAGATAAATTTGTTTTGATTATGAATTTTGCTGCTTTTTTCCGAAAAGAAGAGATCTTTTTTTTTTTTGATTTAGTTTAGAAAATACACGTGATTTGTGTAAAGTGGGTAATGATGATTATCTTTATGGCATAGAGATTGCGTGAAATTTAGGTGGCTTGAATTCTGATGCACAAACATACACAAGCTTACTTTTCAAGAAAAGATGTGAATCATGTGATGCACTGAGGTGGAATTGATGTAGACGGGTTTCGAATTCTGATCATGAATACAAAGGCATAGGGCATTTTAGGTTTTAACTTGGCGAATTTGTATGACGAATTTCGTAATCAATTCACTTTGGCTATGTAATGGTATAGTTGATGTAAAGATTGATGCTTGATAATTGGTAGAGTATGTGAGAAGCCAAAGATATAAGAAATGTGATTTTAATGGAGTGCGACTTATGGATAATTCAATGTTTGGAATTATGGAAGTAGCATTTAGATTTCGACAATAGCATATCAGTGGTAACACTATAGTTGAAAACTGGTTGATCAGGATTTTTTGCTTTCAGTAGAGTTGTTTAAGTATGGAACATTGAAGAGAGGATGGAGAAGGGACATGTCGTTAGTTTCCGTCTGTGATGTTAGAGGCTGGTTTCGTTTGGTTAATAAGGAGTAGCTAGGGTGGTGTGTCAGTGTTTTTGGATCAAGGGGTTATCATTGACTTTGATGCTGTGGTCTGATTGGAATTAGGGGCTCAAATATTTGGAGGAGTCTGTGCTCTTATATGAGAGCGTATAAACCTGCAGACATTTGACAGCGTTCCCCAAATTAAACATGCCTTAGTGGGAGTCGTCTTTAGAAGGAATTCATGACATTGAACCCCAGTGAATCAGTGATGAATTTATGAGACCTAGTATAGGAGCCTCTGTCATATTATTGTGTGCTGTAGTGTGCCCCTGCATTTTTGGCCTGCTAGATGTAAGAAGTGTTTTGAGGTTTTCATGCTATTTGCCCATTTCTTTTCCATTTTCGAGGAATTCTTGGTTGAGATGCTGATGTTCATGTCTCTCATGTCCTGTGTAGCTAAAGCACAGTCTAGTAATAACGGCCCATTAGAGACTCGAGATTCCCTTGTGGTTTGCTTTGGGGAAATGCTTATCGATTTTGTCCCAACCGCAAGTGGGCTTTCTTTAGCTGAAGCACCTGCGTTTAAAAAGGCTCCTGGTGGTGCACCAGCCAATGTTGCTGTTGGAATAGCTCGTCTTGGAGGGATGTCAGCATTCATAGGCAAGGTAAGTAGGTAACAAGATTGTTCAGTTAACATTTTATTTGCAAGCAAGGAAAGGAAATGGGGTTCAAGCAATTCACTCTTTTTCTTGGATCATAGACCGCAAACTCAATTATGTCATGTTATATATACCCCTTCCACTTCCCACTCCATCTTTTTTCTAATTGGCTGACCTTTATGTATTAGCTCTTTCATATATATTCATTTCTGTTAGACACCATACGGGTCTTTTGGCTCTTTGTCCTAGGCTCCTAGCTTAGGCCAGACACGGAAGCACCGGTGCTGTAATGGATGGTGGACGGAAACTGACTAAGAATGCACAATACAGTTCACATGGTGTGGATATATATGTGGCTTGAGATTTCTCTTTTCCAGCTTGTTTTATGTACAGTAAAGCCTACTATATGTGGGGATTTGTCATTCCTGCAATCTATGGCTGTAAGTTGTAATCGAGGGCTAAAACTTGCTAAACAATGACTAAATGTTTGCTTAACATCTACTAGTATCTACTAGTATATAGTTTTGCGTTTTTCACTCATTCTACTACCTACACATGCAGGTTGGTGAAGATGAGTTTGGCTACATGCTTGCTGATATTCTGAAGGAGAATAATGTGAACAATCAAGGAATGCGGTTTGATCCTGGTGCTCGTACAGCTTTAGCATTTGTGACACTGAGGAAAGATGGGGAACGCGAATTCATGTTTTACCGTAATCCTAGTGCTGACATGCTGCTTCAGGAATCTGAGCTGGATTTGGATCTCATCACAAAGGTATCTTCAAACCCTGCTTCTTTGATAAATGTGAGGACCCGTCAAAAAGGAGATCAGAGGAAGTAAAAATGTGAGAATGTAATCAACATAGGAAGACAATCCAGGATCATGTCAACTGCTCAGCTTGAACTATAAAACCATTGAAGAACTTGATGAAGGGCATAGTCCTTAAGCCTAATCAAACTTAGGGCAGATAGCAGTTTTCTCTAAATATTGTAATTTAGAGTAATATTACCAACAACATCAGCTACAGAGCCGTAACCCTTAATGAGTGGGGTTGTCTTACATGAATCGTCTTCTGAATCAATATAGCCTAATATTTCCACTTTAATAGAATAGATCTACTATGTGTAAGGTGAACTTTCATAAGAACTTTTCTGGAGTGATCGAAGAGGGTTCTTTTATGATTAGGACAGGAGTTGAGCAGGGTAACCTGCATTGTTTATGTATTTTCCCCTCTTGGTAGTTGGTTGTATAGCTTTTCATGCAATATAAGTAATTCGAATTTATTATCTCTGTTCAAATCTTTTCACAGGCAAAGATATTTCATTATGGTTCTATAAGCTTAATCACTGAACCATGCAAGTCGGCTCACATTGCTGCAACTAAAGCTGCAAAAGATGCTGGTGTGCTTCTCTCCTATGATCCCAACTTGAGGCTTCCATTATGGCCATCTGCAGAGAGTGCGCGAGAAGGAATTCTTAGCATTTGGGACACTGCTGATATTATCAAGGTAAGAGGCCACTCTGAGTTCAACCTCAAAATCAAATTTGTTCTCTATTCTGGGAACTTGACACTGACATTTTATTCCTATGTAGATTAGTGAAGAAGAAATTTCCTTTCTAACACATGGAGAAGATCCCAATGATGATAACGTTGTGCGTAAATTGTTTCATTCAAACCTCAAATTGCTGCTTGTGACTGAGGGAGCAGAGGGTTGCAGATATTATACTAAGGTGAGACCTCTAAATCCCATATTTTACGGTCATATGTCCATGGTCCCCTCACTGGTAGTTCAATAAGGTCTGCCCCATGTTTCAACAATTAAGTGAAATTGATAATTAAAGTTGCTCCTTTCGGGTTTCCAAATTTCCAAATTCCAGCTGTTAAACTCTCCCTCCTACGGTAGCTCATACAGACACTTCAATTTGTGCTTCTCTTTCGATTACCACATGTCATTATCTCGTCTACAGTGTCCGGCCCTCATCTCTTGAACTGCTAATCTGATCTTTTCTCTCCTCAAGGGCAAAGAGAAGGAACGAAAATATACGAACAAGAAACTGAACATATGCTAATTTTATTTTTGTGCAGGACTTCAATGGAAGGGTTGGAGGTCTGAAGGTAGATGCTGTGGACACGACAGGTGCTGGTGACGCCTTTGTTGCTGGAATACTATATCAACTAGCTGCTGATATCAACTTGATTCAGGTAGACTCCAGAAACACTTTTTTTTTTTTTTTTTTTGAGATGGGTGTTTCTATAAAAAAATTTGCCTGAGCTCGGTAGAATTTCGAACTGTGCCTAATAGTCTCTTTATGTGTAGTTTTGACACTATTAAGCATAGCACTGGAAACGTGAATGGCATATGTAAAAAAAAAATTCACGAGACTTATTGAAGGCCTCTAAATGGCTTTCTTGCAGTACAGTGATTGATGATTGAAAATCAGTACGCTTTATACTCAATGCTCACATACAAGTTATGTTTTTCAGAAGGAGGATGGATTAAGAGATGCTCTGGGGTTTGCCAATGTCTGTGGTGCATTGACCGTCACAGAGAGAGGTGCCATTCCTGCATTGCCTTCTAAAGCTGCAGTGCTGGACGCAATGCTGAAAATTGTAGCTTAGGCTTCTGGTGGATTCAATGGAAACTGTAAGTAACCAAATTTTCCAGCCACGATCATTGTGCAATAATGATATTTGCAAGGTTGACTTTGGTTGCAAAAATAGTCCTTGCCCTTGTAGATGTAGTATATTCCTGATTCCACACTCTTTGTATGGCTGTCTTTGCATGTAACCATGTGTAATTTCGACATAGTGTCTGGTAGTTGAGTCACTGGCAGATAGTTTAGAAAACCGTCAGGTTAAGAAATTTCAATTATTTTTAGTTGGTCATAAGACTGCTCGAATTTGCCGAGCTTTGCTGAATACATTCATGCTCCTTGTTACTGCAAGCTATTTTAATAATAATGATGTTGATAAACTGACCTTACTGACTTCATTTCCCTTGTTATGTATGAGTTTGTTTTTTCTGTTCAGAAACCGCATTATATTTTGTTTCTGTAGTTTTAGAAGCTTGATGATTTGTTCATCCTGACTCATATGTATCAGAGCATGTATGACTGTATGTACTGATTCTATAACACATTTCTCAATTGCCCTGGACTGCGAAAGAGGTAATTTTGGTTTTTGTGGATCAATCACTTTGTGGTTGTCCTGTTACATTGTTGTTTTTATCGTTCAAGGTTTTACTACAGTGATCAAAGCTTCTATAAGCTCTGCATGTTACTCGAGTCTCAATCAAGAAATGAGTAATCTGAGCATGCATTTTGTATCTGCATTCTTTTGCTACCTTAGTAGTGTTCAGATCATTGAATCAGTTTATGGTTCGGGTTGTTCAGGTCCAGTCACATCTATATTAATGTAGAAAAGCATGATATCAATACTGAGATAATTTCATCGTGATGTAGCGATAAATTTTCATAATCTAGCAATCGGTCAGCTTTCAGGAAGAAAGAACTTCTGATTCTATGTTTGGATTGTTTGATGGTAAAAGATGCTCAAAGTTGAACCACAGAATCAGGGGAAAAAAATAGAAGCAGTAAAAGTGCACACTATATTTGAGATGAGGCCTATATTTAGTAAAAACCCTTGAAAACACAAAATTTTTGGTTTTAGTTATAGCACAATTTTAACTGTAAGGTGATCCGGGAATTTTGCTCATTTACCCTCCAAAACAGTAATTTTCCTTTGCTCATTTGGGCAGACAGTAGCATCTATTTAAGTCTCAGAAAACTGGTCATGTCCGAAATAATCCTGCATTCAGTAATTTCAATAGAATTACCAGAATTTTTTGTTGTGGTTTGTGCTTTATAAAGTAAGTGTTATCATGGCTGGTGAGGATACACCCCAAGACATTTCTGACCGGGAGAGAATCTTCAAGCGCTTTGACACCAATGGCGATGGCAAGATCTCGTCCTCTGAGCTCGGAGATGCCCTCAAGACACTAGGGTCTGTCACCTCTGAGGAAGTTATACGGATGATGGCTGAGATCGATACTGACAGAGATGGCTACATTTCGTTTGAGGAATTCACTGAGTTTGCTCGAGCCAACCGCGGTTTGATTAAAGATGTTGCTAAGATATTCTAATCACTTTTAAGATTACAAATTACATTTTCATTGTTACATTTAATGTCACCACCAGATCAAATAGCGCCTTAGTTCTTGTTTGTTGTAGAAAAGATTGCTTCTTTAATTAGTAAGCATGAAAGTAACTAGGGCATCAGGATCAAATGGTTTTTCTTGTTTTATGATGATTTCCCCTTTATGTATCTCCCATAAATATATCTTTTCATCAGATCTTTTCTCCCCTGGTTTTCGTAATTATTCTTATAGTAAAACTCGTTGCATTGCATGCACATGGTCTTCATATAGATCAAAATTTGTCACCAACACGTCTCCTAGAAGAGACAATCATGCTCACTGATAGAGTGATAGACAGTGGTCGAGAGCCGGATAGTTAAGAAAACAATATAAGCAAGTCAAGATTATATGGAAGTAACTTAATTTATAAACTTTCATAGTTCTGTCACACTTGACAGTAATAGTGAGTGCATGATCCCTTTGCTGCTGTTTTTAACTTGTTTGTTAAGTTATTCTTGCAGCAGAGGATACATGTCATTCCTCTGCTTGTAAGCCAGCAAATAATAAATACAGGTCATGCTAAACATACACATTGATCTTTAAGTATAACTATAGTAGGATATTAGGTCAAGTGAACAGATATGAGTGAGCTGCATTAATCACCCATGCCCCTTGGGTGGTTTGGGCTTTTCACTCGGCTCAGGTCGTGGCTCGACACGCCTACGACGGAGGAGACGGCCGTGACCATGGAGACTGCTGGCATCAGAAACCATGCAAGACAGGAGGAGTACAAACATGGTAAAAAAGATCCATACCTTGCTGTTCATTATATTGTTTTTTTTTTTTTTTGGCGCGACAGTAAGAAATGAGAATGTAGTAGTTGATAGAAGTGTATGGGTATGTAGATTGCGTTATTACCGCATTCTGCATACCCATTGATATAGGAGGGGAAAATGAACTATTCAAGATTTCAACATCATCAGTCTTTGTACTCCACTAGAAATAGCTCCCCTAGAAATACTCTGTAGTATAGTTTGTGTGGCTTCAGTCACCACTCACCACTGAGTACTGAAGTTTCCTTCCTCCTTTGTCTTTACCTTACTATTTTTGTTAAGAAAAATTTGAGCAAGAAGCCAAGACCTATTTTGTTATGATGAAATATCTTAAAGTTATTATTATTTGGTATATGGGAGCAGTAAATGTTGGGATGGTGGAGATACGGGGATTCAAACGCGGGGTAACCTCCAATTATGATTTTTATACACGAAAACAACCTTAATTCTCGGGCAATAATACAATATACATATTATTTTTACATTTTTTTAAACAATATTTACATGTTCGGATTGTTCTCCAAATTTTTAGAGTAGCCTGTCATAAAATATCTTGTCATTAAACACTTGAAAAATGAAAAAATAAGCCTCAAGTATATCATTTATTTTTGGTTACTTGACCCCTGTTTCAAAGTCGTGTATGTTAGTCGATTAGGTAGACCCATGGATCATTGACTCGTTGACGGAGACCTTGACTTCGACTAAAAAACATAGTACTAAACGGCGAGCTCGTAGTTCTTTGCTAAGTCTTCTATTTCACTCTATGTTATTTTTAGGTTCAATGTTTATCTTAGCCTCATCAAATTATGTTTCCCACTTTTAATTGTGAAGCGAATTCAGAATTCGTAGAACAACTTTACCCTTTGTCCAAGAAATTATGTATTGTCATTGTATATCATTTCATCGGATCATTTTTTCAACTGTTATTGTCAAGTTATATTGAGACGGTGTCATATAATACATAAGCTTTGTGCTAATGTGTTGACCCAGCTCGTATGTGAGAGACCGGAGAGTTAAGTTCACATGTACCACTCTGAATTGCGATTATGATCCCGATCTAATTTGTTTTCTTATAGTGAAACTGTTTGTACTTTATATGCAATGACGATCACCAATATGTCAAAATCCTCCGATAGTTTGACCGTGGTCGAGAAAGAAATAAACACAAGAGAAGAAAACATCATAAGTAGGTAATCAAGATTATATGAAACTGACCATGTGTATAATTTTTCTTAGTCAGAAGGTACACTTGACAGTAAACAAAAGACACAGGGCAAAAAATTCAGCCCTAAACAGACACACCATATCCTATGATTATTAGGCCAAGTGAACAAACATGAATGATCAGCTCCATCAGTTTCTATTGGGTGGTTTCGGTATGGTGCTAGCGCCGGGTCGCGGCCTGACAGTTCTATGATGGAGCATACGGGCATGACCATGGAGTCTGCTGGCATCAGTAGCCATACAAGACATGAGGATCACAAACATGGTCAGAAAAATCCACAACCTGCTCTTCATCATCATATTAAAGCTTTGTTTCTGTGACAATAAGAAATGATGGATAGTACTGTGGTAGTGTAGTTTATAGAAGTGTATGGATCACGCAGTCTGCAGCCCAGGAAAATCAACCATTCAATAGTTAAACATTATGAAAGTCTTTGTACTAGGAATATATAATGTGGCCTCAGTCATCACTGCTAGTACTGAAACTTCCTTCCTCCTTCCTCTCCTATTTCTTTTCGAATTGTTGACATTGTATTAAATATTCGTAATGCTTATCCCTTCAACTAAACATACATGACGTACGAAGGAGAACAACTTTTGTTTTTTGATTCAGAACAGAAACTTAATTAGCATTTGAGTCACGACTTTTGTTTTTGATCAAGTATCTTGTTTTTGAAGTTTTCACTTGAGAAAATCTAAGACTCATGCTTACCAATCACTTGACTAAGACTAAATTTCATACTACTAAAAATCTTGCTAAGATCCGTGCAGATCTTGTATCCCACTCCATGTTAGCGAGTTGCAAAGTTAAATGTTTCAGCTGCGAATTATGTTTTTCGGTGGTAAGGTTGTTTACTGATTGTATCAAGTGAATTCAGAATTTGTCCAAGAACACTATCATTTATACAAGAAATTATGTATCTGACAACTCAAGTGATAGATAGTAGAATATACTGCAAAAATCTGATAAGACAGTAGTAGTGAGTGATTCCTCTGCAGCTTTTTAAGCTTCTCTGTTAAGTTTATTCTATATAGTGAAACAGATGAATGGATATATGTCATTCTTCTGCTTGAAGCCAACCAGCTTATACAGGGTTTAAAACCATCACACTAAAGATCCACACCTAATGTCATAGACAAGTCTCGGTAGTATAAGTGCAAATCTTCTAATCCACTCCACGCTACACTAACAAGTTGTAAAGTCTAAAAAATGATTGTAGTAACAAGCAAGTCTCTAATTCTTAGAAGAACATGCACTTGCTTTTATCCAAGACATTACTTCTGACAACTCAATTGACAAAACATCCTTGAGCTATTCTGTAACTGAGCTTCCAGACACAAATAAAAACCGGTTCTCAGTTACTCCACAATTTTCTCACAACTTCCACAGTTTTGACTCATTTCTTCACATATACTCTAACGACAAACACAATCACTCTGGAACAGATGAGTAGATGACAATCTATGAAGAATATTTGACATCGTTCCTCCGATCCAAACTGTACAATGATTCAGCATTCCTGCTCTTAGCAACCACCAAAACAAAACCCGAAAATAAAAAGAAGTGACCTCATTTTGCATTGTCATCGACCATACAAGAAGTCATCATCTTCGAGCTCTGAAACTCCTAGCATAGCTAGAGCCATATGATTCTTCATATCACTCTTTGTTCGTGGCAGAACTTGACGAGTACTACCATTCCTGCTGAAAATAGCCTTCTTGACAGGGCAAGCTTCTCCCCTCAGTAGAGTGATGGTTTCAGTCATGCTTGGTCGTAGGGATTCTTCAGTATTTAAGCAAGCAGCTGCAGCCCGAACCATCCTTGTAATCAGTCTTGAACTTTTCGGTGTGACTTTGGCTCGTGGATCAAGCAAAGTAAGAACTGCTATATCACCTTTGTCCAAGAGTGGTTTTGCCTGCAATGTAAGAAGAATTGATGGTTAGTTTTTTTTCCGTTGTGGAGCAACTCTGTCAGCTGCAGTCCCTTTCACAATTTGACAGTAAGTAAATCTCAGTTAAGTTTCAGCAGGCAGCATACAGTGGATGTTTACATGAACCAAAATTTTCGTTTGGAGAATTCATGATCAATTATTCGGGAAACCATAAAGGTCAGTGAAAATGTATACTTAAGCTACATCAACAAAACCACATCTTTGCAGACACGAGATAGCGTTTCAGAAGTGTTTCCCGTTACAAGATTCACTAGATGTACTATGCATACCCAAGAATAATAAACCAAAGAAGGAAAATACTCCATAATGAATAAGACTCAAAAAGACGAACTATCAGAACCACAGAGAGTGAAATGAACTACAAATCCTGAACCTTGATGCAAAACAATACGTACTTTTACAGTTTCCTCCTATATTGTTCTAAGCTTTGTTTACCAGTAGTAGTACAACTGTACAAGTAACGCAAAATTCAGAAACTCAGGTGACAAGGTAGTTAAAAACCTTTTGACAGAATAATTGGCACAATCAGATATATTTGCAAGTCCTGGGAGACAGATAATGATTTGAAATCGAACCACACGTCTGAGGCCTAAACCAGAAAGTAACAAGCAACAAGCAATCTTTTAAAACTAAAATAATTCAACTTCTATGTCATTCAGAAGACAGATGATTGGAATGACGGACGTCAGTTTTCGAACTCATTGGTAAGACAAAACAGAGCCAAAAGAGTTGGGTTACTAGTCATTATCTTCCTCAAGCTTACAATTGTATTTAGTAACCAATGTTTGAATTGAGGCTGCTAAGTTGATTATCAACTTGATGCAATTATCAACTCAGATGTGTGACCCCTCTTACCAAAACACTAGTTTTAGATAAGTCTAAGGACCACTTCATCAAAATTCCAAAAGCTAGTCAACTACCAAGTCTACCACTGATTCAGCATTTTTTTGTCACAGTCAGTCCACTAAATCAAAAAGATTAGAGCAGTAACCTACCCATTGGACCAAGTTCTCCTCTCCCTGAGGCCTTGTCGATTCAATTGGCTTTCGGCCTGTTATCAGTTCTAGAAGGACCACCCCAAAGGCATATACGTCGGTTTTATCGGATACCTTCCCGTGCTGAAAATACTCAGGGGCCAAGTATCTGTCACAGTTCAAATGTCAAATTAGTGACCTCAGTAAGAAGATGATAATCAGTTCTCAACCAGAATGAAGTAAAAAGTCGGTTTATTTCCAAAATCGATTCATTTTTTTCTTCATGTAACCTTACCCAAATGTTCCTTTCACAGTTTTGCAAAGAAATGGGACTGATGGGGCTGGAGTCCAAGTTGCTAACCCAAAATCACACAACTGCACAGGCAACCAACGAATTTAGACTTTGAATAGAGACTAATATCAAATTGAAATCAATTAACAATCGATGAGAACGTTAACTCACCTTTGGCCTTTTCTTAGAGGACAGAAGAATATTGGAAGGTTTGATGTCCCTATGGACAATGCATCTATCAGTTCCATTGTGTAAATACGAAATAGCTTCTGCTATTCCTACAGCAACCTTATACCTAACAGACCATGAAAGTGACACGAAACCCTTTGCACCTCTCTTCTTCCCTGCATATATGCTACCATGTTTAAAATTTCACTCATGATCACACAACAGAATGTTGCTGCTGATAAGTGATAAAGAAGCTATACCGTGCAAATGTCGCTCAAGGCTTCCACTGGACACATATTTGTACACCAAGAACAACCCTTCCTCTGGATCAATACAAAATCCCAAGAGAGGGACAATGTTTGGGTGTTGAAGAGAGCTTGCAATCATCAGCTCTCTACAGAATGCCTTGGGAGCCTCTTTATCCTCCTTATCTAATCTCTTAATTGCGACCGCTGTTCTCAAAATCCCAACTCTACCTCTAAAAACATAACTCAATGCACCTCTTCCAAGCACTCTACCTGAACAATTCCCAAATTTCACTAATTTTAGACCACATTTTCTTTCATTCTCTTGACCAAAACTACAATCAAAACATATCTAACTGATCTAATAAGTAATAAGTACCTTCAATTGAACACAAAATCAATCATACTAAACCAATTAACCAAATTTAGCAACATTTTAACATGAACAATTCTAATTTAAGAAACTAATTCCCCAAAAAAAAAATCCACAACCAAAAGGCAAAAGCAGCCACCTTTACTAAGCAAAAAAATCAATCATGATGTTAAGCAGAAAATCAGTCATGATTCAATCATTCACACAATCATCAACTCTATCACCAATAACAAAATTAACTAGATAAAGTGAAAAATTACCTATTATAGCAAAAATTAACAAGAACCCAGCAAGAAAACAAACAAATAACAAACAACAAAACTAATTATTACCCCAGTGCGTCAAAGGCTCATGCCAAATGGCAAGCTAAGGGAGTAAGGGGGGTCGAACGCAGGCAAACCTTATCTATGTTCGAAATACGAAACTTAAATATAAAAAGAGAGAGAAAATCAGCAAAAATACCTGCAGAGAAATTCCGGGTGGCAGAGAGAATCTCATCAAAAGTAAACCTAATCAAAGAAGCAGCAGCAGGAGAAATACTCTTCTCAAGGGACTCAATCCTACTCCATTTCATCTCCTTAGAATGAGAAGAAGCGTCATTCATACTCAACCTACTATTATCTAAGTTCACCATCAAAACAGTAGTAGAAGTAGCAAAGTTTGCAACTTTCATAGAATCAAGCTCAACCTGTGAACAAATACTGAACCTGAAAGATGAATGAACAGAATGTGGCTCACAATTTGCCAAAACTCCACCTGATTCTGCAAGTAACCATGCTTTATTATGCTCTCCTAAACTATTACTCTTCTTTTTCATGGGTTTTTTCCCATTTTTGTACTTGTTTTGCTCATAACTTGGCACAAAACAACCAAACCCAAAATCCCAAATCATCTTCATTAGCAAAGACTTGAACTTCAAGTTATTGTAGTTGTAGTTATCATCATCATAATCTTCATCTTCATCTTCTTCTTCTACTTCTTCTACACCATCATCATCATCATTAACATTGTGATTAACTTTGTAATTAGACATGAATGAGAGGGAATTAAGAGGTGTTTGTGTAAGAATAGAATTTGATGAGTTTTTATTCTCTTCAAAAATTGGGTTTATTCTTGAGTCAGTGTAATTACATTGGGAAACACCCATTCTTAGTTTGGATTTGTGGATCTCAAAAAATATATGACAAAAAGATTGCAACTTTACTTGAAAGATGGAACGGGAATATTAATACCACCTTTCGGAAAAAAAAAACGGGTTTTTATCGCGAGTATAATATACTTTGTATATGACTATATGAGTTGTAAAGGTCGATACAAGAAATGTTTTGCGCTAAATAGTTATAGTTGCAAGAGAAGTTGAAATTTCGATTAATAATGACAACGGATAATAATATACGGAGTACTATACTATATAAAAAAAAAAAAAAAAATAGTAGGATATCAATGTTTTTTGTTTGTTTGATGAACATTAAATTTAAAAAAAATGAAAGGGGATGGTGCAAAGATGCTTGATGTTGAGAGGAATGAAGACAAGGAATACGACCATGGGTCCGTTACTTCATAATTGGATGGTAGCGGGAGAAAGAGTGAGGGAGAAGATTAAGTTAAATTGAATTTGGGGAATAAATTGAATTTGGGGAAAAGAGGATTAAGACTTAAGATTGTTAGTTTTTTTGGTTTGTAAATATTTATTTATGGTCATTTTTAAGTTTGTGTAGAGTGCGTGTGAATCAAGATTGTACCAAATTTGATTGTTAAAGAAATTATTTTAGGGATTTAGTGGCCAAAAATGTTTTTAAAGATATAGTGTTAGGTTTTATTGCCCAAAAATGAGCTCCACATTTCCATAGAAGTGGTGGTTAGTATAAAATTATAGGAAAGCAAAATGAAAATTCCGAAATTAGTTAAATTAGTTGCTAAACATTCCCCCGAGTACATGTGAATGGTAAAATGGGTGTAAACCTATGTCTCATTTTGGTCATATGCGATTCAACTTGTTAAACAAGTTTTCAAATGAAATAAAATAAAATCCAATCAGATCAGTTTTATTCAAATCAAATCAAATTAGAATGATCCAAATGACAATTAATGAATCTTGGATACTTCTAGTTATTAATCCGTCTAAATTCATTAATTTATCAATATTCAGTTAATAAATCAAGTTTATTCAAATCAGATCAAATCAAATCAGTCCAATTTAAATCAAATCAAATCAGAAAAATGCAATCCAATCGCACAGGGCATTTATATCTCATCATTTCGTTTAAATGTTAACAATTCACCAACTTTATCAATAATATAATATGATTTTTCACGAGTTCATGAGACATATAATACTCCAAGACATAACATGAGACAGACTCTGTGATAAAACTAAGTTCGGTGTTTCTTTAAAATAAAATGGCTATCCCTTACAAAAAATTAAAAATACAAATGGCTAGAACTATTTTTTATTTGTGTTTAAATAACGCATACTCCGTATTCTTTATGATTTAATTTTGTATCAGGAATTAGGAGTACCACATTTCAATGTGGTCTTGGAGCACCATATAAGCACCTTGGTGCTTGAAGTTGTTAGTTATTAACTTTTTATTTTATTGATTTTAACTTAAAAAAACCTAATGTTCATTGTGATCAATCTGTTAATACATATCTATAATTATTGAAATGCATGCAGTTGACCATATTTTCATACATCATAATGTGGTTAAGGGCCTAATTCAAAGAAATTTTGATAAATTACGATCAAAATAATGAACTTTTCTATTAATTTAACCGATAAACATTGAACCATTCAAATAGTCTATTACAGTGGTTATGAACGACTGTGCGCATAACTATTGATCGACGACCGATGCTTAGCTTGTTGGGGTGAAATTGGGTAATAATGGAGTCGTATCTACACTAGAAAAAACTTGCAAATGATATAAGATGAGTAGAATAAATGGATTTGGAAGTTGTGACTTGAGATTGCAAAGGCATAGAATAATATTTACAGCAATGAGTAGTCGTTAAACAAAGGACGATCGCGTTGTTTTATTTGGTGACCGTCCGACATCTTCCCTTGCAACATCCCTAGCAACCTCACATTACAGCACCTTTGGTCTTCTTTTCCTACATCCAACATGGTTGTAAACTAAATTCGTATTTAACATTTGGTTTAATTCGTCTCATAGTTGTCTAACTAGCTAATAATAACAGCTTGTGAAATACAATCAGTATGAGCTTAATTGTTTGTTAGTTATAATAAAAAACAAGAACCGTTTTTGTAATGTGGAACTTTCGTGCAAACTGCAAAGCCCCAAAGATCAGAATTCTCTAGATGCAATAATAATAATTATGCCTGATGAATAAGTTCCAATAATTAATGATGAAAAGACAAGAAAACATTAAGGTGATGAAGAATTAATCATGAAAACTAATTCCACGTAAGAACCAACAAGTGAGAAATCTGAACATTTGGACAATTGTGATGAAAATACCTAATTCATGTAAGTCCAACTTAGAAGATTTTGATCTTTAGAAGCAATCAACTAGCAGGTCATCGTACTATATACTAGTACATATACCAAAATGTTATATCTACAAGAAATTACTTACATTTTTGGTTATTACCCGATCAATTGGCGCCAAACCAAACAATATACACGGATTATTGATTAAGTATATTCAAATAATCAAATTCAGATCTAGATCGATCAAGATGTTTATTTGAACATTTTAAGAAATAGTACTCGGCTGAGCTAACACGCACATACATAATGACATAAACATTTTAACTACTTATCTCGAGGCTAATTAAATTTTGAAATCACTTCAACCTCGACTATACGTTCCAATCGATACTTTTACTACTAGCTAGCTAGTCCAACCTCAAATACTTTCAGCATAGGAAGGTGTCGTTTTTCTCGGAACAAAGAGAAAGTTAGTGAACTACTAGTATATTTGATCGAGATCGATTAGAATTAAATTAGTCAAATTACGGACTATATATGTGAAAGATTTATTGAGTTGAACGTAATGCATGGCATATGTAGTTTCGAAGTCGCTTTCCTCATTATAGTTACGTTGTTGATTGTAATTGACTGATTGTCCACGTACGTCGTCGGTACGTATGTAGGGGATACTTAATAAATTAAGAGAAAGTCTTAATGTATATTCATATACATTTCTAAATGTATATCCCTAATTTTTTATCCATATGCCCCACCATATTCCAATTCTCTCTCCTCAATCCCACCACATAAAAATACAAAACATACCCTTACTACCCCCCATATATATTTAGTAATGTATATCACATATACAAATAGCCTTACTCATTAATCAAACATCAGTATGAAAAGTTGATGAACTGTCTTCGTGCTGATTAAGGGCTCTCTTCAAATTGAGATGAGGTTAGGATTATCGATTGCGACAATTAGCAAGTTTGTTAACTAATGTGCATGGATATATATAATGGACTCGTATTTTGTATTTTAATTCATTTTATATAAACATATCATAAAGATGAAAGTTTTAGTTTACCAAACAATTCTAATAAACAAGTGATTACTAATGCAAATCGTTGTTTAACACCAAGCAAAATATTGTTAAGATATGTTTGGATGAATCCGCGTGTTTTGAAAAATAAATTGCAAGTAAAACACAATACTAGCTAATTTGAAAATAATATGATGTTAAAAAAACTTAAGAGATTCTTCGTTTTATTCTGAAACTTGGCCTATTCTTTTGATTTTTGATTGACAATTGATAGATCAAAATTTCTAGCATAATTTCATAGTATGACCGTCTCATATCAGTGTTTCGTAATTATTAGCATTTCATGAAACTTCTCTACCAGATTGTGCCAACTCTATTATTTCTGATTTTTAAGCTAAAATAACCTATTGAGAATGTCGAAAGAAACCCGTAAATCGAGCGTTAATAATAGTTGCCTGAAAACGTAAAGAAGGACTAGATGAGTTAGTTAAATGGGCCCATGCTAGTATGGTCGCAAATACACACATCCATGATCCATGGGGGTACGGTGGCCATAAAATGAGGTGAGTCATGTGCTCAATTGGGCAATCATTACTCGGTTGAGGTTGAGGTGGGGTGGCAACAAATTAAATCATAATAAGTTCTCAACTCCCTAACATTTAACAAATTCATGTTAATCATGTACTCTATGACATTGACAATAATTTAGTACATTATCAATAATGTAAGTCCAACCCCACGGAGATGCAACTTCTTTCGAAGCTGAAAAATCGGAATTGTCAATAAAACATATACGGAGTAACCAAAATCGCGATGTAGTTGTGACCTTAGCGTGTCGATTTTCTTTTTTTGTCTTATTTTTATGCGTTTTACATGTTATATATGAAACGGGTTTACTTAACGTAGGTACTGATAATCTAATATAATACGTCATAGGATCGACCGGATCGAGTACGTACGTAGCTAGCTAGGCCAAAAGCTCAAATTGATCGTCATCAGCTACATTATGAAAAAGCCATTACATTAGTACGTAAATCGGACTAAGTAGAATTAGCTACCAAGATTTTACGATAAACAATACACATGCGACCATTTGCAAATTCACATGTATCTTATGATTAATCAAATCTCCAATCTTACAACTTGTCGTTTCCAATGATTCATCAAAAAGTTCTCATGTATCATGTAATGTATTGTGATTGTCCCTCAATTAACTCAACCCAATTCCTCTGGCTATTGTAATCTATACTTGTATGTACTCCGTACTTTTGAACTAATGTTTCGCTTTTGCATTTAGATTGTCTGTTTGTCTCCTCTACGATTCCTGAATCAATCAGTTTAATCATTTTGTTTTTATCTGATAAGACAAACATTTAGACAAGTTATTATTTCGCGACAAATTTATATGTATTTCCGACCTTTTGAGCAGTGAAAATTGAAAACCATCTTCATACTCACATTACCCTTATTCTTAGGGATTTTAATTTGAAGGGCTAAGATTGATTAGAACGAGGGACTATACTTCTCAAACAAGTTATCTCTATAATTTATGTTCTCGTTTTGCCGGCCATGATCCATTTCCTAGCTCCCCTGTCTTAAAGAGCCGGGCGGGCCGGGCAGCCACTACATGGTGTATAATACGGAGTAAATGATACCCCTGAAGTCCAGTAGCTAGGGTTAGAGTGCCGTGCTATCACCACTACTACTTCACTAGATTTGATCACCGTGTCTTTGTTTTAGTTATACGAGACATGTTAACTATTTAGATGATTTACGTCATGATTTAAAATTCACATGTTCAAATTATGTGTAAAGAATTCAAAAAATTTACATATCTTGTTTTCATTTTCTTTTGCTAAGAAGAATATAGATCAGCATGGTATGTGTGGAACTGTTCCCCTTATATGAAAGCATTTATTTTTATTCTGATTTGCACGAGCGTAAGCACAGTTATGTTATTGTAGACCAAGAGTTTGGAAATGGAAAATAGAAAGTTAGGAACTTGACCTTATTGGTTTTCTCTTCATGAAAGAGAAGGAAAAAAAAAAGAAAAAAAAAAGGAAATAAAAAAGAGGAAAAAAAATAAGAAAAGCGCTAGAAGGAGGGCTCGAACCTCCGACCTTGTGGTTAACAGCCACACGCTCTAGCCAACTGAGCTATTCCAGCTTTTTTGATATTACACTCTGACGTTAATTATATATTTTGTCTAAATTAGAGCAATTGTGAAGAAATGTTGATCTGGCTGGTCGGACATCCTTAAGCTTCGTAAGAAAAATTGTCGTGTGTTTTCATGGAATGAATGGCGTACGAATTAAAAGCTTGGAGACGGAGGCAAGCAAGTATTCAATCTCGATCTCGAAAGCCCTTAAACATCAAATGTGTATATGTCTGATGTCATGAGGGCTTGTAATCTTTAAGGATGAACACCTTACACATTGTGGAGCGCCCCAACATGACAAGACGGATTTGAAGCTCACAACGGAGATCTTTGTCCGACACACGCCCCCCCCCCCCCCCCCCCCCTCCTCGGACAAGAGACAGTGCAAAGGTGGCAATGACATAGAGCAGTGAAAAACAGCACAAGAATTCGGGCATGAAATATATTGCCTTGACAAGTAAAGTAAATGTATAATGCAGCCTGACATACAAAAGGATGAACCCATATTTACAATCACACAACCATGAACTATGTTAAATGTCGTTTGGCAACAAGAAAGAAGTGCACGAAAATTCGACAAAATGGCCTTGGGAAGAAGATCAATAAGACACTAATGAATCATGATCTCAAATGTACAAAATGATCTTCTTTCCTGCAATTGACATCTAACACTGTGTTTGTAGGCTCTAACTAAGGTGTTGGTTGGTACTCTCTCACTACAAAATGCACCTACGATGTGCAGAAAGCGAAAAACTTCAACGAGTTTTCCATTTTTTCAACAGTTCATCATATAAAAGAGCCTTTCCGGCCTTTACAAGGCTCTGTTTCAGCTTTGCCAACGCTGATGAACTCAACTTTATCCTTCGATCTATCATGTCTTCGGCATACTTGACTGCTTCTTGAACTCTGTTGCACTCCCGAAGTCCTAAAACTAGAAAATTCCCGGTGTCTTCCAAATCGGAATGATAATTCTCTACCATGAATTTCCAGACCTTGATAGCCATGTGTGGGTCACCAGAATCTAAGTACAGCCTCACAGCAGAAGTGCAATTCGCCAGGCTTGGTGGACACTCGTTCTTCACCATCTCAGTATATATAGACGAAGCCTCATGCAGCTTTCGGGCCTTAAGCAAGCATTGAAAGAAAGTATTATAACTCTTGGAGTCCGGGAAAACACCGTCATACACCATATCATCCAGATACCTTCTAGCTATATCAAAATTACTCAGTTGGGAATGCAAGAAAATCATCAGATTATACATGTCAGCATCAGGTTTGAAGTCACTCCTAACAGTCATTGCTTCCCACAGCAAAGCAGCCCCTCGAGCATCAGTTTTCCTCACACAATCTTCAAGAGCAAACCCAAAAAACTTAACCCCAGGGGAACACCTCCTCTCCTTCATGGTGTTCAAGAACTTCAAAGCATCATGAAACCCACTAGGGGCCTTTATCAGCGTGCACAAAAACGAGTCATAAGCAGGTCTATTCCCGGGATCCCAACCAATCTCGGCAACCATTTCCCCAAAAGTCTGCCTAGCACCAGCTACATCCCCTTCACTCTCCCATCCCTCTAACAATATAGCATACGAGTCAGCATCCGGCTTAATCTTATCCTTCACCATCCTTAAAAACTCATCCGCCTTCTCAGTCCTCCCGTCCCTACAAATTGCACTCAACAGCGAATTCAGTGCCACAATGTCCCTAGGCACACCATACTGATCCATCACCTCAAATGTCATCAACGCCTCATCCACCCGACCACCAATCACATAACTACTAAAAACCGAGGCAAATGTAGCAAGCGAAAGCAATCTTTCTTCTTTCATCGACTTCACAGCATCCCACATTGCCTCGAACAACGAATTCTTACCTAACAAATCTACAACTAAATTCCAAGCATAAGGGCTATGCCTATCATTCAACTGGTAGCCAGCCCACCTAAAGAACTTAACCGTCGAACCCGGGTACCCATACGACAATTTCATAACATTCTCTACATCTTCCTGAATTACCCTAACACCACTATCATCTAAAACTTTCTCAACAGAAGAAGAAGGCGTATTCGCTACGATTTCACACAGTAACTTTATCTTAGGGGGTAAATTTGGGGAATCTAGATATGATTTAAAAGCAGGGCGTTTACCCAAATCGTGATGTTCAAGTTTAGGGCTTTTACCATGTCCATGATGATGATGATGTTGATGATGCTTCTTGTAGTGTGATGAAGAAGCTGGTGATGGAGATCGATCATAACGACGCTTTGCCATGATTTGCTTCAAGATTATTGAAAACCTACAAAAGGGCAATCATAATTTGATGAGTTTGAGTGAGTAATCTGATAAAGATTGGATTTTTATTTGATTTTTGAGCAGCTTAAACCCTAATTTTAATTTGGGGATTTTCTGCTCCCAATTTTGTTGCTTCAGTAGAAAGATGAAGCTAACCCTCCTAGTGTTTTGGTTAGGAGAGAAAACCAACTGCCGGTTCTTTGTTATTGGCTCGTTAATGTTTAGTCTAAACTCTAAAGTTTAAACACTCGAGTGAGTCGTTAGATTTATAATACGTGAAGTTTTGAGTACGCTCACCGTGTTAGAGGTGGATAGCTATTCAAATTAATCGTATTTGAGACTTTCGCAATGATTCTCTTAGAGTACACTCACCATTTCATTTACATTTCATTAGAAGAGTAAACCGGAGCAAGACTATAGGAGCACCTATTTATTTTTGTGGATGATGGAAAAGTTAATAAAACGGAATAAGATTATGATAACATCAGATTAACATTGAGTGCATATGATTACGGTGCATTGACGAGACTATTAACTAGTCATGATTGGGAGAAACTTATCATAAATGCTCTAATTAGAGGTTAATTTTGAAATTAAGGAGAATCCCTTCGCGCCTTAATACAAGCGAACAACTTTTTACACGACCTTTTACAAAGTTGCTAGATAATTTAGTTTTTTTCCATATACGTCAAAATGATTCAATCGCCATCATCATGTGTCAAAGAATTCAACTTTTTGCCTCGATTGTCCCATAAAGACTCTTCTAAGTTACATATAATAATTAGATTAACTTAACTATGATATTACGTTCAAAACTTGAGAATCCAACAATGTTAAATCTTACCCGACTATTTTACGACGCGATAAAGCACAACTCGATTCTCAATCATTTAAGTACAATCATTTGTCTACAAGACAAGACTACAATGATCATATAGTTTGGGGAAAAAGTACATTTGATCCACAGCAGTTTATCTCAGCAACTGAGAGACAACACCCAAAGTAGTAAAAAATAGGTTTAGTGGTAAAAAAAAAAACATGAGCAGACACAGTCAGAAGCACAAGACTGACACTTGCTATGCATCAATTCATGAAATTTTCCAAACTTTATATCAAAATTAATCAAAATTACCCCAGATCAGTCAATTCAACACACACCCAATTACCTTCTTTATCTTATTTTTTAAAAATATAAAAACAATTAAAACCCTAATTTTTATTCAATTTCGTGCTTCTCTCACTTCCAAATTTCAATAAAATTTACCCCTTAACAATGGCGGAACAACCTAGCTTCATGCAACCACAGAATCACCAAATTCAGCAGATTCAGCTTCAATGTAAAGTTTCCTCCTTTTTAATTTCTCTTTACTGTGTTTTTATTTTCTGGGTTTTTTTATGAGTTTATATTGTGTAATTTCAGCTACTACTTCTCAACTGGCTGGACAAATTAACACCCAAGAACACCCACAACAAGAGATGCTCCAGCTTCAACGTAAAGTTCAATTCTTTTTATTTTCAATTGATTTTTTTTCCCCTTTTCATATTGGTGTTGGTGTATTATTGGTATTTTCCTTATTTTGGGTTTATGTTGTGATACAAATTTTTGCATTTGAGTTGAAAGTTGGGAACTTTTTGGAAGTTGTTCATGTTATTTGATTGTTATTTGCCCTAAAGTGATTGCTATGTAGTTTGATTGGTCTTTGATTTGAAATGGCTGTTTTGGATGAGACATGAGTTTGGTTTTACCTGGATGCCGAAAGCGAAAAATCTCCTATTATCCTTCTGGTAGGCACAGTCTAGAGCTATAGAAAATCGCTTTGGATTGTTACGCTTTGGGAATCCCCGATAACTCCTTGTCAAAAATGAGTTCTAGATGGCTTGTTTAATGAGTACCAAACAACCTTTGCGACCGTGTCAAACGAGTCATGGATTGTTAGCCTGCCTTGATGATTGGCTGTTTTCTCTTTGGCCTGTGACCTGAGTACTTGACTTAAAAGTTGAAGCCTGTCCCCAGCGGCTAACTACCCTCACCGCTGTCATCAACCAAGCTAAACGTATGGAAATCTACTAGCTACACCAGTCATTTTGGTCCTGGCTGCTCATAACCACCCAAACTGTCTACCAAGGTAGTCATTATGGAGTTCAGTTAGCAGGCGAACAAAATCAAATCCAATGGCACCTGTTAAGGCAACTTGGAGTCTTGGGCTTTCTTTCGTGATCCATATCCTAAGTTCCTGACTTGAGGACAAGGCGGCTTTTTCCAAGTGCGGGGATGTTATTTGTCAACATCTTTACCTAATTTGTCACATTTACTATTATCTAGGGTCGAGGATATGGTTGGGTGCTTAGAAGGAATAGATGGGAAAATAGAACTTTAGAAGGCAGTATGAAAAGCGAACAATTAGGATACAAATGCGCCTAACAGTAGAACCATGAGCTGTCACTCTTGTCAGCAACATCTGCGTATACGTAATGTAAGTGAATTTTCAAAACAATATAACACTGCGATTGAGACTGTCACTTTGTCAGTGAGCTAGTTTCTACTTTATAATGGAAGTGTGCACTTGGTCTTCATATGGGGAAAACGAAAATTAACACGTAGTCTTCAAATGCACTTAGTAAGGGCTTGGAACCTTGTAGGACTCGAGTTTTCATATTGCAACCATAGGTTTCCAGCATAAGTCAAATCATTGGTTCCACCAAGTGCCCATTAACACCATAACTTCTGTTATGGAAGATTATTTTTAGATATTTATAAACATGTTGATGTTACTGCGTGTTGTGTCGTTGTCTGTTAGTTATCCTAACTAGTTTCTTTAATCATTATGATGGAATCTTTGAATGCTTGTGGCTTGTGGCCTTAAAGTGTGCCAGGGAGGGGGGGGGGAGTGAAGAGCTTCCATTTATGACAATGATTTGATTTTATACCTATGATCTTTTAATGTAGGCGTCAAAGAAGACTCGATGCACAAGTACAAGAATCGCTTGCAAGAGTTCGCACAAAGAGCCAATTTACCTTTACCAGCTTATCATACTGTCAATGAGCAGGAACCCCGACAATGTCCAAAGTTCAGGTCTAGTGTCGAAGTAGATGGAGAAACATACACGTCTACGGACTCACACTCTACCAGAAAGGCAGCTGAACAAGATGCTGCGAGAATTGCTTTGGAGGGCTTATCGCAGAAGATAAAGAATTGTGTCTCTAATAAGACAGCCGATGGAGGATTTCCTCCAATTCACGAGGTTTGACCAATCCCTATAGCGTTATTTTTGATATAATTATGTTTGATGAGCTTGTTTGTGTCTACTGTGGATTTCATTCTTTAACTTGTCTTTGTGTAGGCTACGTGCTTTCTTTTGCTTTATTTTGTTCAGTGATTTTGATAAGTTTATTTTGTTCAGTGATACAACATAGTATTCTTAGGTCAAATGAGGTTAAGCTTGGAAAGAATTTTTTACTGCCTTTTCTATCCATGCATACTTGATGAAGGAGTTCTGTTCAGTAAACATGTGATGAATGTATGGACCGATTGCTTTCTCTTGCTAGATGTTACGACATATAAAATGATAAAGGTGTTCTGCTGATACACTGGGAGTAATTTGATGAGCTTCAGAAAGATATTAGAGCCAAAATCTATGATAGGTTCCCAAAATAGGCAAAAAGCGCACGCTAATGTCAACGGTGACGTATGCCAGATGGGCTTGAAGAACTTGCCATACAGATATTAGAGCCAAAAACCTGTTGTAGGTCCTAAGATCGGCAAAAATGCACGCTAGCCTCGAAGGCTCATGTGTGTTGGATGGGCTTAAAGAACTTCCCTAACAGAAGGATATGCCGCATATCCAATGATTGCACTCCCAAGACTATCCATTGTAAAATATTGAGAACATCTGGCTTTTTTAAAGGAAGTCGTCAAAATTGGTGGAAACCAGACGTATGTAATCCATGTTTTTTGGCCCAAAATGGTCCGGCACAAAAATGGCTCAATTTTTTGTGGAAGCTCCTAGTGGTAATATATGGGTTTTAGCAAAATGTTAGAACCAAAAACCTATGGCATGTCCTAGAATCAGCACAAAACATACGCAAGCCTCAATAGGCGACGTGTACCAAATGGGCTTAAAGAACCTCTTTTGGTGTCGTGCGACAATGGGCTTAATAAAAGTCCTTAATAGAATAACCTTGCTTCATATCCAACTAGGCTACTCTAAGGTTGTCTATGGTAAATGTTTGATAAAATTTTGGGTGTTTGAATTAAGGTGGTCACAATCGACCATAATCGAAGTATATAATCCATGGTTTTTGGCCCAAAATCTCCCTGTAACAAAAATGGCTCAATTTTTTGTAGGAGCTTCTAGGATTCATGCTATGTGTTTTGGCCGAATACTAGAGCAAAAATCCCATGGTAAGTCCCCAAGTCGGCCAAAAACACACTATAGCCCTTCAACAGTTGTTTGATGTGTGCCTGAGGTCCAATTTGGGTAATGATGTCAGCAACTTGGTTGTTATAATAGGATCTCTTGAAAGATTCTTAAAACAATGCTGGTGGGATCGATCTCGGCATTCTAGTATTGATCGCATTACTTGGAAGGTTTTGCTGGATTCAGGGATACAAATAGACTGTTCCATGTCCATTTTCTTCTATTCTGCTCTATGATAGCACTATACGTGATTTCCATCCTATTGTTACCTTCTTCTTTTAGCTAGATCAGATACACTTTAAACAATTGCTAGTACTGTAAAAACAAAGACTTCATAAGATTAGACTATCTTTATTACTTCAGATATAAGATAGGGCTCGGGCTGATAAAATCTTACTTTCTTTCTCTCCTCTTCAGATTTGTGCTTGCATGAATGTCTGAGATGCATCAATGCAATAACTCCATAACGTATCTCATAATGTTTTATGTTTGACTGATGATGATTGAACAATAAAGTATCTCACTTTTCACTATCGTCGCCCTTGTTGTTTCAGGATAGGGTCTTTAGCAAGTCCATACTGCATGAATTTGCAGCAAAGAAGAATATAGCGAAGCCCACTTATGATACTGTTAGATTGGACAGTGTCGTTTCTCTTTTTGTCTCGTCTGTGGTTTTTAATGGGGTAAAGTACACTGGAGAACCCGGTGTCAACAAGAAAGAGGCTGAGCAGTTAGCAGCTCGTGCCATAATTATATCCAATCTCGGTATCATCCCATTTTCAGTGCTAGATATGTTCCAAGTTTACTCAATTTTGCTACTGGGCATTTGGTTAACTTTTCCTCTTTTGCTTTTATTTCTCACATATCTTTTGTTAACATTGCAGCCAATTGTGGAGTAGACACAACTCTTTCCGAGATTGTCAAATCCAAGTCTAAACTTTTCTCTGCAGTTCGCGAACCCTACAATGTAAACTCGAGCATTTCTCATTTGCAGAATTCAGGAAGTGATGCCGGGGCATCAGCTATAAAAGAGATCGTTTCTGATAGTGTTCAGCAAACAAGTGATGTGATCGGAAATTTCATGTCAGAGGAACCCCAGCAACAGTCTGCGAGCAAAAAAGCCCGGATTCCGGATAATGCAAATGATTCTTGCAATGTTACTGCAAGTGTTGTATCAATGTCACACCCACTACAGTCTCCTTCTCCAGTCCAACATGCATTCAGGATGCCGAATTTGGAGACACTTCCTCAGCCAAGTTTGCTCAAATGCTCTGAAACTCTTTCTCAACCAACATTAGTGCTAAACTCCCAGACACTTTCTCATCCAAATTTGCAATCCCAGGCTCTACCAAACCCGACCCCAAGTTCCCAGACACTTCCTCAACCAAATTTGCAATCCCAGACATTTCCTCATCCAGATTTGCAGTCCCAGCCTCTACCAAACCCGCCCCCAAGCTCCCAGACACTTCCTCAACCAAATTTACAATCTCAGACACTACCAAGTCAGCCCCCAAGTTCTCGGACAATTTTTCAGCCAAATGTGGAATCCCAGGCACTACCAGGTCTGCTACCAAGCTCCCAGACCTTTTCTCAATCGAGCTTGCTCCCTATCTCTCAGACCCTTCCGCAACCAAATTGCCTCCCGATCACATTCATACCATCACTTGAGACTCAAACTTCTACAAATGAAACAGCTTCTAGCAAGAAAAGGAAGAAGAAGAAAGCTAATAAGAAAGCGAAAGCAGGGATGCTGTAAGTCTTAAGATATAATTTTTACTCTAAGAAAAAGGTTTAAACTTTACAATGAAGATGAAAAATCCTTAATTTTTTTCAAACGACGGACCATTTTAGTGTTTTGTAATTTTGACATAGTGGACAATGTGGTTACTCAATTTCCATGTGTTTTCTGATGTATATTATCTCTTGCAGAATGCAGGTGTCAAATCTGCCCTTAAGCCAAGTTCCGTCTTGTACCACTGCCCAATGAGCACAATTTTTTGTCATTGTATCAATAAGTAAGTTGCTCCGGAAAATTTGATTATATGACTAACTTCTCTTGCCTTTTTGCTTCTTTTTCTATTGTTCTCGATTTACGTTCGCATGTTGATTCTATATCCCTTGTCTGCCATCTGATTATGAATTGTTCTTTCTTCTCGAACTGCACCTACATTCTACATAAGCATTGATTGTGCCTCCACCATTAACTTAGACCTTTAGTTGAGATGGTTCTTTCACATTGTAAATACACGATCAACTTTTAACCTTTAATGGTTAAACATTTCCTGACATTTTACTTCAACAATCACTTGGTCAATGTTTATGCAGCCGTCTAAACCTGAAAGAAGCTGGGTAAGACGGCCTCTTAAAACGGACTGCTGCTGCTCTTATTCCTGAAAATATTTTCCTTCAAAATTCCTTCTTCGAAAATCTAAGTGTTTGTGAGTGCTCTTAGAGAGGCGGCCTCTGAAGAATGGTCTAATAGTGGGGACCTAAGAGAAGGGACTTTCGCCTGCTTTTGCAACTCATTACAGACTTACTAGTATATGCTGAAGTTTTTGCTCATTTGTAAAATGGTTCTGAAGTTCGCTACCCATTCTTAGCTGTCAAGATAATTTGCTAAGTATGAATAGTACCAGTGGATTATATTATAACGTTTCCCATCCTGATTATTACAGGTAGTCGGTGGTCATGTATCCTCAAACAGCTTGCTAACAAGCAGTTGCCTGTAGAAGAATTTTGCAGTGTCCAATAATCCTATAGTGCTTCCATAACCGCGGGTTTGTTCTGTTCTAAAAAACTTAACAATGGCCGTGATGATTTTCCGTGTATTTAGCACTTTGATCAAAGGTTATCATCTTCTAGTGTCTGCAAACTCTGTATGCCTGTCTGATTTGGATGTTAACTTCATTTGTTTTTGTGTACTAGAGATTGTTTTTGGTCGAGCAGTACTTGAGCTCCCTAAGTATACCATTGTCCTAAACTTGTATAGAATCCGATGTTTCAGACGTGAGGCTAACCCGACTGAACCGTATATCAGTTGGAAGGTTCTCCTTTTAGTCTTCATTCCATATTTCCATGTTCATGGTGACGCTACGCGATTGCATGATGAGTTGCATGACTACTGTTAATTTGCATCTCTATTTATCCTTTCTGGTAACTGGTAAGGGTAAATTTATGAACTACTTGCGGAGTACTCAACTTCCTTGATCTAGATTCTTCAGAGTTACCAGGAATAGATGATTATTGCTCACTTAGTCTGTCTATAATTGTGACACGTTAGGAGAATCATAGAGATTCATCATGGAGATTCTGACAGTGACAAATGAATCAAGAAGAAAAAAAAAAACTCACACAATGTAATAGAGTAAATTATATGGCCAAAGTTCCACTAGGAGCAAGTGGCTTAGTGGGTGTTATGTCCTTAATCTGAAATTTCTAATATGTCAACTAGTAAAATTTGCTACTTCGGTCAAATTCAAGTCGGATAGAACTATAAAACTCAGAGTCCAATTCAAGTCGGATAGAACTATAAAACTCGGAGTCCACTTCTCTACCATAAACCATTGTGAGAGACACACTATCGAGTATCGACCGTGGTATATCTCGTTGCTCGAATTTGAGATCTTGACCGTATTGACTTGACCAAGTGTCGATGTACAAACTATAATGTTTTGTAGGCACTAGACACAGAGCCCCCGGAGTACAATGGCCGGACCATTCTAAAAATGTTAGGTTCACCTTGTAGGCTACATACAAAAGAAGTATTTATGCGCCCACAAAGTTTGAAAAAGTAAGAATTAATTAGTAATTCATTTAATTAGCCATTTGTTTTTCTCTTTGAGAGTTAATTAGCGGTTCATAATAAGTCAACAAGGTTAAGAACATTGTTTTTTTTTTTTTTTTTTCTTTTTTTGGCTCACAAAAGAATATTTGCAATCATCAACTTTGGAGAAAAGGACAAACTCAGACTACTTCCACCAAATTAATTAGAACTTAAGAATGATATTTTCTTACCTTCATTTTCTCTTTTGTCAAATCTCTAAAAATGGGATTTTTTTTAAAGTCAAATCTCAAAACATAGAGGGTTTATTAAACCATGGTTAGCTTTTAGCTAATAAACCCAAAGGTGTACTAACCTTAATGTTGTGTTACATTCACGTACACGTCGTATTAAGATATCGTATTAAGATCGCATAAAATGTTTACATCGGTTGTTCATTACCTAGATAGTATCATTGTAAATGAGATCTGACGATTTAATGTGTACTTCAACATATATAAATTCTTCGTTACATACACAGTACTTTTGTGAATACGATCGACTAGGCGGTTTTGTACATCAAAACATAACAAAGACTATAGTCTATAATATCACATCTTGCAAACTAATAATCCTATTATAAAATCGACGACAGGTGTAAGAAGATTGAAAGCATGGAAATTATGATATTTTAGGGGGAAATAAAAACATAGTTCTTGGTAATGAGAAGAAAAGCCAACATGCCTAAGCACAAGTATAAGTGTAAAACTATGCTTATAGATGTTAGCGCCTTCATAATTGTGATTGCTAACATTTATATGATTTTATAACATCAAGGAAGATCGGAGTTATTAAAATCAGTATGAACCAAATTTGTGAAGACTTTTGTTCGATAAACATTTTTCATTATTAGTTTATGTAATTATGCCAGAAGCTCAATTAATGTGTCTTTGCCTTCAGCTAGTGGCTCAAGAAATGAACTTGGTTCAATGATACTGTGATTCTCTTGTTTTTAATTAAATTAATTTATGTTTTTACCTTCGAAATTCGTGCAATTTTATATGAATTACGACAGTAATATTACTTTATGCAGGTATGTATACTTACAAAAAAATTACCAAATGAATGATATTGATTACTTTTATATTTAATTTGTTACTATCATTGGCTCAAACCTTGGTTCATAACCAGCTAAAAGAATCCGTTTTTCTAATTGTAAGACTGTACACCTAAAATAACCTAACTAGTGAACTCGAGTTTGAGCCGAATTATTATCCAAACAAAGTGAGCGATCTAAATTTGTAAATTTATATAAAAATGATGAGATCGAACATATACTACTTGAATTAGGATTGAACACGAATTCTAGTATTAGGGCACCGATAAAAAATCGAAGGGAAAATATATAAGAAAAAAGGAGAAAAGATGAATATCTCCTTGAGACATGGAAAATGCTCTTCTTCCAATGCGAGCCATAAATTGGTCCCCCTACTTATTAGTACATACTGATCGATGATGCTATTTCTTTGATCTTCGGTTAGCCCAACATGTGCTCATTTGCTGATTCACATCCTCATATTGTTTTTAATCCAATTTAGCATAACTCCCGATCGAATGTGTATATATGTTCACTCAATTAGTTTGTAGAAACTTCAAAATTATAAAAAAAAAAAAAAAGTGTGGAATATGCTTTCAGAATCTACTTTGATAATGAGTTGATCGGAGATGTGAATTTAATTAACTGATGTTTTACACGAAAACTAATTGATAATAGGGAAACTAATTGGAGCTCTTACAATTTTCACACGCGCGTCTTGCAATTTGGTTTGTTACACAAATGAATCTACCCATTCATCTGAATTTGACCTTAAAGGAGTAATGATACCGAATACATACAGTATATAGGATGTACACTTTACAAAACAACTAATTAACAAGTGAAAACCCCGTTACAACTAAAATAACTTGTTCAATTCTTGTAAGAGATCATCGTATGTATGAGCGGTGAGGTAAGATCGACAGAAATTCGTACGGTTCTCTATAGGAGTGTACTTCCATGTAACACAATGTACTATGTACTCTTCTAGCTAGGAGCCCTAGTTTCCAAATTGGTGTATGTTATTCAAGTCTTCCAAACCGAAATGAAACTCTCCCTAGCTAGATAGATCAATGTGTAGCATAAGTCAATTTGCATCCACTTCCAATTTGAACAACTATGAATTAGCTTATTAGGCAAGAATGTAGCTAGTCTTATACAGCAGTAGTTAGTTAGTAAATTAAACTCCTAGCTAGTGAACTGTCTTACACTAAACACATACATAAACGTGATTAATTAGTATTTAAGTAACATATCAGACACATACATACATCAGCAAAAGCTAGCTAAGCCAAGGTTGGAAGAAGGATGATTATACCAAATTAATTAAAAATAGCACAATCCACGTGGAACGTATACTTGCGAAATCATCTAAAAAAAATGATGGAGAGAGATGAGGAAACTAGGTAGGAAAGAGCCCTTAAGTTGTTGTACTACTGAGAAAAACTGATGACCAGCCTTACAAAGTATTGATCAGTAGTTGCTGAAACTGAGACAATGTACCCTTAGTTTTTAAGATCAATATACTCAGTTTTGAGAGGAATCTATTGAAGACGTGGCCCTTGCGAAAGATCCGGCGTTCCTTCAGCTGCCTTTGCTCTCTCTACCTCCCTCTCTCTATCTTCATCTGCCAGCTAACAATCCCAAGGTATCCATTCATAATATAAACAATTATGTGTGCCCTAGCTTGGTGCGTGGGGCTCTATTCCGGACTAAGATAAATATTACGTCAACTTTGCTAAAGACACTCTCAAAATGGCGGTTCAAACCCTTCGAGAGAAAGGAAAAGGGTTAGGGAAATATGTGTCCCATGTAGCTAGACCTTTTAGACTAGATTTACGTGATCAAACTAATAAGTAAGTATTATCGGGTTAATGTGTTAAAAAGTTATTAGAAATGGGGCCAGGTTAAAGGGAACCCTACTCCCAAGGTGAATTTCACATCTCTCTAGTTAAAGTAGTTTTATTTCGTAAATTCAAGTACTCACCATTATTGTAATCCGAATATGTAATAGTTATAATCGTTATTATATCTACAGACATTGATCTCTATAATTACATTCTTAATATTACATATTTATTTTTCCCATAAAATTTTAAATATTTTGTGATCAATTTGGTACTACTTAAACTCATCCAAGCCACACAAGTATACTTATTTAAAAAAAATGCACCCTTGCAAAACCTCCTACATATATGTTACCTCCATAGTATATATAAGAACCTTATGCCCTTAACCTTCCTATAAATACAAGTCTTCTTCTCAAGCTAAGTTTTAATTTACACCTATATATATATATCCTTTGATCTTCCACAAACTATACTCATCACTTCCACTTTGTTCCTAGATATCTAGTGAAAACCCTAATTGGTCTTATCACTCACCAAACCTCTAGCAAAACACCATAGCAAGCTTAGCTTGTTAGCAATGGCGCTAGCGAAAGATCATCATCATCAAGCACCCTCTAGGTCTTTCTATGAAAGCATGCTTGAAGTTGGATCATCTGTCCAATTCCCACATATTTCCCCTTATGGGTTTGATGACTATGATCAACAACAAGATGGGGATGGTTTGGAAAGCCCTAATAGCAATAAGGTCATGAACAACAACAATAATAGTCAAGTCATTAGCAATTCACCAGCCATTTCTAGCTCAAGTAGTGCAAACTCTAGCAACAATGGCTTTTCAATGAACCATAATCATCATCAAGCATCAAATTACCAACCCCATGAAGAAGCTCACTCCTTGATTAACTTCAAATCAGGGTATGGAAGCTTGATCATGAATAATAGTAGCACCAACAGTGGATCTTTACTTAGTTTCCAACATGATGATCAAGTCGTAGCGCCCGAAAATTACCAAAAACTAAGCCATTCTATTGATCATCATAACTACCCTATATGGGAAGGTAGTAGTTCTAGTAGTATGAGTCATCATCATCAACAAAACCAGCTCAAAGAGATGAAGAATTGCACCTCAAACTTGCACCTTCTAGAAGAAGTTAGTCGGTTACAAACCCCTCCTAGTGGCGACTACCAAGATGCGGCTAGCGAGTGGTTGTACGCGGCCGAGGCCAACGCTGTCGATCCGCCACAGGAGTCCGGAACACAACAAACATGCTTCAACAACAAGAGACTTAATAATATGGTACATACATTTATAGCATAACAAATTGTTATTACATGCATAGTTTTAATCTTTTTCACCTGTAATTAAGTACTAGTGTATCAACTTGGATACATAAATAGACATAGATCTTGAGTAATTATGATACCTTAGACCATGGTTTCATGTGCTTAATTAATGGTGGCCTAGCTATACATATTAGTTTTACCTTTGTGAATTAAATTTTTCGTATCTATGTTCCAACAACATTTAATGAAGGGCTACAATATTAATGAGCCCTAAATTTGAAGGACTATTTTTTGACATTCTTTTTTTTTTTATTAATTATATTTGGGATTTTGTAGGAAGAGGAGAACATGCAAGCCCCTAAGAAACAGTGCACGAGTGCCTCTAAGAAGACTGCAAAGCCTAAGGTACCCTCCACATCAAAGGATCCACAAAGTGTTGCAGCTAAGGTATGTAATTCATTTCTTTTACTAACTCATTGAATTTATAAATCATATGGAGTATCAAAGAAATGTGGCATATTGAGTGCTTTTTTTTCCTCTTTTTAATCATAATATCATTTTCAGATCGACTAAAACTTTGATTGTTATTGTTGTATTTAGAATCGACGAGAGCGAATCAGTGAGAGGCTTAAGATACTCCAAGATCTTGTTCCTAATGGTTCAAAGGTATGTAGATCAGATGTACTCTATGGAGCATTATTCTTCTTTTATTTTATTTTTTATTTTGCCTTTGTCTTTTAAGTTGACATATATAACACTCGCAGGTTGATCTAGTAACAATGCTAGAAAAGGCTATTGGCTACGTCAAATTCCTTCAATTGCAAGTGAAGGTATAATACCGCACTCGATCATATAACCATCTATCACCCTTTTAATTAGATGTCTTAATAACAACCGATTCAACTGATAATATCATTGAAACGATAATAATGATCAAATTTTGAATCCGTCCATTGTTTCCTATGAACTAAAACACAAAAGAAAAAATATATATAGTCACTTTCACTTATATCCTAGACCCTAGTCATTGTGATGATTTTCATTTTGTGTTAGTTGGTGTTATATTTGTTTGAAAAATTATATTAACTTAGTGTAAAATGATGATTAGGTATTGGCAACCGATGAATTCTGGCCGGCGGCCGGCGGGAAAGCACCAGACATTTCACAAGTAAGGGAAGCCATTGATGCAATCCTATTATCCCAAAGATCAGAAGGAACAACTACAAGTTCTAGTTCAAAGTAGTACAAAAGAAGATCTTTGAAGCCCTAGTAAGTAAAGTGTTCTAGAAGAGAAAGAGAATGAGAAGAGAGAGAAAGAGACTAAGACAAAGGGAATTCAAGTAATAGTAAAGAAAACAATAAGGAAAAGTCAGAGAGACAAAGTTCTCAGACAAATTAATTAGCAATGACTTAAGAAGTTAGCACTTTGAGGATATCTTTTGGCAAGATTCGATGAAGAAAGACAAAAAAAATATTATGCAAAACAAAAAAAAAATGTAATGTTGCTACTTGGAATAATTAATTTGTTTGCATTTTCATGTATTTCTAACTTATCTTCCTGATGTAATAATAAATAAATAAATGTAGGCGAAATTTATTTGCAGTGTTTCTGAGGTTTGTCCTGATGTAAAATGAAGAGCTAAGTAACTTGAAAAACTGCAAAACTTCCTTTTGTCTTCTTTAACTTAAGTGCTACTACTTGTGTAATGTGTATGTTCATGGGTTTCATGAATATGGCCGCACGTAGTCTATACTAGCTAGATTCATCTTCCAATACTATATTGCACTTGTCGATGCTTGTGGTTGCCGCACCTATTTCTCATTTAATATTTAGCTAAAAAAATAACGCATTTTATATATTAGAACAATTATTCTCATACCTAATTATCTATAATCTACGACGGATCGGATCTGTCATTGAGATTATTACAGCCAACATTATGTTATAATAATGATATAGGTATTTCATCGATTAGGCGTGCGATAGAATTAACGTAGAGTTTCTACCAAATGTTGTGCCTTCAGACTTTGGAGTGAAAACATGGATGTGTTTCAGTAAGCAATCTTATACTTTATTCCACAAAGAGAGATATCATTTAATTTCTAGGAGAGAATAAAAACTCAAATATTAACAAAATGAAAATACACCGTTACAAGTAGATATAATAAAAGTTTACAAGTAATTAATTATCGCAATAATATTCTCATACCTAATTATCGTTTATGATGTTATTACATTATACATCTGCCTTATGATCGATTTTATCATAACGTTGAATCTGTGTTCTTCTAATAGCGATCATATTAATTATGCATGTAATAAGATTATTGTGTAGTCAAGTAATTTATAATAATGTGCAAGATCGAAGGAACTTACCTACTCATCACTCAAATGCTTGTTGTACTCCCTCAACATTGTCTAAAACACGCCTCTTCTCATTTCTTAGTTCAAACTAATAATATGCTGTTTAATAAGCTAGTAATTTAATTTGTGAATAATCCTTACATGCATAATATAATTAGGATAAGTTTTGTACGTTTAGCTCATATTTTCACTCTCGACGTACTTCTACGGCCTACTATCTACGTTCATGCACATATTGGGACTACAAATACTTTTGTCTTTGTGTTAGTTCGAAAGTTCATTTTGTCAGAAATGTCAGCATTCAAGTCTTCGCACATCGAGCTGGGGAATCCAATACCCCGTATATATTAAGAGTATTATTACCAATAATTAAATAATTAATTACTTGATAATTGAGCCTAAGTTATTTAATTAGATAACTAATTAGTAATAAACAGTGTGTCGTTTTTCCCTCTGATTTAGAGTTTCTACAAGTACAAGCATACATGTGGATGTGGCCGTTGGTATGTAAGTACTAGTATTTTGGAATAATAAGGAACATTCTGCAATGTTTATGGAGGACATGCATTTTGGTATACTACTTACTGAGTCTAAAGACCGATGAGCTCATGACTTATTATCCAAATAATTGCACGACGAGTTCTCGTGGGCTAGATAGATAGATCATCACAATATATATATATATATATATATATCGGCATTTGTTTCGTAAATTCATTTATATTTTGTTCTAATTTTAAGACGTAAGGTTAATTAATTAATACTCGAAACGTGACACTTTGTATACTACCTTAGTTGGACACTAACTTAGCTTTCAGCAATTCTATCTTCTATACAATATCTCGGCCATGCCTAGAATAATGTTTACAAATTACAATAGTTAACACCAAAGACCTTATAGTCACGTACCTATTCTCTCTTGTTTTGAAGAATGGAATTTGTCTAATATCTTTTGGAAAGGAAATATGTCAGCTGATTGGCTGGCTAATTAACTTGGGGCATTCTATTACCCTTAATCCTCAAGATGAATACCCCTAGTTTTGGTCTTCTTCGGATTCTTTTGTATGTATTCAGGTTAGAAAGGTGACCTAGTTTTTTTTCATGCACCCCGCTTACCTTTTTTTTTTTAAAACAAGGATCTGCGGATTTGAACTTATATATACCATTAGTATTACAAAACTATGACTTACTGATGTGTATGATCGAAGATTTCACATACAGACATACATCAAATGTACGTGTAGCCCTTCTCCACTTCGGGTGCAGTGGAAATGCGTAGGATTATATATTACCCATGATTAATGAACGAATGAACTCTTCAGTGGCGATCGAATAAGTATAGCATTGCAAGCATTTTGTGAAGGATCGAAACAGCAGTGTAATTAGTTGCCATGGCTTGATCAGTGATCACTGGACACTGACACAAGTAATTATGAGGAAATGATGCTGTTTAGTGATTAAGTACTGTCATCAAATGCTAATAATAGTAATTAGTAATGATGATGAAGGCATAAGGCATAAGTTTTGGGATATCCTGTTTGACTTGATTAATAACACTATTATGGTATGCTAATCATAATTCGCCTGAAAATTATCAACTTGCAGTAATACAAAAATCCTTAATTTCATCTTTTTTTTTAGTAGTTAATATTATTGTTAAAGTTATTGCTATGTCATAGTGATTTATCATTTTGTCATAAACATGTTACAAAATTGTTATGGTTACCATTCGTTAAACTTAAATCGTTCTATATATTTATATGAGGAATAATTCAGATGGCTGAAATATATACGGCTAGGGCTTCCTGAATACATTTATCACCCATATAGGACCAAAGACCAGCAAGCAATCAAGCATATATGTGTGGAGGGCATATAGATCTTATTATCCTTTATTTCTATTTATTGACGCCGAATTTCCAAAAAAAAAATATAGATCTTATTAATTAGTCCGAATTTATTGACGTTGCAATATTGTAATTTACTAATCGTCCAGCCGATAGCGGGTTCGTCAGGTTTCCTCTTTTATTTTTAATTCTCGATTTTCTTCGGAAAAAAGAAACAAATTTTTCTTATTGAATTTCATATTTCAAATTGTTTTATATATGCATGTAGATCGAAGCTAAAATATGGCATATTCGATTACCATGAGTTGACGAATTGGCATAATAATCTTGAAAGATTAAGCTCATTAATAGCAGTACAGATTGTTTGTTGATTTGTCTAGGGGACAAAGTAGCATAAATTGTTCTATATTTACATGAGTAATTTTTTTAATTTTCTCTTACCAATTTTCAATGTGTGCTCCAATCAAAATTAATCAATTACAAGTTCTTTTAAATCAACTAATCAGCTAATGTGAGTGAGTGAATTTATGACACTATGTAGCTCAAATATGATCAATATCGATCTTTATGCAGAGAGAACGACGACTGGAAATATATCTATGGATTTATTTAAGACCCTAATTCACCGTGACTTAATTAAGCTCAAATAAGATTAAAGGTTCATTATCAGTAAACTGCGTTGTACTAATTAAAGTTTAATAACACCTTAATCCCTTTTGGAGGCAGCTATGGGTGGTATATATTATTGAGAGCCTAATCATGATTAGTGGGTATATATTTAGCTGGCTAGTGTCAAGACTTGGTGGGTGCTGACGACATCCCTGATCCTTTTGCTAGATCTCTGTCATAAAACTCCTTTCATTTTAGCTATGTATGACTGTTACTACTTTACCTGGACTATCGATATGTCCTTGATTCGCAATTTTGTAGTTAATTTTACTATTGTTGATTTTACACATTTTGTTCTCGTAATAGTTAATGTTTAATTTATTAATTATTTCAAATCTCACATATGATATATTTAAACTAGATGTTAAGTAACACACCTGTATTTATATGTTGATATGATCACTTCGTTAATTATAAGTTGACACGTATTAAACTCAACTATGTTTGATTAGAGGCCTCGAGCTGGTTGAGCACTGGGAAAACAACATTATCGAAACTAATTTGTGGGAGAGAATTTTGAATTTTGATTCCTTACGTGATCCCATCTACATACATAGAATGCGAACTAAATCAAATAGTAGTGAAAAGTGAAAACCAACAAAATATTGGCTGTAATAGAATTATATGTCTCACCCAACAGAGATATGACCCTTAATTAATCCCAACTTCTCCAATTAGTTAGGGGTTAAGCCCTCTGGCTAACACATTGTCTTATTCTAATGATTGATTGAACTGCACTTAATTCTTTTTCTTTGTTGACTGAATTAAGACAAGTACAAAATAGTCCATTATAATATTGCTACTAGTAAGTCATAGAAATCAACTCTTTGATCAGATTCCAAAATCACCAATTCTTTAAACTTTAAAAGTAGTATGATTAAATTTTTGATTACCGAAGTGTTTTTTTGTCTTTACTGTTGGCTGATTGTGCATAATTTGTACCGGCAACAACCAATCTGATGTGGTACTATGTATATACTACTTCAATTTCTAACAAAAATGAAATTTATTCGAAAAATTTATTGTTAATTGCATTAATCGGTTGTAAATGTAAACTTGTCTACTTGAATACATATATACATCCAAATTTTGTAGTAGCACGTACAACTAATAGCAAGCTAGACACGGATACGAAGACTACTCTTATTTTGTGGACACGACGGAATAATAACTATAACAACGTTACCTCGTTATTATTATATTTTTTTATTAGTAGTTTTTTTTTGAAATTAGACGTTAATATAAAAGAAAGACCAAGATAACAAAGTTACAAATAAACAAGAAAAGAACGAGAACAAGCAAACAACAAATAAACACTAATAATATTTTTCAATTAGTAGTTATACAAGAAATTTATCAAATAATTTGTTCGGCATGCATAATTGATCATTGCGATCTAATTTTATTGTATAGTCCACTGTACTTATGATAATTATATCAGCAATCTATACATACTCAATTCAAAAGCAATTTAGCAATAATAATATGGAGTATTGAAGTATATATACTATTCTATATGTTGGCTGAAAATTATAATGCATGGCACTACTTTGATCATCTACTCATCTTAAGAATAAATAAAATAAAACTTCACCTTAATTTTCAAAGGTCGTCCACAAAATAAATAATGGACTGTAATTTCGTCACTATGAACACATCAATAATCAAGGATATGATTACATACATACTTGTTATTAGCTGATGATCAAATTAAACAATGATTAAGGAATGATTTAAGCAAAGCTAAGGGAATGATGATGCATTAGTGAGTAAGATTATTATTAGCTGTTCGAGCACATGAATTTAGCTACAAGACAATAATAATACTTTTTTTCTTTTGTATTTACTCAGAATGCATGTAATCGTAGCTCGACTACTGCTTGTATATATTGTACCAGGTTAGTTGAGAGACTTGGGACTACTAGTCTATGGTTTTGTCATAGCTCGATCATTGTACGTTATATGTGTTTAACAATATGGTAGATAGTCTAACCGGAAGAAAAAAAATCGAAAATTAAATAGACAAATCTGATCTAATAAAACTGCTCAATCGAGCTATAATTTCATGAATTGAATAGTCTAAAACTTCCTATAACTTCATATATAGTTGACACACATAATCAATAATGTTAACAAAACTTTTCTTCATTTAGCTTAATCTTTTACTCGGAATAAAGGTTTCATGTAATAAATTTCTTTAATTTTGAATCTTCTTTAATTTGGAGAGGGGGGTTAATTAAGTGGTTAACAGTGGCACACGCCCTCGCACGTGGGATGGCATCTGATAAGTGTCACAAAAATGAAGATGACCTCATATTATCAAATTAAGGTCAAGAAAGTGAAGATGTTAATTAATTCTAGCTACTAAAGCCACATTATATTAAATTAATAATCTATGTCCTCTATAGATGCTTCATATTTGCAATAAGATCACAAATGTAATAAGGATGACTATGGTTATTGTGATTAATTCGTTTGTAATGTTTTTACTATCGACGTCATCATTAACAAATAAACCTACAATTTCATTAGATTATAATGAATTAACAGATTAATAAATAGGGTTCTATATACCTCGATAAAATCTCATAAGTAATTTTGCAGTATTCTTTCAAGTGGCATAGACAGATCAACTAACATAGTATATACATTAATAAACATACAAAATTGATTACAAAATGCCGACATAATTGATTAAGAGTGACGAACTAAATTAAAAATATGATCACATATATACAAACAAATGGTCAAATAGCTAAAATGCTCGAGTTTAGACGTGTGTCACCACTACTTACGGTCGGGAAATTTAGCCCATCATCACAGGCCACAGTCATGAGCCAACCATTAGTGACATTTGTGCAACTCTATATTCTAATTGGTTGATTGACATAAACATGTGTTAATTACTCAACTTGCTAAGTACAACTCCGAAGTGCATGCATGCTCACTTAATTAGATTTATGCTCGCGGAGACACGAATATAACCCTACTAGCATACTAGCTACAATGTCAAAGCTAAGCTACCTAAATAACTAGAGCATTCATTGATTTATCAATTGAACTGGTCTCTTTCTACAATGCGCAACTTAGATTAGCTTTAACATCGATGACAAAAAATATATATTGTTTATTAAATTATCAGGCGTAACTAACTCATTTTTGTGTTATTATCTCAATTAGACCAGCTCATTTAACTTAGCTAGCTGGATAATTTGTTTTGTTGTTTAAAAAGTTAAATTGTTGTTGATATTTATTCATAAAATGTTTCATTCGATCATAGAATTGAATGAAATGATATTTGTTAACCGTAAATATCAATTTAAGTTTAACCAGATACATAGTACTGTAGTACTCTTATTTACACATATTCTTCGAATAGTAATTGTCATCCTAATATACATGATGCATGCATGGGAACTTGGAAACCAAGACCTAATAATCTTGATTTTATTCTACAAATTATTGGTATTTTGACTTTCAATTATTAAATCGAGGTATCTAGGCTTGATTGCAAATCAGTAAAATCAAATTGAACGATTTTTCTGAATTTTCCGATTGATGAAGAGGAGTGAGAAAAAGGGGTTGGAATGAAATTTAGCAAATCGCGAGAGACAAGGGAAATAACGTAAGTTATGAATCTTTGAGACAAAAAAGACTAGTACAAGATACGGAGTACATGAAGATTATGGTACATTGTAAGTCGTAGATCAAAAGACTATTATTACGTTAATAAAAATGTAAAAATTGGGGAGCCAAGGAATAACAGCACGTGCGTAAGTGGATGACGCATTGCATGTTACAGTGATTCTCATACCGACATCTTACACGTGTCACTCGTGTAGTGGTCCTACGCCCATGCACGTGGGAAGTAAGATAGCAGGCCACTCAGTTGTAAGTGCAGTTACATTAATTATCTTGTCTTACGGGTCAATCTCTCTTCAGCTTACTTCAGCCTACTCAGCTACTAGTATTTGGTAAAAAAAGAAAAAGAAAAAAATATTACTCCGTCGGTTATTTTTTCAGTTAATTAAGGCCGGGTTTGATCTGTGATTGTCAAACATATCGAATCCAAATGTTAACAATATTCAGATTGAAAGGGTTGTCAGGTTTTATCACATTAAAATTGCAAGTTAATATTACACCGTCGGCTCAATAAAAGAAATCAATATTGAGTGTTTTGTTTGGAAATCTTACGATAATGAACAAGCTAAGTTTATGTATACACGTATTCAACATGTTGCATACTATGATCTCAAAAAAAATAAAATAAAGCTGCATACTAGGGTTATTTGTTACGATTTTATATTTTACTTCTTTTTGAAGTATAACCAACAAATTATATTAACAAACCGATACTCCAAATTCTCAACAACACATAACTTAGTAAACTTGTTTAACACTAGCTGAAATGAGGACAATAAAATATCACGATTTCCGACCAATGAATCGTCTCTAACAAAACTTGCCCCTCATTTTGATTATCACCCTTACACATACATTTGAGTATCTACCCTTAAATTCCGAAAAGTCGTTCAAAAAACTAAGTTGGAAAAGATGAATATACTCCGTACTAGTTGAAAGGAAATTTGTGGAGAACCACCCATAACTTTCACCATGTTTCGGAGAACCACCTTATTAATTTTTTTTTTTTTTGTTTTTTTTGTGGAGAACTACCAAATATAAACAAAACCACTGGGTAGATATAACTCTTTACCCAAACCCCCTTCTCAGCACCACGCACAAATTTAATAAGGTGGTTTTTTAAAAAATTGTGATTTCTCATAAATTTTCCTAATGGAAAATTTGAAATGATAAACCCAATTTGCCTTCTCTTTTTGGGATAGAGAAGCCACTATTCCTTTTGTTTTGGGTAGATGGAAGAAGCCCTACACTATTTCACTATCAATGGGCTTCCAAATTAGTAACAGAGCTCGTAACCCATTGCTTTACTGGGCCATTATTATACGAAGATTAAAAGGAAATCCAAATTAAGCCCATGGGCTCCATGGACATTAATCGCGACCTATCCAATTGAGATCCAAACATTTTATCATTTCCTCATTTACCCTTTCTCATAGGCCCTGCACCGAGTCCAATCTTATAAGCGGCCCACCAAATTTTCAGCACAATGAGAAAAAAGTCAAGACCGCGATCCCGAGCAAAATCTTCTGTCTCATTCTTATATACCATTCTATTTACTTCACCAAAAGACAAGGTTACTATCGAGTGATTGTTAAATACAGCTAAAAAGATAATAAAGCTATGATGAAGGTCACGTCCTCATGGGGAAGTATATTACTCCCTTGATACTTTTTAAGTTTTAACATAACTAAGTTTACAAGATTGAATGATCAGTTCTCACTTCATGAATTTGACGTAAATATCGTCTATGATTAGTCCTATTATTATTATTAAGTCTCTCAAGATAATTCTTCCCAATCGTGTGAGGTCAAAAAATCAAAAGAGATGTCTAATATTATCGAATAATTAATTATAACTAAACATATCTTTTCTTTACCTTACCAAGTTATTAGGATACCTTACATTTTAAGGGTGCGTATCCAATTTATCAAAAAGCTCGTGGCCCCCTTGTGAATTGTGATCTACACGAAGAGTCTAGAGACAGAGACAATGCCATAGAATTTGGCGTTGGATCCAATCAAACCCTGACAGAATGATCAGAAAATATTTAGCCAACGTTCGTCATCATTATTCATTGATTTATATCATTCGAATCCTACGGCACAGCAACTTTCTCATATTTAAACCCACATGACTCCACCAATCTCTGTCCTAGTATCGACTCATATTGGCAATTTGTGCATTAATGTCTATGGCGCATATTGCACCACCCCAAGATATGAGTTTGGACATGCACAAAAATCATGTACTCCGTTCACGGTTCTTGTTACCGCAATATTGACAAAAACGAGTTCCGAATCCTTATTACTATACGGGCATTGTTAACTTAGCAGATGACGAGCTTATAATGACAGAGAGCCAGAGAGGTTCCATCTCAAAACCAATTGACGATAAAAAGCAGCCCCAATAGATTTATAAATTCATCTCCACAATTTTGTTACACCGATGTGGAACAGCTTTACATGCACACTTGTGAAAATGACTCAACATAACTAAATTCAACCATAATTATTTTGGATGCGAACGAGTTATGAAACCAAATTTTTATTATGAAGTCATGAGAATTACTCCGTAATAATTTAGAGTGAGGTGTATGGGTATAAAGTATAAACTATCAAGTTGAAACTACGAGGGTACTGGGTACGATACGTAGTCAACTAGTCATTATGGCAAAGCAGGTCCCTGGTTAGAGAGAATGAAACACACCAACTAACAAGCATGTTTTAATCACGTTCACTAGTAATTTGTACGCTGTATCAATGATTTTGGGGCCTCTTTTAAAGCAACACTATTGTACTTTATCTTGTTCATCAAAAGTTTCCACGTGCTCGATCTAGTGCACTATGTAATCTTAGCTTCATTAACGGAGTACTTAACAGGGCTTCTAGCCTTTTTCATCATTCTCGTAATTCGTATCTCACTTATACACTCGTCTTTTTTCGACTGAGTAATCGATCTAAACAAATTAATAAAACGACACACAGTTGAATTAATTAGCGTGAAAAAAAGGTCACTCGTTTACATACCCCTCTAATATAATTGTTATTTTTTAGCTAGTTACAAGCTTTACATCATTGCATGTACGACACCTGGTCCAAGCGTAATGAATTAATTGAGTTATAGACCGAGCTATGTCCACAAAGAAAAGAGAAAGTTCATTTAATTTTCGATTCAGATTGACGTCCGTTTTCTGATTGTAACACTTGTATAATAGTAAAATTACCCTTCTAACAAATTAGTTAAATTACAAACTCATCAAAAAAAGTTATTAATAAATCAGATTGGCTAGGAATCATCTCTATAAATTGTCAAAACTTGAGGGAATTAAGAATATTGTGCCGACGCTTTGCTCTCGTTTTTCGATTAGAAAGAAAAATAGAAAAAAAAAATGATCCCCAAAAAAGCAGCCCATGAAGTAAGCATACGGTCTCCTGATTCCTATTTTCGTTGAACTTTGTGGGTTTACCACTTGCTAGTCACCTTGTCTAATCTTTCTCGATATCCGATCATTTACATGGTACACGAATTTTTCAATTTTTATGTACAATATATCGGTATTAATTTGTCACTTGTGTTTAATTACCATTCAAGAAAAGTTTTATTCCGTATTTTTCAATAACGCGAAGTGAGTAGTCTAACAAAAAATGTCATTTCTACTAATACTCGTGTTCGAAGAGTATCATCGAAAAAGATCTATCGACAAATTGGTGGGAGTAACTATTTGCTCTATAATAGTAAAAATGAAGGAATCCAACACAATTATAGATTAATCAAGTTGAAAATCGAATGGATAACAGTAAAGTAAACTATAAAGGGAGAATGAAGAGCTAATGGTTGATTTTATTCAGAATTACGGCCAAGCTTAGTGGAGTTTTTAATTTATGAAAAAGTAATGATAATGTAATTGTTTTGATAGCGAAAACTCTGCTTTGTTCTGTGAGAATGATAACACAATTTTAATATTTGGATGCATTGTTATTATAAGAAAGGGGGACAATTTCCATGCATTTAGCAACTTAGCATATGGTCAATTTCATGATATCTTTTCACCATCAAAATTTGATTTGAATGGATCACAAAAAACTCAAAAAGTAGTTAATCATCAACTGGTTTTCCGTTCATGCTTACTTTCAACGTGATAGATCATGGTAAGTTAGTTGGATTTTAGTTGGATGAATAGTATATAGTTGGCTTGATATTGTTGGTTTATTATTGTGATTCGTTTATGAACCCGCATATAATTTTAACGAGCAAGTAATTAACATTAACTTTACTCAAAGATACGATCGAGTTGTCTGTACAGAGTATAATCCGTTATCGAGTAGTGACTACTTTGAGTGCCGATTGCTCAAATTTATAGCTAATGGTCATAATTCCTTTATATAAATAATAATGTTTAACTAGTTGATATCTACATAAACTACGAGGCCACGACAGCAATATCGCAAACTCGTAATAATACATTATGTGCTCTTTCTAAATTGAAACATGGAGACATGACATTGGATTCTAGAGATATCTCCAATTCCCCACCACTACTACATCTATATGACTATATATGCCCTTAATATACGAGGTATGATACGTTGATACTTTGTTGGCCGTTGCAGTTGGTCCAATTCAACGATCACACAAACCTTCCATTTCTTTTAATTTTCATTTCATAGTTTTAGTATTCTCTCTCAAGTCTCACCTGCCAAATTTTCTCTCACACATCTACCAAACCCACGTACCTAAAACCATTTTTTGACAACGACCGTCTAGTACACTGTCACACTACATCACAACACCAACCCAAACCCACAAAAAAAAAAAATCTCAAAGCAATAAACAATTTCAATTTCTAATTAAGCAGGTTTAATTAAGACCGAGACGTACCATTCCTTCAAAATAGTGCCCGAAAAAAAAATTACGTTTGGAAAAAAACTTATTCAACAAAGAGGGGGTGCATGTCATCCTTTTATAAAACCGTAAACTTAATAACGTTTTTTTTATGTGAATAGTAAAACTGTCAAGGATCTTTTAGTCGATATGACGGGCGCGACCCGAGTCGATGTAAAAATATAAAGGAACCTCTCCACCCCCCAACTGTCGTACCAAAGAAGCCGTTGAAAACTATTAACTGTTGCTTAACGTCTCTACTCCTCTTCCTCACGCTTCTCTCTCATCTCTCTCTCTCTCTCTCCTCCAAAACCTTAATTCTCACATTTATATCTTCCACTTTCATAACATATACAGAGACGACACAGTCTTAACTTTCCATAATAATATATAAAACGTAACATTGAATTTTCTTTTTTTTCTCTCTCTCATTTTTTCACCTACTACGTCGGAGTACTATGGAGACGATGAGTGGTGCAGCAGGAATAACCCACCACCTCAGCGTTAATCAAGTTTTAGACTTGATCAAATCAGACGACTCAGATTCAATGATCAGAGCTGCCCAGGAGATCAGACGGCTCACAAAGACTTCTCAGCGTTGCCGTCGTCAGCTTTCCCCTGCTGTCCCTCAACTCGTTTCTATGCTCCGAGTCCACTCGCTCGAGTCAGCTGAGTCTGCTCTCCTCGCCCTCCTTAACCTTGCCGTCAAAGATGAAAAGTTAGTCAATCTTTTTCACCTCTTTTTCCGGATATTTAATGTTTTATTTTGTTGGGATTTGTGAAAGATCTTGTCTTTTTTTTTTGGGTGGTAATTCTCTTGATTAATGGTGGTAAATTTCATTGAGTTTTGTGTGTAAATTTAATTAAAAATTAATCAAATTCAGTGAAATCAGGACATTATTTCATCAATTTTGGTCTATGCCTTCACTTAGTAGCGTTTTATGTTGCGTTTGGTTTGAATTCGTCTCGTTAAAAAAACCCGGAGAAATAGAAGTGTAGAACTTACGTTTCTGTTTTTTTTTTGTTTTTGTTTTTTTGGGTCTTTCTCAGCTCACTGAAATTCTTACTTATCTGAAATTAATTTTGTTGGGAAATTACTATATAAGAATAATTCGATGGAATAAAATTTCAATTAAAATTGGTCAGCGAATCTTAAACACTTGTTTAAACAAAAAAAGATTTGTTTGTGGTCGGTTTCACTCGATTTTTTAAACAAGATTTTCCTGAAGAATCAGCATATTAGAATTTAATTTGATTATTTTAGGAAAAATGTTTCACAATTTGGGGAGTTATTCGTTAATATTTCTTGAATTAGTACTTATTCTTTTTACTGTAAATGGAGGGTCAGCTCATGTTGGCATTTTGCTACTGTTCTTTTTTTTTTTTTTTTTTTTTTTTTTTTTGCTTTCCAGCTAATTTTTGTTTGCTTTGATATTTTGTTAATCTAAGCAATGATCTTTATTATCATGTGGTGTGTAATCACGTGGGTGTATCGTATTCGATAAGATGATCTAAAACGCGCAAAATGAAAGGGGGAGATCATAGAAAATTGGAGGGATTAGTGTATTTTAGAGAATCCTGTCACCTGTGTAACTTTAACCTGGAGTTTTTTTTTAACTTTTGTGACTTTATACAGATAATGTCCTGATAAAATAAAAAATTCGAAACTTTGCGTGTTTCTGCAGTTGTAGATCAGCAAATTTAACACCTTTAGTAGTGTGTAGTGACTTCTTGGTTAAGTTTCAAGTTAGTGCTTAATCTTTCTGTTGATGTTGATCAAGAGTATCAACTGATAGAAGAAAATCAGCTACTTTTGATTAGTAATTAAGGTCCCTTGATTGGTTAATCATGATTTAATTTGGTTTGATTTTTGTAAGTGAATCGGATTTGATGAATAGACCTTGCTTACCATGTTGCAACTTGGCTTAATCAGCTTTTGCTGCTGTGATCAGTGTAAATTCCGTGGTTGTCTGGTTGACGTTACTCGTTAGACTGATTAATGATTATATAAATTTTAAGATGATACACAATTAAACATCCCAACTGGTTCAGATCTTATAGTTGGGTGAAGTTTGTGTGTCACTGTTGTGTGTTTATGAGGCGTAACAGTCGTCTATGATCAAGTTTCCGATACTGAATTTATATGTACTTATTGTTCCGCAGGAATAAAATCAGCATTGTGGCTTCTGGTGCCTTAGATCCAATAATCGGCTTCCTCCATTCTGAGAATGGTAGCCTTCAGGAACATGCGACTGTATCTCTGCTAACGCTTTCAGCATCTTCCTCGAACAAGCCAACCATTACAGCATCTGGTGCAATCCCTCTTCTCGTAGATGTCCTAGAAACTGGGACTCCACAGGCTAAGGTTGATGCTGTCATGGCACTTTACAACCTTTCCACCCACTCTGACAACATCAATGTGATCCTCAAGGCGGATCCCATTCCTCCCATGATAGACTTGCTGAAAACGTGCAAGAAATCCTCAAAAGCAGTAGAAAAGTGTTCTGCACTATTAGAATCTCTGGTGCAATTTGTTGAGGCAAGAAGAGCTCTGGTCTCTGAAGAAGGCGGGATACTTGCAGTCATTGAAGTCCTTGAGAGTGGCTCATTTCAGAGCCGAGAGCATGCTGTTGGAGTACTGCTGACATTGTGTGAGGCTGATCGATGTAAGTACCGGGATCCCATTCTCAGAGAAGGGGTCATACCAGGATTACTTGAGCTTACTGTTCAGGGGAGTCCTAAGTCGCAAACCAAAGCACATTTGTTGCTGAGGCTGCTGAGAGATTCTCCTTACCCAAGGTCTGAACTACAACCTGACACTTTAGAGAACATTGTTTGCAACATCATCTCTCAGATGGATGATGGTGAGGAGCAATCAGGGAAGGCGAAGAAGATGCTGGCCGATATGGTCCAAGTTAGCATGGAGCAAAGTTTACGACATTTGCAGCAAAGGGCTCTAGTATGCACCCCTTCTGATCTGCCAATCGCAAGTTGTGCCTCTCAAGTTCCTTCAAAATGACCTTACGCATCCTGTTTTTGTTCTTTCTTTTTCTTTTCCCTTTCATTTTCGATATTTTCCTGGTGAGTTTGTGACAGTAGGAGCAACGATATAATTATACGATGCATACAGCAAAATTGCCAGTCCAGGCCATAGTCTATGGTATCAGGTGACTGGTTGATTTGGTGGTATTACAAATGTAACAATCTGAAGTACAGTTTATCAAAATAGTTTTGCTTTTGTAAATGACACTCTATATCAAAATCCTGTTATGCTAATTGTTAATCAAAATCTTTGCCTTTTATGTATGTGCACATTTGATGTCAACAGATAATTTTCAGCACCTGCGCTTATTTCTCTGGCCATTTGTGCTGTGATATCTCAGTGAGGTAACTGCTAGATCATTTTGGGGCTGAGACTGTTATTTTTGTTGGTTTCGGGTTAGGATTGGTTAATCAGATAGAGACGGACAGACGATTTTCGAATATACTGTCAGCAGACTCAGCAGTTTGTCACCTGGTAACATAAAATGATAGAATTCCTGAATTCTTACAGATATTTAGCATTAGAGATCCCAGAAAATAAGCCAGAAATTGGCTAACTTCCCATGATTGTGTTGAATTTCATGGTTCTGTACTACTGTTTCAGAAAACTTCATTGATTTTTCTTGTGTCTTACCAAACAGGTCGCATCTGTCATATATATAGTCATCATGGGTCATTATATTATAAGGTCATTTTTTAAGAAAAATCTAGTGGTTTTAAAATAAGCATGTCAAATTTATACTGCTTAATTTGTTTGACTTGTCTAGCATTTTGGACACCGCCCTTATGTCAGTTGGACAACTACTCCTAACAAGGCTCTAGTATTTGTGTAAATCACATATTTAAGTCGTGTTTTATTAATGAACAACGTTGTGATTCACAGTTCCCAAAGAAATGTGTTTTGTTAATGGACAACGTTGTGAGTCACATTCCCCAAAGACGGGAATCGAGTAGGAGTACCACCACAACGTTGTACGCAGAAAAATATCCCCCCACTCGAGTGAGAGGAGGGACCATGGACCATATACTATTATACTAGGATACAAAGCCAAAGAAGTTGAAGTAAGATCCCAAACTTCATGGACTTGTAGTTGTTGGGGCCCTAAGTTGAATGCAACCAAATTTATGTTGAATGTACCACTATAGTATAAAGTTCCGACCATATATTATAAATTCATCATTTTTGGATTTTACATTATTTTTGTTCCAAATTGAACTTGTTATATGTATGCATGAATCATGATTGGGGTTTGCAAAAAGACAACCTTAGAAAAGAAATTTAAAAAATCTGTTGATTTGTGGCCAAGCTTAAATTAGCATTGTGGATGCGAAATTAAGTGTATGGCTCGAATTGATTATATGATTTGTTTAATAGAATTCTTATTTTCGGAGGGTTTTGTAAATCGAAATATGTCCGATCATGGTTGGATTTGTTCATTGTTTATTAGGTTAATCATTGGCTTTATTCGCCGTGTGGGGGTGATGAGTTACTATGATATATCTATAATGAACGAGTCAAAGTCTTGAATAGGAGTCGCGATGGAATGAAGAGAGTGACGCATAGATTTCGTAAATCGCTGATAATTCTAGTATTGTTATGCATATGACTAAAAAGTTACTACTTACTGTACTAATTAACGTTCGAAATCAGCCTTTCTGAATCCGTGTCTCCCCGGCCTTGGGCACCACATAACCAAACTCTAACAAGTAGTAGTAGACATCTCGGCATCTCGCATAACTAATGCGTTACGCCGTTATGAAACCTAATACACGTAACCGTTACCTATTACTCCGTATAAAGTTATATCTTGCGCAGTCAGCATACGGTGTATACTATTCCGAAATCATATTTTGATACTCCGTTTTCTCACGTCAAAACTTTTTTTTTTGTAAATTGTGTTGAGTCATAGTTTGGAAATTTGGATCATCCTCATTCAAAAATTTCATCTTATCCTTGAGAATTTGGTCGTCAAAGATGATAATAGTTGACAAATTGGATAAGGCAGTAAATTCAGTAATTAGCCAAATAGCTGTCCAGATAAACTTGCCATTTCACAGAAAAAAAAAAAAAAAACAGTTTCTTTTTCTCCTCTGTTTCCTCGTTTTTCTTACTTGGTAAAGATCTGAAGCAGTTACTAAATACAATGCATTTTTCTACAATATGAATAAAAATTGCCTTTTCCCCCTATAAATGACCTTTTTTCCCTAATTAAAACAAATTAAATTATCCACTTTTTATTTAAAAAAAAAAAAACCCATCATTTTATCCACCTTTTTCTTTCTTTATTCAACAAGTTTTTTTATTTTTTTAAAATTTCATTGTGATTTGGGTTATTAAATATAACAGACCAAATATAGGAATATAATACTATAAATTAATTCTCTCCATAAAAGAAGGATCACATTCTTTGTATAAAATAAAATTCCTTTTTTTTCTTCTTCTTCTTCTAAACACAAAACTCACAAAATTCTAGTTTTGTTATTATTACTACGTAGTATATACTCTACATTTTATGTGTAGCCAAAAATGGCGACAAAGACAGATGAAATTCATGAAGAAGAATTGAAGATTGAAGAAGGAAATGGAACTGGAAATGCTGCCTCTAAAGTTGCATCCTTTTGTGCTTCTCCGTACGTTGTTACCATCACTCAAAAGGTCTGTTTTTTCCGCAACATTTCAATCATTTCTTTACGTTTTTATTTCATTATCTCGCATGTCAGATTAATTCCTCACTTAGTACTTGGTAGATTTACGTTTTAATCCATGATGATCAGATCAGTCGATATTTTAATTTATGTACCATGACTTAAAATCCGAGGTTTTCTCTTATATGCATATAATAATTAATACCCGTGTGTCGTGTGTGATATACTAATATACTTTATTTACCGTGTTGTGATATAGTTTTTTAATGTTTGATTTGAATTGGAACAGTTAGTTGCGGAAGTTATCGGGACGTACTTTATAATATTTGCGGGGTGTGGTTCAGTGGTGGTGAATAAATTATATGGTGAGACAGTAACGTTTCCTGGTATATGCGTTACATGGGGTCTAATCGTTATGGTCATGGTTTACTCGCTCGGCCATATCTCTGGGGCCCACTTCAACCCTGCTGTCACTCTTACCTTTGCAATTTATCGTCACTTCCCATTCAAGGAGGTTAGTGTCCTAACTACATTTGTGTCGAGTCGATATTAACAAAACGGAAAATGTAATAACGTTTCGTGGTCAGTGTTTATTTTGTAAATCGTAATCACTATTATGACTTTATTTACGGGTTTTTGTCCCAATGTCGTATAATTATTGATTTGGGCCGTTTGGGTATGGGGAGGTCATATGTTCGAGTCTTAATCCATCTTGTTTGTGCGATTGTGCATGAACAGGTACCATTATATATGATCGCACAGGTGATGGGTTCGATTTTGGCTAGTTGTACATTAGCCCTAATGTTTGATGTTACACCTAAGGCGTTTTTTGGGACTGTTCCTGTTGGGTCGAGTGGGCAGTCGTTAGCTATCGAAATCATCATTTCGTTCTTGCTGATGTTCGTTATCTCTGGTGTTGCGACTGATACAAGAGCTGTGAGTAAACTTCACGCTATGATCATATGAGTTTTTGTTTTGAATGTTGTTGGGACAATTTCATGAATTTGCATACTATTTGGCTGTAGATCGGAGAGTTAGCAGGAATTGCTGTTGGAATGACCATAATGCTAAATGTGTTTGTTGCCGGGTAAGTTCCTAATAACGTGACAATGTGACATTAGGGCTCAAGTTCGAATATTATTTTCTTTCGTGTATGTGTATATATGACATTACGCGATTCTAATTTTGTCGAATCATTGTAGGCCAATTTCCGGAGCATCAATGAACCCTGCAAGAAGCCTTGGCCCTGCACTAGTCAAGCACAACTTCAAAGGACTCTGGGTGTATATAATAGGCCCGCCAATCGGGACAATTGCTGGTGCATTTGCTTACAATCTCATCAGATTTACGGACAAACCTCTCCGAGAATTAACAAAAAGCTCATCATTTCTCAAGTCTGTGTCAAACAGATGAACAATTTCATCTTCAAATAAGTTGTAAATGATGAGGGGGCTTGGACATTTATATAGAGATAGGTGTTCTTTTCGTTTTTTTCTCTTTTTTCGGACATGTATGAATTGCAGTTTGATTGTTTCTCAGGCTTAGAATTTGCAGTATGACAGTAGAATTGTTTTTAGCTCTGCTGTTACAAGCTAAATTGTTATAAAAATTTTTATTGAATACAAAATTTGCACTTTGGATTTTATACAGTCCTGCTCTGATGTCAGGTAAGTCATCAGAAAATTTCTGAGTTCTGACATCCTTGCGCTATACACCCATTTACAATAGATTTGTGACAGTAAAAAAGTTCTATCAGAAAAACAATGATATCAGAGTGCATTTGATATGCACCAGGAGGTCCTTAAGCGCGGAAAAGTTTCTGAATTCTGATCTGATTCCAAGTGTGATGAGTATAAGAGTATTTACCTGTCTAAATTTTGATGAGTATTTACCTGTCTAAATTTTGATGAGTATTTACCTGTCTGATGAATGTCATGTCAAAATCTCTTGAATTGTCTTTGAGTTGATACTTATGAAGCGGATGTGGGAGATTTTACTCCACTCAAGGCCGTCTTTTACACATCTTTCCTGCAGGAATGGGCATGAACTTATGACTAAAGTCGTTAATCTGGTCAGTTGGAGTAGATACTGCAACTTTCCGCACCATTTCAGTTCCAGTTTCTGCAGCAGCAGAAGGTTTGCTGTCCACTCTGGTATCTCCTCAACCCAATCATCATCAATTATCCGTAATAGTTTTAGGCCAGGGAAGAAGAGATCAGACGAAGATTCTGAAGCCGAGAGCTTGAGGTCGAGGGACTTAAACCCTCCAATGGACAATGAGTTGAGGACAGGAAGTGTCTGAATCCCGCTTGGAAGGCAACTCAGTTTCTGACACCCAGTTATCTCGACTTCTTCAAGATGGACTAACTGACAGAACTCTGGTATGCTTTCCAAATTTAGGCAGTTGCTTATGCAGAGCTTTTTTAGAGACTGGCACTCACTTATGCTGTCTGGGATTTTGATCAGCTCGGGACACTTGACAATTGAGAACCGATATAAGGTTGAAAGGCGGCATCCCAAGGAATCAGGCAGAGAATGTAGTTTAGGACAACTGCGTAATTTAAGCTCTTCAAGACTTGTGCAGTCAGTCAGGTCATCAGGTAGGATTACGAGCTCAGGAGCTTCATTGATGTCGAGTGAGGAAAGCACAGTATTGCTACCACTTATAAGATTGCATAATGCTAGGCCTTTAAGACTATTGTTTATGCGCAGATGCTTGAGGCGAGGGAAGTTGGTTGGAGTCTCGATCACCTCTTGACAGTATTCAATCCTCAACGTCTCAAGCATTGGAAAAACAGTAGTTTCTCTTGCTGGTAGCGCCCATTCTTTCAATGTTTCAAAGCTAGAAATGTTGAGTGTTGTTAATGCAGGAAACAAAATAGGAGGGGGACTATTACCAGAATAATAGAACTCGCTTCCTATATACTCAACAGAACACAAGGAGTACATGGACAAATTCTTAAGACGCGGCAAATGCCCAAGTGCAGGGACCTGCTGGCAACTTTCACAGTACAGCAATTCAATCTGCACCAGATTGTAGAATGGTGTAGGATTACCTGCTTCACTGATGGTCATCATACTCTTCATCCATGACGGAAAATTTGGACTGTCATAACCGGTTATCATGAGCAGCTTTAAATTTAGGTGAGGTTGTAGAGCATCTAGCACATCAAAGTGATTGTCAACTCCACTTCTGCCCCAAATTAGCTGCAGCTCAGAGATATTGTGCTTACGACAAATGCCAGCCTTTTCGGCCTCTGCCTTGGTCTTCACTTGTTCAAGTCCTGATATAGACAAGAGGCCCTTGATGTCACTTAGACAGCTTAATTCTCCTATTCTGCATCCTTGGTCTTTCAACAACTCGAGCATTGGTAAGGTCTGAAGAGCTGTCAGGTACTGTATCCCTCTAGGCAGGAACCAAGATCGGAATGTAAGGTAAAGGTGTCTTAAGTTGATTAGCCTGCAGAAACTTCCTGGTAACTCTTTGAGTTTATGGCTTAAGAGTCGTAATGTTTGAAGATGGTATAGCCTAGTAATCGAGTCTGGCAATGTCACTAGCTCATTATGGGAAAGATCTAGGTACCTTAAATGTTTGAATTGAACAACAGCAGGAGGCACTTCCTCTAAACCAATTGCCACTAATTTTAAGACGCGCAAATTTGTTGTATGAATCACCAGGTCTTTGGGTATCTTGATCAGAGATTGTAGTGTTCTTAACCTTTTCATTTTTTCTACTGGAAAATCAGGTGCTAAACCATCATCACCCGGAAATATTGCAAGATGCCGACAGTCAGGATGATCACTGCTATCATCTACACCCTTCCAAATCAACCAATCATGCCTAGAGACATAAAGAGCCAGATCATGCACCAGATAATGCATATGATATACTATAATATTACCATCAAAAGAGTGCCTCGTATCTGCTTGTAAGAGCGAATTATTCAGCAATATGTCAAAATACATTCCTCCAAGTTCCTCAGGTGTCATTCTGATTCCTTCTGGTTGACAGTTCAGGAAACCCTGAGCATTCCACAGGTTGATCAAATCTTCTCTATCAATGAGCGCATCATTTGGAAAGAATGCGCAATACGCAAAACATTGTTTCAAAGCCGGAGATGACAGATTGTTAAAGCTCAGCAACAAAGAGGGTATAATATCATTGTTTTCCTGTGGAAGATCCCACAGTCTGCTCCTTTCAACAGTCTTCCACTCACTTAAATTCTCCTTCATCCGCAACAGCCCTCCTATCACACTTATTGCTAATGGTAATCCATCACACTTCTTCACAATTTTTCTTCCTATCTCTTCAAAACCAGGATAATACTCCGAAATCCCTTTGGGAAAAGCCTTCTGCACAAAGAATGTCCAGCATTCCTCATCAGTTAACCCTGTCAGCTCATGAGTGTATCGACTTTCAACTGTTCTTGCAGTGTCTTTACTCCGCGTTGTAACTAAGATTGTGCACCCTGTGGAACCTCCTATTCTTAACAAACAGTTCCTAAATGAATTCCATCTTGTCTGATTCTGATTCCAGACATCATCAAGCACAAGAAGATAGCGTTTACCCCTTAAAAACTGCTGTACCCTGTGTATAATGTCCTCTGTGTTTGACAGTTCACATTTATCTCCTGTAAGTTTCTCAAACATCTCTCGCAAAATCCTCTTCACAGCGAAGTTATCAGATACACATATCCAGAACCTTTCTGTGAAATGCTCCATTACTGATGCATTACTGTACAGCTGCCGCGCCAATGTTGTTTTTCCAAGGCCTGTTTACACAAGATCAGTGTAATGTCAAGCTAAACAAATTTTGCCAGACATTTTAAAAAGACTTAAGTGACCAACTTTGAATTAGTTCATTGTGACTAGATCCAAAAATCAAAATTACGAAAAATCTTTGGTTCCATAAAAAATAAACACGAAATTTAAACAACTAACAACAAGATTGTAAATATATCACTATTACCTCCCATTCCAACAATGACAATAGTTGAGATTTCCTGATCATTGTTAGGAAAACATAGCAATTTTGTAAGTTCGTCCTGGTCACGTTGCCTTCCAACAAAATCAAAATTATGAGCAACAGCCAACTCTCTAACTTCATCCAAACTCTCATGAATGTTTGTCTCTAAATCGTCTCCTCGAAAATGCACCCGTCCTCTCACAGGAGTTGCAGCCATTTCTACTGGCTTAATACCAAGTTTTGCAGCATCCTTGTACAAGTTGTCAAATGACTTAAGAATACCCTCCACTTTGCTAGAGATCCTAAACCGAAAAGCGACAACTTTCCACATTTTAAATGATATAGCGTCACTAGATGGTACACTAACATTATTATCACTAACGCCCCCACTACATAATTTCTTGAAAAGAGAAATTCTTTTAAGCTCAATGAAATTAGCCAACACTTTGCTAGATCTCTTGTGTAGTGTTTCGAAGGCGTAGTCATCCATGACATCATCAGCAAAGTAAGCTAAATCCATGACTCTTCTAAGCCAAGCATTAACAATTTGTGAGTTTGACGCATCACCTCTATTACTATTATTATTGCTCCCATGGGGGTTCGATCTCGAGACATCGTGGAGAAAAGCTTGTATGTAGGTGAATTCTTCCTTAAGCTTCTCAAGTTGCCTTTTTAATCCCCATGCTAACTTCATTTGCTCCAAGGGACGTGCTACCACTAGCTTTGCTATTTCCTTAGCTGCATCCACATAAAGTCCTTCCATATATAGACTTTAAAAAAAAAAAAAAAAAAAAAAACGGCCGGTGGGCGAGGAGGGAGCGAATTATAGGGCGGTCGTGGCCCCGTCAACCAAAAAAAAATTGCAAAGCAAGATTTATGGATTTGTTTATGGTCTCGTAATAATTCCGAAAACTATTTTCTTTGTTATTGGCATTGTGACATGGTTACTCCATTATTTTTGAATTGAAGTATAATAAATTAATAATGGAGTACAAAAATTTGGTTTGGTTGGGAAATTAAAAATTGATTGAAAAATGAGAAAGATCAAGGAAATGGGACAAATGGGGTCATTGGCTATAGTAACCCCAAAAGAAAATTTTGGCTACCTTTGCTATAGGAAAGCTCCTTTGTCATAAGTAGAGTTGTTGACTCCCAAGCTACTTAGCAACTTCCTTAGCTTGTTGATGAGTGTTGAATCATACTTCGAGAACTTTTAACAGTTGGAGCCAATTGACGTTAACCATAATGATTTGACAAAAGTAAAAGTTGCTTCGGGTCTATATATATTTGGTAAATTCTTCTTCATTATTTTGCTTTGTGCAAATTTGTCGAACCGGACATGATCGTGTAATGACGATGTTATTATTGTTTTTAAATCGGTGGTCAATTTAGTTTTTCCAAGAAAACGTTTGTGAGGTGATTGAAGGTCGGGGTTTATTAGTCATTGTGTACAACATCATCATTATTTCAAGGTATGTGATTTTAATTCAACAAATTCGATAGAGGATGATGAAATATGATGCTCCGTATATATCACATATGGACATTGTTTTTGAAGTATTCATAGTTCACAAGTTTGCATGCATATATAACTCATGATAATGATAATAATATTTCACACGAGTATACGTATACCAATCAAATAAATTTCAAACATTTTTTTTTTCCAATGGGATAGTAAACCTGTCGAAAAAACATCACAACTAATTAGTTATTCTTATTAAGTTTATACCATGTTGACTTAAATACACATACACATGAAAAGTTCGGCGTACGTATATTGGTATTTTATAATTTCCGACCAACCAAAATTCCTTTTATAGTTCTATTGTTTGATTATTATGTCACTGATTTGGTCAGACTTTGTACCATTTAGGCCATTATACAAGAGTGAAGATACAAGAGGAATATACTTAATTTAAAAAGTCAACTAGTAATACTAAGTAAATAAACATTAGAACAAAACATCGGCTACATCTTACATTTCTTAAAACTCAAAACCATGGTTTCATTAAGCTGTTTTCTACCTTCTTGATCACAAGTTGTCACATTTACTTTATTATAAAATGTAATTTCAGCTGGCATATACGTCGACTTCGACATAGGCGTACCATATAAATACAACCATCATAAACTTGAATATTCATCATCAGTTCGTTCATCACATTCTCAAAAACTAAGCTCGACTCTAAATCTTTTCAATTATATACATTTCGACTTTTATTTTTAACACCTTTGAAAAAACTACACACAATAAACCATGTCATCTAAGGTCAGACACGTCGATGACGTTGAACTCGCAAAAATGGAAGAAGGGTCGATCAGAGGAACCCGACCTACTGAACCACCTGTTACTTCCACCGAGCCCACTACAAACGTCTTGGTTAATCAATTGGCGTCTACATTGCAAAAGGTGACCGCTCCTATATTTGAACACACTATTTTAATTTTCGAGCTATAATTACTAGTTAATCAAAATAATTAACATGGTTCGTTCTTTTATTTACGTTTTGGGTTTATGTCTTGCAGTTCTTAGCCGAGGTCTTGGGCACGTACTTTCTAGTGTTTTTAGGATGTGGAGCAATTGTCGTAGAGAAAATCAATGGCTCGGTAACATTTCCCGGGATATGCGTTACTTGGGGCCTAATCATCATGATCGTGGTTTACACATTCGAACATATTTCTTGCCATTTTAACCCGGCTGTCACCATTACTTATGCTCTTCTAAGAGGCTTCCCTTGGAAGCAGGTACATAAATAAACTTTGTTCTATTAGTTACATATTTTGACATATCAACAACGTTATACTAGTCAGAAACCCCAAAATTTTTCGCTAATATCCGTTTTTAATTGATGAAAGTTTTGAACTAATTTTGTGATGTCAATATTAATTATTGTAGGTTCCTCTGTACATTGGTGCACAATTATTGGGGTCTACTCTTGCTAGTGGCACTTTGGATCTTCTATTTGACGTAACACCTGAAGCGTTCTTTGGAAGTGCACCATCTGGGTCCGATGCTCAATCTTTGGTCATGGAAATCATTATTTCTTTCATCCTCATGTTCGTCATCTTCAGCACCGCCTTCGACGACAGAGCGGTATGTTATAAGCTCGTTCTTATAAAGCGATAAATCGATATACTACATTAAAGCATAAGTGCATAACCTTTCTTTAAAAAATTAAACTTTACGCATAGAGTTCACCTTAAAACTCGTTTCAAAACCTCTAACTTATTACTTTGTACACAACTTCACGTACACTTTTGTTGACCCTTTGCCTCTTATTTGTCCAGCATAAACAATTTGCCGGGGTTGCTATTGGTATGACAATACTCATAAACGCATTGGTTGCAGGGTAAGCTTCTTTACTTCTTTCTGACCACTTCGTATTTGATATCGTTTTCTATTTCCAATTTCGATGTTTCTAAGACTGAAAATTAAGTTTTGTCCATTTATAAAACGCAAAAGAATTGAAAACCGCAAACAGACGATAACATCAATAAAAGACATGTTTTCAAACGTCATCAACTAATCAATCATCATGTGTATATGTTGAACAGAACAATCTCAGGAGCATCAATGAATCCTGCAAGAAGTATTGGGCCAGCAATAGTGAAGCACACCTACAAAGGGCTTTGGATTTATGTAGTCGGTCCAACTGTTGGATGCATAGCTGGTGGAGTAGCGTATAATACAATCAAACATATGGACCAATTCTCATCCGAACTCATAGTCGTAGATACCACTTCCTTTAAGAAAATGTCCACCAATTGTCTCACTATCTTGAAGGGCAAATTCTTTGATGCATTTCATAAAGTTCACTAGAACATAAAATAGCCAAATTGCTAGGTTTTGAACATTTAGTACAAAGATGCAATAATGTTTGCTTCTTTGATACTCTAATCTATTGTATATTGATGTTCATATGTTGTATACGTGATGAGGATTAAGTGCACGTACGTAGGGTAATGAAATTTTCCTTGAAAGCTTGCCAAGTGAAACATATCACTTCCTGGCGATCGTAATGTTCATCTTTGATCTTTCCACAGTGGAAATAATAGGGAACATCTTACTTTGGATGTGGACACTATATGAGTATGACAACGTCACCTTTTGATTACGATAATTCTCCCTCCGTCCGAGTTTAAGCAACCCATATTCAAAATGCCCTTATTTTAAGAAAAGTATACACACTAATCGTTTAATCAAAGTTCTAAAAAAAATTACATAACAAGTTAGATAAGAGGTTTAACAAAAGTTCCATATAAATTTTTTCGGAATTTTGATTAACCGTTTAATCTGCACATACACCCTCTTTCGTGAGGGTGAGTTTTTCGATATGGAGTGTTTAAACTCAGACGGACGGAGTATATGTTACTCTCTTTCAAATAAGTTGGTACCACCCTACCGGCTAAAAGCCTAAAACATCATATAATTACCGGCAACTACCGTCTTTGTTAGTATTAAACAATATTTCATAAACACGTCAACAAATAAACAATGAACTTGAGAGCAGTTTGTTAATTTGAATGTTGCAAAACTTTTGGCACACTATTAAAAATAGTACTCCTTTCATTAAACACCAACATTCATTCTTTTGAGTTCAGAATTTTTGAACTCCAATTTCAAGTGGACTTTAACTAATTTTAACTACTTGTAGTTGACTCATTGTAAAAAAAAAAAAAAAAAAAAAACTCATCACAATAAAAATAAAATAAAATCTTAAAAATAAAACAAATTAAAATCTAGAAAATAAAATCAAATAAAATCTAAAAAATCAAATCAAATAAAATCTAAAAAATAAAATCAAATAAAATCAAATAAAATCAAATAAAATCTAAAAAATAAAATAAAATTAAAAAGCTTCATCAGTTGATCATGTTCATCATCTGCACTTGCACACACTTCTCACTTCATTTTCTTTCTTAAACCCTAATTCCCCAAAAAAAAATCCCCAATTTGATAATTTAGGGTTTTTGATAATTTCCATTATCTCTTCATTCAATCGAAATCAAGAATCAAAAACTTCACCTACAAGTCTCAGACAGATCAGAAAATGGGAGATGAGGTGGAGAGATTAGGATCGGAGGAATCGCCGGCGTTAGAATCGACGATGAAGGACGAACTATGCATGGAGATCGATCCTCCGTTCAAAGAAAACGCCGCCACCGCCGAAGACTGGCGGAAAGCGCTCAACAAGGTTGTTCCCGCCGTCGTCGTCCTCCGCACCACCGCGTGTCGCGCGTTCGATACTGAAGCTGCCGGTGCTAGTTACGCTACCGGTTTCGTCGTCGATAAGCGACGTGGTATTATACTTACTAATCGCCACGTTGTTAAACCAGGTACATAATCCGCAAATTATGCTTTTTTCTTTTTTGTTGTGGTCTGGATTTGTAGTAGAGTTGAAATCTTGATTGAATTGGAGTATCGTGTAGTAGAAGTTTCGTTTTCGGCGAAAATTGGATTGGATTGGATTAATGAATGAATGTTTTATGTTTGTTTGATGATGTATGTGAATTGTGAAGTTGATTGAGGTTTGTGTGTTGGTGGAATTGGAGTGTGGAAACTGATGTAATGTGGTTTTCGCAGGACCGGTTGTGGCCGAAGCGATGTTCTTGAATAGGGAAGAGATTCCTGTTTATCCAGTTTATAGAGATCCGGTGAGTCGGGTTTTTCTTCCCTTTTCGAAAAAGTTATCAATGTTCTTTTGCTTTTGTTTAGATTCTGTATGAGATGTTTAGTCGAAAAAGGAACCGTCTTTTATGTTTTTCTTTTGCTGAAGAGGAGGAATCTTGTCTTGTGGAAATGATTTGAATGTGTATGATTGTGGAATCGAATTCTAGTTTGAACGGAATATGATGGCAATGCGTGGTGCTTTGTTTTGTTTATTGGCGTTTTTGTTGTATTGTTTAATTTCTGTTTGGGGCACCTTAATCTTAATGTGATATAAAATAAAGATAACATCTAGGTAAAAAATTATCTTAGTTCATGACATTGCTTATGATGGGCTATGACGGTGTTTTGAAGACAAAAGGCTCAATCATGCATAACATAGTTTACAGTTGCCATGTGTTGGGAACCATGTGATGAAGCTCAATGCTTTCTGAATCTTGATGTTGTCTGCCATCTGTGTAATTGCTAATACAGTAATGCTTGTCTTTCTCTTCAGGTCCATGATTTTGGTTTTTTCCGTTATGATCCACAACAAATTCGGTTTTTGAACTATGAAGAGATACCGCTTGCCCCTGAGTGTGCATGTGTTGGACTTGAAATCAGGGTTGTTGGTAATGATAGTGGAGAAAAGGTGACTTTATTTATACTCTTGGTTTTGTATTACCGAAAGAGTAGGCGGTGGTCAGTTCCAGTTTTGTGTGCTGACCTATGTAAAACTTATTTGTCCTCTATTTGATCTTGAGCCTGCTTTTCCCTTGATGATATTGCTCTCCTGCAGGTATCCATTTTAGCTGGCACTATTGCACGTCTGGACAGGGATGCTCCCCACTACAAAAAGTATGTGGTCTACTCACTGTTAATATTTTAGTAGTGTAGGTCAACTGAACTCCCTCCAGTAATAAAACAGAAAAGGCCGCAAAAGTAACCTGTATTTTGCTCAATAGTAAGTCAAGGTGAAGATGTAAAGCTCCTTTGATAAATTGGTTTGGACTTTGGAGGTCCTTCTTTGCTTAATTTCTTTTCTCACTGCAAAGTGATGTCTATTCTTTTTTTTGTTTAATTTATTTGGACACTACTAGTACTACATCTCACCATTCTCGCGCTTGTTTCAACTTGAAATAAACTTGATCAGCCATGTGATACAACTATGGCTGGTGTAATGTATTAATGTAGATGCTCTGTATACTCTGTACATCCAGCTGTTATATTTACTATACATCTGTCAGAGAGAATATTGTAGATTGATTTTGCACAACCCTGATTGATTAGTCGGTAATTGGTCTGTGGCATTGATGTATGAAGGCTATGGATCATAAGCCTTTCGCGAGTTAAAGATAGAAGGCAGTGCTATAATTCAGACTGCAGAGGCTTTATCTTTCTTTGTTTCAGTAAGAAAGTAGGGATAATCAGGTTGGAGGTACATTAAACTAGTCATTGAGGAGCATCGAAGATTTATCTAGTCCTGGTTAATTGAGCTGGGTTGTCTTTTATTATTTCTTAAGATTTTGGAGATTTGGAAATACTGGTCTTCTATAGTTCTTTCTCAAATGAGCGGATGCTATATGTCTATATATTGTATTTAGTGAATAACTGAATAGCTGTTGACAACTTGACATAGCTCTAAGAAGAGTGGGTAGATTAGGAGTGGAGCTGGAGCTGAAGGAAGTTTTAGAGTCTATTTTGAAGCTGTAGATGTTAAAAACCAGTGAGTCTGTTTTAGCTATTTTCCTCACTGTAGCAGTGGTTTGACAAAAACACATGGTGTGCCAATGTGCCTATTGGTATTTGTAGTTCAATAGTAAGGACTTTTTGTTTTGTTACCCTAAAGTTCTCCTTTTGCCACCTCATAACTTGAATGTTATTAGGTGAACATTTGTTGGTGTCAGTATGTTACTATTGTAGACTGTCGTTTTGTAGGACTTCACTTAAAATGTTTGTAATTTTGCTGTTTTCTTTATCCAGGGATGGCTACAATGACTTCAACACCTTTTATATGCAAGTAAGTAGCAGTTCAACTTGGTGCTTTGGGGAGATACAGTATTATCTTTTTCACTGTGAGTACTGCTTGCATCTCAAATATTTGTCCCAATTATGAGGACTTTAATGTTTTCTTTCTTCTTTTGTTGCAGGCTGCTTCTGGTACTAAGGGTGGTTCAAGTGGTTCCCCTGTTATTGATTGGCAAGGGAGGGCTGTTGCTTTAAATGCTGGAAGCAAGTCGTCCAGCGCATCAGCTTTTTTCTTACCCTTGGAAAGAGTGAGTTCTGTATAGTCTTGGTGACGTTTTCTTATCCAGAAGATATGAGCATCTTGCTTGTTGAGTGGTTGATATTAGATATGACATGGAAACCTGGAACTCATTCTTTGATTAGCCAGCATTCAAGGTGCAACTCTGTTTGAGTGACTGGCTATTGTTGATGTTTAACGTGAAGCACCTGCTTTACTATATTTTCTTCACAAATCTATGATGACGTTTGGTGTAAAGCACCCACATTGATCATTTGATGTCTCTGTTACTGTTTGTTGATTCTTGTCGTGAAACATCCATTTTAATAAGCTGTCTTTGTGGATGATTGTCAATAGGATTTCTACCTCCTAATTATTATCTTTTGGTATGTTAATCTCACAGGTAGTCAGGGCTCTTAGTTACCTCCAAAATGGTAGAGATTTGTCTCCAGGCGAATGGTCTGCTGTTACCATCCCTCGTGGTACGCTTCAGGTTTGTTGTTGATTTTCTGGCATATATTACATTCGCTATTTAGTTTGTGAAAAGCTAGAGTAGAGTTATGGGTGGCTCAAGCAGTATATGATACCGTACCTAGTTTGTTTGGTGCATTTTTGTTAACATATGGCCTGAAATATATCTACAATGGGTTCCTGTTTTTGCTATTTTTGATGGGAGACTTGCCATTTGATTTACTAATGCTTGACCTTGTGCTACTTTTCCAGGCAACTTTTGTTCACAAGGGTTTTGACGAGACATTTCGGCTTGGACTTCAAAGAGATACAGAATTGGTATCTACCGAGCTTGAATGCCCTTTTTTTTTTGGTAGGAGCCACACGTTGCAAGTTTGCAACCACTAACATTTTACGATACTTATGTGTTGTCTTGTGGTCTAATTAAGTAGATGGTGCGGCATGCATCACCGCCAGAAGAAACTGGAATGCTAATTGTTGACTCAGTGGTGAGTGTTCGGCTTATTCGGAAGTAGAATATTAAGAGCTCCTTGTTCAAGTTTGAGACTGAACCTCATACTTATTCCAGGTTCCTGGAGGGCCAGCTCATAAGCATCTGGAAACTGGTGATGTGCTTGTTCGTGTTAATGGTGAAGTGAGTCAACCTAATTTGCATTTAACTCTTTGTTTGGTCCATATTATATTTGAACTAATTACTTGAATTATAATATATATGGATGGATATTACACTATGAATTGTGAGTGTTCATAATTTTTACAAAGTGCACTTCTTAACCTTTGTCAAAACTGTTACATGGTTAGTTTGTAAGGATGGTGAGAGTTATCCTTGCCTCCTTTTTTTCTTTTTAATTAAGCAGCTTGGTGCGAGTTTATTTAGGGGTTACATTTCCACTTGCCTTCAAAAGATTATAGTGGCATGCTACCTTTTTTGTTACTTGTGCTATTAATGTGCTTGTCTTTTCGTTCTGTAAAGAGACCTAATCTAGAATGGGTGCTTTACAAGTGTTTGTACGGTCACGACATACATCTTTGGAGGTGTGCCGGTAGTAACTTAGTTGTAATGGCCTGTAATGCATTTTCTAATTGCCCTTCCCTATTGTACGATTCATTGTTTTGTTTTTTTTTCAGCCAAAGCTATCATAACATACTTAATGATGCCTATTTTCTTATTAGTCTGTTTCAAAATTTTCTTTTACTTGGAGAACTTGCATTTAACTTTCAAATTTATATGCAGGTTATGACTCAGTTCCTGAAATTGGAGACTTTGTTGGACGATAATGTAAAACAAAAAATTGAATTGCAGATCGAAAGAGGCGGCACGCCAGTTACTGTTGATTTGGTGGTGAGCTTGCTTACTGGATAAATTATGCCACGTGTGTTTTCTATTAAGCTTTATGGTGGTTGGAAATTACATAGAAGACTTAGAAGTTTGAAAAGATAGTTGTATATGGTATGACACAATGGACCAATTTGTGTCAAGTTCAATGCAGTCAGAGCTTGCCATTAGTGGACACGTTAGGGAGTATTATCTCCCAACCAAAGAATGGATTTGGAAACATTAGAGATATTTGTTTGAAATAGTTTAACATGGCATCAAACCGACTAATGGATGTATTATGTCAAATTGTTATCACTACGCTTGTCATTTTATCCTATGTTACTTAGAGTTCTGGAAGGAGTCAGAACGGTTTCCCGAGTTGGGCTTATCTTAGGCTGCTCTGCAGTTTTTATGTTAGCAGCAGTCATGTGGCCATAGCGAAGCCTACTGGGGGGTAATTTAAATGTTGGGAGTGGCATAGATGTTACCTTTGTTAGATGGTATGTTATCATGTGTGAATGTATGATACAGATCTCCTATGAATAATGTTTCAGGTTCAGGATTTACACTCAGTTACTCCGGATCGTTTCCTTGAAGTGAGTGGTGGGGTGATTCATTCCCTGTCTTATCAGCAGGTTGGTGCATCTTATATGAGGATCATTTACGCATAATTTTTCTTTCTGTTTATAGTGTGATTGAAATTCGATGTGTAATATACTTCTGGGACCGTACTCTGTAATTAGGCTGTTGGTTATTACCTGGTGCTCGTGCCCAAAAGAAAATGGAACCAAAATAAGTCTATGTAGTGCGTTTACATGATGGGTGGGGACTGATTATTGTTCAAGTAATGCATCCTGTTACTAAAAAAATTATTGTGGAATGGTTGGGTCAAAAACTTCCTCTGTTTCTGTAGTTCAAATCAACTACCTTTCAGTTGGGTGACTGGGTCTGTCTGTCCCTAATTTTCAATCCTTCAAGCTCTTAACTTTCATGTGATTTTTGATTTCTGAGTTGACTCTTTCTTTCAAAATTCCAATCATTGCTTTGTCAGTGGAGTTGCTGAATGAGTTGTGCTCTTTTGCAGGCTCGTAATTTCCGCTTTTTTTGTGGTCTTGTATATGTTGCAGAGCCTGGGTATGCCATTGTTCTACAGTTCTTCTTTCTGCTTTTGTCTTTGTCATTCGTCTCTTAAAGTGTTCGCTTCTTCTTGTTGGGAATGATGACAGGTACATGCTTTTTAGAGCTGGAGTCCCCCGTCACGCCATTATAAAAAAGTTTGCTGGACAGGAGATATCATGTCTTGCAGAGCTCATCTCTGTCCTCTCAAAGCTATGTAGGGGTATCCGTGTTCCACTTGAATATATAACTTACGTGGACCGACATCGAAGAAAGGTAAATATATTTTGCTTTTGGATATATGATAAAAGACCTTTACCAACCTCCTTTTCTTTCAGACGATCGAGAAGTGAAGTTGAAGTCTTAAAGAAATCCGGGAGACGTTCTGTATATGAGCCTCTTCAAATCAGGCGTCTCCCGGTCTGATTACTATTTGGATCCTAAAAGGTTATTTCTAAAAAGGAATTACTTCTTCTTTGATTTACCTCAGGCCCTAAAAGTTAGTGAGGGTATCTGAGTCCGCATAGGCCTGGTTTCTTGGTGACGTAGAGAAGAGTATTTGCGAAATAGTTTCTATGCGCTTGAGTAGCGTCGCATAAGTCTTGCTCGTGCTCTTCTTAAATTTAGGCAATTTTTAGAAATCTTAGCTCTGGTGTTGCGCTTCTTGTTGTTTCGCACGCAGCTCTGTGCCTCACATTATACATAATTTGTTAACGATTGATTGTGGTCCCATCTCTCTGTATCCCACATCCCAGAGAATGGAGGTTGCTCTCTAGCCTCTCATCTCCTCTGTAGCAGATATATATTCATATGCTTTCATGGTTATCTGTGCAATATAGAGTTGGTTTCATATGTTTGAATGGAAGATGACGGCAATACTGCAATTGTTCAAAATCTTCTCACACCAACGCTTTTTCCCTTCATCGTTGAGGATGAATCATTTCAATTTTAGCTCCAAGGGATTGCTTATTTAACCCTTAAATTTTAATTTGTTAATTTACCACTTGTTCATATACATGCCAATTTTTGCTCATCTGCTTTCACCATTCTTTCATGTGTACGTAGTCGCTTGGTCAATGAGATAATGGTTGCACCTTGTTATTATCGTTGGTTTTATATGTGATGTATTGCAAATTTGTTGCTGCAGTCAGTCTTGGTTACTGTTGACCGGCATGAATGGTATGCTCCTCCTCGTATCTATACTCGCAATGACTGTAGTGGTTTATGGGTAGCAAAGCCTGCCTTGCCATCAGAGTCTCCGCTGCTGTTGCCCGCTCTCAATCATGTTAATGGTGGCACCAGCAATATCACATTGTCATTAGATAGCAAAGAGGCTTGTCTAATGGACTTTACACATCAAGATAACAATCAAAAGCTACCTGATGGTGCTACTAGTATGGAGACTAATAGCGATCATGCCTCCGAGGAAGCCAGCTCCCGGGATGAGTCTGATACTGGGAGCAAAAAGCGTAAAGTACAAGGGTGTGTGTCTGCTGATGGCATTCCTATCACAGATAATTCACAGGAATCTAGAGATGAGAAATTGGAGGAGACTCAGATTTCAGTAAATGATGTCCTAAGGGACGGCCAAGGTGCTACTGCTACAGCATCCAATGCTTCTGTCGCAGAGCGTGTTATAGAGCCTACCCTTGTTATGTTTGAGGTACTTATATGTCGACTTATTTTTGCTAGTGTAGTTGTTCTTACTTATTTGCCAATATATTCAAGTCTTTTAGGAGATCTATAATCTGAAAACGAGATGCTTCTTGAGCTGCATTTCATGTGATATGCTTTATATTTTGTGAATTTTACTACACTTCTTGGTCATTGGACAAGATTATGCTTTTTTTTTTTCAAGATTCTGGTTAGACCTTGGGTTACTGAGCTAATTCTCATCCATCGCATGACTTTTTAGGTTCATGTACCACCTTCATGCATGCTCGATGGTGTCCATTCGCAACATTTCTTTGGGACTGGTCTCATCATTCATCATTCTCAAAGCATGGGATTGGTTGTGGTTGATAAGAACACAGTTGCAATAACTTCATCAGATATCATGTTATCCTTTGCTGCCTATCCTATAGAAATTCCAGGCGAGGTAACTGTAATTATTTGTTTAAGTTTCTTAAAGTAGAGTCCCATTACATTGCCTTCTGAGGAATTATATGATGTTTTAGGTTGTTTTTCTTCACCCCGTACACAACTATGCCCTCATTGCATATGATCCTTCTGCTCTGGGAGCTGCTGGTGCGGCAGTTGTTCGTGCTGCTGAGCTACTTCCAGGTGAGTTTATGCAATAAGTTTTCTGCTTTCACTGTAACATCATGGATCTGTTTTGGCATCTGATTATGTCCAATTCAATTATGTAGAAAAAACCGCCCTCTATGTGAAGTGGATAGTTAAGACTTATTGTCCTTATTTGACTTCCTGTGAATTGTGATTCACTTCAAATTAGAATATTATATGTATAGTGTAACTTCCATGATTTGGTTTGGGGCCATCCTCTTATGTTTGTGTGTGATTCCCATAGAAGGGAGTTGTGCTACCTGTGCTCTAAACCTAATTATGCTGGCTAGTGTATTGTAAAGGTCTCTTGTCTGATCAAATTTTGAAAGAGCAAGAATCTATCCCAATAGGTGGTGGTAGTTGTGAGTTGTAGAATGCAACTTGGTTCAGCTGTGAATTCTGTAGCATGAACGTGGGTGTGTTTTTCAATGTTCAGACCCTCCTTTACGCCGCGGGGATGCTGTGTATCTTGTTGGGTTGAGTAGAAGTCTTCAGGCAACTTCAAGGAAATCCATTGTAACCAATCCCGGTGCTGCATTAAATATTGGTTCGGCCGATTGTCCCCGATACAGAGCGATTAATATGGAAGTGATCGAACTTGACACAGGTAATTTGGTTGGGTATATGTGCTCTTATATGGAAAGGACAAGAAAATAATAAGGGATACTCGATGCAATAATAAGGGATACTCGATGGTGCCTTAACCTCTTCTAATAGCTTGTCATGTCTCTCTTCATCCCAGATTTTGGCAACACATTTTCTGGCGTCCTGACAAATGAACATGGTAGAGTTCAAGCAATATGGGGGAGCTTTTCTACACAGGTCCTGCTTCTGTCTTACGCTATGAACTTGTTTAGCATGGCTGGTTCTGATAGTTCATTCTCATATGTAGCTCAAATTTGGGTCTAGCTCATCTGAAGATCATCAATTTGTCCGAGGCATACCAGTTTATACCATCACTCAAGTCCTTGACAAAATTTTGTCCGGCGCAAATGGTCCACCTCTTCTTATAAATGGCATTAAAAGACCCATGCCACTTGTCAGAATCTTGGAGGTGGAATTCTATCCTACCTTACTGTCAAAGGCACGGAGCTTCGGCTTGAGTGATTACTGGATCCAGGTACTTCTTTCTCTGTATGAGTAGTTTTTCACCTCTGTTAAATATTTTTAAATTTGCCAAAATGTACCTGCTTTTGGGTCATCCCTGCGTAGTCTCTCTATGTTTCAAAAGGGGTAAGCCTTGCGTACATTCGACTTCCCTCCCCTGTACCCCGCCTTATGTTGGAAGCCTTTTAGGCGCTGGGGTAATGATGTTGTTGTGCCAAAGCCCAAATGTACCTGATGTCAATTACTGTCTTGAAAATAAGATGTGATATATTCTTTTTGAATCTTGAGCCGCACCTGAATTTTATGTTATATCTAACCTTATGTGCCAATTTAAAACTCACATTAAACAAGGGAGTGTAAATCTTAAAAAAAATAAAAAAAATCATCAATTTTGGCTCATATACCTACCATAATGCCCAAATGCATATTCTCACTTGCCAAATGAATCCTCAAATCTGACATTGGTTGTAGTTTCTTGTCATTTCCTCTGGTATTTTTTGGAGTTATCCTTCATGACTTGTTTGGAGTTATCCTTCACGTACACAAGACGGTTACTAGATGACGATTCATGTTAGCCGACCCCAAATCATTTTGGGAATAAGGCTTGGTTGTTGTTGTTGTTGTTGTTGTTGTTGTTGTTGTTGTTGTTGTTGTTGTTGTTGTTGTATCCTTCATGACTTGTTTCTGTTTGGTAAAGATTGTGTACATTGCACTGTATTCTCTTAACTAATACAAAGTTACTTCATATAGGCTCTTGTCAAGAAAGATCCTTTGAGGCGTCAAGTCCTACGCGTGAAAGGTTGTTTAGCTGGATCAAGAGCTGAAAACATTCTGGAGCAAGGTGACATGCTTCTGGCAATCAATAAAGAGCCTGTAACTTGCTTTCGCGATATAGAAAACGCTTGCCAAGATTTGGACAAGGATGGGAACACTGAAGGAATGCTGCAGATGACCATTTTCCGGCAGGTAGGTTGCTAATAAACAATTAGCTATTCTCTGTAGTTTATTAGTCTTGAAGTGTTGTCTATTCACTGCTTTTCCTCCTTATTTACATAGACCAGGTATGTTTTTCTATTTGAAATTTGAATGTTGTGGTCTTGCAGGGACGTGAATTTGAAGTAGTGGTGGGAACAGATGTGAGAGATGGTATTGGTACAGTTCGTGTTGTAAATTGGTGTGGGTGCATAGTTCAGGATCCTCACCCAGCAGTGCGAGCTCTTGGGTTTCTTCCTGAAGAAGGCCATGGTGTATATGTGGCAAGGTAAACTAATTATTGTACTTGCTAATAGCTGCTGCATGATTCGTCCTGCCTCCACGTCAGTATAGTATAGCATATAATTTTGTGTTTATCACTTTACAGGTGGTGTCATGGAAGTCCGGTGCACAGATATGGTCTATATGCCCTTCAGTGGATTGTTGAAGTGAATGGCAAACCGACCCCCAATCTAGATGCTTTTGTTAGTGTAACTAAGGTATGTATATACATGTATTCTCATATCTTCAGCTTGAAGCTAATTTTGTTGGTATGTGTTAACATTGATAGCAATATCTGCGAACATGTGATGTATCTGTGATCGGTAACGCCTTAGAATACCTGGTACGCACAAGATTGAGAAATCAGAAATTTAAGATAGTAGAACTCTTATCTTGGGATCAGATGACCATTAGCTCTTTCATGTCACAACTCACATGCCGACTCTCTCTTATATCACGCCTCGAAACCTGAATGATTGGTATATGTTTCTGTTGGTCCTTGGCTTTGTTGGAAACAATCATCTATGGTTCATATCATTCTTTCTCTGTTAACTCTCCCTTGTACCCTATTAGTCACAGATGAGTTGTTAGGAAGTCACAGTGAAATATCTGTTCCCGTCTTTGTTTTCTATGTGATTTTTGCTTACCAATTAAATGTGCAGGAACTACAACATGGGGATTATGCGCGTATTAGAACAATCCACTTAAATGGAAAGCCTCGAGTGTTAACATTGAAGCAGGATTTGCATTATTGGCCTACTTGGGAGTTGAGATTTGATACTGAAACCGCACTCTGGCGCCGAAATACAATTAAAACCCTAGAGACTGCTGTTGAATGAGCTGTTTCCGGCTGGTATACGAGCTTCTTGGTCAAGAGACAGGAGTGTTTGTGACCTATATGGGAGAGCCGTCTGAGGAATCATCACGAACAGGAAAATTATTCGAACACCAAGATTCACAAGTCAGTAGCCATTTCTGTGGTCAGTCATACTGTTCATGTTCAATTCCGAGGTTGTGCCGCCCCTAAGTTACATGATTCTTGTATCATTGAAACTCTGACCATTTTAGATGTAATTGAAAACGAAAGGTCATGGCTATGTCACTTATACATGCCATATATTTCATTCAAAACTCAAAAAGAGGTGTACTTCTAGGTAATAAAATAGAACTTTAAACCATTTATCTCATTCTTAACGTAGAGGCTGGATTTGTGTCGCAGCTTTACGGTACTCTGATTCTTATAGAGAGTACATTTTACTCTTTTCATCCATGAGTGTGCTCTATAACCTTGAACTTTGGTCAATGTGAAGGCTTTCCTTTTACCATCTTTGAGGAAATATTATCTGGTTTTTCAGTTACTTCTGCAATTGTAAGATTTGTAACTATCAGTGATTTACGGGCGTGTGGTAAAAAGCTCTGGATCGGACAATCCAGACCGGCAGTCGATCTCTCTCCTGAGCTTATAGTAACGGTGGTTAAGATGTCTATACTCTATATGTTAAAGCTGTTGGAGCCTGAAAGAATTCAGTGTCATGGGCTCGAGGTTGATTACGACGGGGAATCAAACCTTGTAAAAGGGCGAAAAAAAGGAGTTTTTGCCATAAAGTAGAGCATAAATAGCACTTAACAAGTTGATTTTGGGGACCTTTCTTTGTCTTAGTTTAGTTGGAATATGCTCATCCAACGTTCTTCGTTAGCTTAGATCATTATCTTAATGCCAATGGTCGTCATTATTGGTGTTAAAAATTGTACGGGGCACTACCAATTGTATCAAAGATCGAATGCTAAAGGCCTAAAGTTCGGGCGTGTGACAAATCGAGAGTGTTTGTCACGATGTTAACATACATGAGCTGACAAACCTGTGTTTTGCAATAAATTTTAGTGGTGACTTATTTGCGCAATACAAATGTATTTAATGGAATCGGAAATAAAAGGCAAGACGGTTCTATGTAGGATGAGGTGAGAATTAGTTTACGGTTTGTAGGCTAATACTTTCTTATTTGGTACCACTAATTCACCATGATGTAACGTACTAACTCAAATGATTATTGCTTGTTAGGAGCAAATTGTCAATTTCGCAGTTAAGAATGTGACCGTAAGTCTAATACGTACGTACTCTCATAGAACAATTGACAAGCATATATATTTATGAAATAATGAAAAAAAACAAGTGCGAATACTATGCAGAGCTCAACCACAATTGCTTGTTAGACAAAACAATAATAATCATTTAATTTGATAACTTAAATTCTATAGTAAAATTCTACTGAAAATTTACATAAATGATCTCAAACTCATAATTTCCTCATCAACGACTTAAAACCTCTGAATTATCTCAAACCTAGAAGAACAATAGTAGACAATAACACCAACACTACTAGCCTCAAACTTTGTAGTTGTTGGTAATTCTTCATACTGCCCATATTAAAGCTTGTTGCTGAAGATTCATCATGTGGTGGGGGTGGGCTCTTAAAGTAGAAAGGCCAGTAAGGCAAAATGGGGTTAGGTGGAGGAGGTGCATTACCATAAGTAGGGTAAGTAGACCCTCCAGGTGGAGGGTAATACTCATAACTAGGGGTATAACCTGAGGGTGGTGGTGGTGAGTAATAGAATTGTTGAGGTGTTGCTGGTGGCGGCGGGGATTCGTAGTACGTTGGCTCCGAGGGCGGTGATGGCGGTGGCGGGCAGTTGGAAGTGGTGGGGGTGGGAGTGGTGGAGGGTGGTGGAAGGTCTTCTGGTGGAGGGGAGTATGAGGAGCCTCCTCCTCCTATGGGTGGTGGTAGACAAGGGTATGGACAAACATAAGGGTTATCTTGTAGTGAATTTTGTGCCAATGTTGATAAAATTATAAAAATTAAGGGAAACATTAGTGAGGTGGATGTGATTTTGGCCATACTTTTGGGATGAAATTAGGCCAAAAAATGAGGGAGAAATGTATGTGGAAGAGTAGTAGAGAGGAGTAAGGTATGGGAGTGAATGAGAAGAAAAGATGATAGTAGTAAGTACATATAAAGGTGGAATAATTGTTATAATTATTGGACACTTTGAAAGCAACATTGGAAATTGATGAACAAAAAAAAAATAGTTGATTGTTGTCAACATGTGTTGTCAAAGAGGATGGCTTTAGTATTTCTACCCTTTTCTTTGCTTCACTTTTTGATTTTCTTTCTTCAAGATTATGAAGATCTCTTACAACAACATTCTCAATTTAGTAAACTTCTTTTTCTAAAAAAATAGTTCTCATTAAACGCATACGTATGCATCTGTATTAGTCGATAAAGGTCGTTTTTTCATCTAGTACGTACGTTGATGCCTGAAGCTAGGATTTAGAACTCGTGCATCACAACTGTCGCTATTTATTTGTTAGATGAATACAGATCGATGGTCTTATATCCCGAACATATTGAAAAACCTTTCTTTTATGTTAGCAAAGATGTTGACTTGTGTCATTTGATATTTTTTTTCTTTAGTGATCGTTCATTATTCAAGAACATGCATATTATTATGGTATCGCAACAAAATGCAAAGTTATAAAAATATGTTAGTAGCAACATGGAAACAAGAAAGTAGAGACCAAGAAAAGAGGCACGAAAGGGACATTCTTTGGAGGTACCTGAGTTAGCTATGGCTAAACGATAAAGGAACTCCATGATTACTATGAAGAAGATAATGGTGTTATTATTGGAGAGTTGTGTAGAAATCAAATACATATAATATAACATCTGATTATAAACTTTGTATTATAAAGTACACTATGCTAGCTAAATATTCGAATATAGTTGTATCACCTTGAAAATTTACCTATGAAGTCAATTTAAGTGGCTTTAATTACCAGCTATATTCGTCCATATATAGGGAAGACCTAGCTAAGTAGCTAATTACTAACTCGAGCATTAATTTGACTGAAAATGTGTAGGTATTGCTCCATTCCAACTTTGAATGTGACCATTAACAATAGAACTTTCAAAATATGGTACTAAATAGTGCTTCAAAACTGTATATGCACATAAATTGGGTCGAAAAGGTACCCTCACTATATTTGTTTCTATTCATCTGAAGAAATTTGTTCACAAAGCGATTGTGTCTTCAAACATCTTCATCTATCAGCTTCCCTTTTCAAGTGGCTCAACATAGTCGTTTTGTATGTATTTTCAATATATATCCGAGAGGTTATGATGAAATTTATGAAAGTTGGATAAAAACGGACTAATTACTCTGAAATAAGAGGAGCCATTAGCACATTATACAATAATACTATATATATATATATATATATATATATATATATATATATATATATCCACGATCACCTTGAAGTTTGATCAAAGATCATCCATAATATCATGTTGTTAATTGTTCATTTACAATATAGTGTCGTAAATAGCATTACTCTAACGGCGGCTTGCAATAAGAAGTTTGGTAATAAGGTAGGTACCCAAAATTCATGGGGACAAAAACTCTGAACTGTCATCATAAATTAATGATGATATCATTGACATGAGAGTTGCACAGATTTATAGGATAAGAACTAGACAAGACAGAAATTGGGTTGGTAGTGGCAGGTAAATGGGCCCATTTAAGCCTTCTGACAAGGTAAATCTTCATTGGGCTTTGTTCTCTTACATTCTAATTTCCCACTTTATCCAACAAGTACCTCTGTAATTTCTGACAAATTTTATCAGCTACCCAATTTTGACATTTTTTGGGCGTTTTAAAGTTTGACTTTTTTTGTCCATATATAGAAAGTAGCCCACAGTATTTGGGTTGACTTGAGGTTATTGACTTATCACTTGGGCTAGTCCAGCCCACAATTTTGCGGATTTGTGAGAAGCTTTGTTGCGACGAAAGCCCAACAGCCCAATACCAATATTGACCCATTTCGTACGATGCCTCATGTAGGAGTAACAACATTGGACTAGCTTAGTGTACAGAGTAGAGTAACAGCGATTCAGCGATGTCAATATATGTCATATATAACAATAAGGTTTGATCCAAGTGATTGAAAGTTTAGCTTTATAATTAAGAGATCAAGGTTCGAATTAGATGTACGGTAGTCACGCGAGTAAAAGAAGGAAACGTAAAATTAAAAAGGCTATTATTTTGGCATCAACATTTTAAAGTATTTATTACATCGATACTCTATAACTAGATAGTAGTCATAGTATATACAATTAGGTTGTACCAAGTAAACAATACTTTCGAATGAAGACCATGAGAAAAGGGGGGAATAGACAGTGGAGGACATACATGGAAGTACTTTTGTGGTGAGAGTATGATGCCATTCTTTTGCCATTTAGAAAAGTCACTCAACTTTCAAAATGTTTTGACACTTTTATGCCTTGGGTTAAAAACTTGTACATGTCCCTTAGTACAAAATAACATAGCCTTTACTTATGACGGTTTTTTTACATAATAATGATCGAAATCTATGGTGAGGCGCGATTGTGAGCATAATGATATAGGAACGAAATTCGATTGGACGAATTTAAGAATAACTAGGAGATCAGAATAAGAAATTTGGTAAGCAAGTCATATTAGGCAGGGAAATGATTGAACATGGTTAGCTTTAACAAGAATCAAGATATGTGCCTTCTTGGCAAAGCATTCTATACCACTAGATAGCTAGTCCACCAAATTATCAGTATACCAACAAAACAACAAACCAATCTCAATCATATGACACAGGCTGTGTTGTTCCTGAATAAGCAATAGTTGGCACATTTACACCTTAACAAACTCTTTACTCTTTCGTTCATTTTCCGAATCCATGCCGAATAATACCGAAAGAGAACTAAGTTAGATAACTCTTCTCTCCGAAATTTAACTAGCTTAGATAGTAAAAAAAAAAAAAAAAAAAAAAAAACAAGCTCTTTAATAATTTACTTGAATTGGTTAGTTTCACTAGCTAGAATCAACCTTTTTGTCTCATCACCACCTACGAGTACATTTCTTTTCTTCATCATCAAGCACATATTACATCCAATATTCCCTTTGCCTTTATTCTCCTCTGCCCTCTTACGCTACATTATTTCCTTTCTCTTTTATTTTCTTGGGAAAAATATATAGGATGTAAAAGGGTAATAAATAATTTTGTTGGTAAATACGAGTCACTCAACTTATTGGACCTCTTACTATTTAGGATTAACCTAGTCGGAGCTTAACAGTGCAAAAGTTAAAAAGAAGATCAATATAATAAACAATAGTCAACTCTGATATATAAGAACTTGTACTAGAGCAACTTGGAATTATATTGTGGAATTAGAACTACATTTACTCCAAAAAAAATCAAATTTGACATGATTATTGAGATTATCAAATGATCATACTAACTATAAGCTAATTAAAACTTAGAAATTAAGACCCAACTTTAATTTGATGATCAATTTCCTAAATTTACATTTCACCCATCATATTATTAGTATTATTGATCATGAAAATAAGCATAATTGCAATAAAGCAACTCCAAAAATGACCAAAAGACCCATAACAACATTAACTTGAGTTGCACCATTGTAGTTGTACTCCGTCACGTACAAGTCATTGTTGTTTGGAGTGTAGGACCACCGAGGTGGCGGCGGCGAGTACTCCTCCATGCAAGGGTAGCAAGGTGGCTTCTTTGGTGGTGGTGGAGGCGATGGCGGAGGAGGACATGGTGGAGGTGGTGGTGGTGGACACGGTGGTAGAACTGGCGGCGGCGGAGGAGGAGGAATTGGTTCACAAGTGTCACATGGGCATGTGTCACATTTTATGCTAGGATCTGGGATTGTACCAATTTCTTGTGTTTTTCTAGCAATGTTTTCATCAGCAACAGTAATTTTGCATGAAATTGTGATCAAAATAAAGAGGAGAAGAATATTGTTGGAGAATTTTCTATGAAAATATGACATTTTATTTGCATATAAATTCAAGAAATTGAGAATTTTGAGAGATTTTGAGGGAAGTTTTTAGAAGAGAAATTTTGTGAGTGTTTGAGGTGTTTGTACGTTAAATAATATTGTGCATGGAAGAGGAGTTATGGTCAAGTTATATGGGAAGGAAATAGAGTAGTTAAATGGGTTGGTGGACTTTTGGCTTTTTTTGGGGGAGAATTTTGTAAAGTGAGTGGGAAGGTTCTTACCCTTTATTTTTGGTTGTGCTTCTACGCGTCCTATATTGCTCGTACCACCCATTCCGAATTTCCCGGTTTAGATCAAATGTAACACCACTTTTTACATGCAGAGTAAGAAAGCAAATGAATCTTTATTATAAATATGAGTTAATACTATTCAACGGTTAACTTAGGTTGATTCAGGTTAATTACTTCAAATTTTACATTCAAACATTTAGACACAGAGGTAATATCGTCATTATTGTATTATTGAAAGTCCACTTGTACTTCCCTTGCTTGAACTACTTACTCATTGACGCTTCTTTTCCTAAGTCGTGATAATTTAATGCTTATATCTTGACAAAATAGAAAGGACCAACCTACTAAAATTTGACTATATATCCAATTTACTTCCGGCCATGAACTTTAACATCTTTGGAGTGGAAGTATAATTAAAAGAAGTTTGTAAAAAAAGAAGACCATTATTAGATGGGTAGTTGACTTGGAGTAGTGCGGAAGAAGACTAATTAATTTTTTTTTTAAAATAAAGAAGACTACTAATTTGATTCATGAATCAGTGAAATCGACGAAAAGTTTAATTTATTAATGCCATGTGAAGTTGTTCCTTTCGAAATTCAAGCTGAAGTGTTGAACATTCATCTCTCTAATTTTATTAGCAATAACTTTAATTCATGCAGACCATTATGAACTGTTTGATTGAAATCCAATAATTAGCAATAATTTTACTAGCTAATTATTTAGTAATTGTATTACTACTGTATATTATTACACCACTCAAAATGGTTTAAACAAAAAGTCCAAATTAATTCCTCTAAAAAAAAAAGTCCAAATTAATTAGAAACTGGCTTTTTTTTTTTTTTTTTTTGTATAAGTAGCATAGTTATGATTTGACAATCATTTTGATGCTTAAATAAAACGAGTAAAGGTTGTCCTACGCTTTTGTCATTTCAACGTGTCTAAATGAAGTGGAGTTAAGATTTGTATGCCTAATTAAAGTTTTTGGAGTTTTTTTTAGTTAAGATTTCGAATCTTGATCGTTATAAGTAATAACTATTACGTTGAATATCATTTTGAATGAGACTCTTTAGTGGTTGTCACGTAAATGAAATAGTTGATATTATCCTATATACTGTATACAATTAATTGCAACAAATTAATAATATGTTCGACGGTGCAATTGCAAATACTTAAATTATGCTAATTTCCGGAGTTCATGCAGTAGTGAAACTGAGATGTATACTTAATTAATTGATTAGCATGCTTATCAGTTAAGCCATCACACATTGGCACATTGCTGATGAAAACTTCATATAACAAAAAATGACATTTAACTGCCATGATATTGATTTGTAAAAGAAATTTAATTGTTTAATTTGGATTTATTAATTAGTCATAATCAATCAATGTTATAGCCTATGCCATGTGGGCACGGCGAAGTTTGAGCCTGGCATTATTCTTAATTCCATTGAACTTTGATGGACAATGCAACTATTGGAAGTTTTGATGACAACAATGCAAGTATCAACGTGTTCAATAAGTAGGACGGATAGCTACTTATAGATACTCGGCAATTATTTATGGCTATAAAAATGGCGATTACTACATATGCATGATAAGGTGTCACTAGATGATACTGATTTGATTTTCATATCACATTACTTGTAATATGTATTTAATGAACACTAATACAGTAGTATCAAAAACCGATATCCAATATATAGGGGTTTCATTACAAAAAACGAGATCTAGTATTTCATTCATAGTCCATCCTAATATATGTGTGAGAAACAAAATGTACACAGGAAGCTAAGACAAAGAATTGAAGATCCAGCTTAAGGAAGCTAATAAACTTGGTAGCTGAAAGAGGAAACCTTTGGTGACCCAAAAAAGTGATGGTGCACCAAAAATTAAAGAACACAGAATCAAATGCTCACAAAATAAAGAATTTCAAAGCTTAGCCATTACTTCTTTGCTTTTTTTATATCACTTGTTTCCAACTTTCTGAGGTTTTGCCAGCCAAAGGCATTTATTCCTTTGGGAAGCAATTGAAGATACTTCCTCAATAATCTTCATGCACCTCTGCCACAATCTAGCTTCTTTTGTTGTTGTATGTTATTCCTATACCACTTTCCTATTGATAGAATGATCGTGAATGTTTTATTTTCGGGAAAATGAAATAGCGTCACCAAGCTTCAAATCATGGTAATTACTAATTGACATCATTTCTCGATCAAACAATGTATCCATCGCCATTTTTCATTTCACCGTTACATAATTTGATACACAAATATCGCATTTCATGGTTAATCGGTTCACTCGCAGTAACTCCTTAACAAATGTCTGTCATTATGTCGTCACATCACTAATAAATAATATATCTCATCTCATTTATTATAATTTAGGCATGATGTAAACACTAAAAATTATAAATTAGTGATGAAAAATTGTTGGTCCAAAATCAAAGTGGACAGTTGTGAGACAATGTGGTGGTTAAACCGAATACGTTTCTCAAATCCTCAGCATGACCACTCACCAGCTAGACACCAGTCATAGGCCACGAGCCTTACAATTGCAAAGGAAGATTCTATTTAATTATGCTCCTCAATATTTCAGCGCCTTATAGTCTTAGGGCAACTTATATATATAGTACTAGTTGTGTGAAGATAACGAAGGGAGAAAATCGATTCATATGAGCTGCGCGAAATATTTCATATGAATGAACCTAATTTTATGTTAGCCGGTCTCATAGGCCACTAGGCCCACTGATATAGGAACGGACCCTTTACACGATAAAACACACAATCATGGAAAATGACATTGTGCCACCAGGTGGTACTTAAAAATGAGTACCACCCAAGACAATTTAGTACAATAATCATATCGGTGTGGGCAGGGCCGGCTCTGAGATTTCGGGGGCCGTAGGCGAAATTTCGACGGGGGCCTAAATCCAATCTATATTGTCGATATTTTCAATGAAAAATGAAGAAAAAAATCGATATAAATGATGCTAGGTAGGATTTGAACCCTACACTCAAATATGGAAGGGTGGAACACATACCACTAGGCTAAACACATATTTATGAATATATTTACTTCCTAATTTATATGTATTGATCCAGCAGTTATTGGGCCCCAAAAATCGGGAGCCCTAGGCGGCCGCCTAGCTCGCCTGGGCTAATAGCCGGCCCTGGGTGTGGGGCTCAGTCAATAGCTATATTACCGATTTGAAAACATGTATAATACGACCAATACCATGACGCCGGGTGCGCAATATCATTATTCGTTCTCTAATTACTGAACTGAAATGAAAGATGGTCTATTAAAACGGTTTTTCTAATATGTGCTCGAGAGACACATTAGTGCACATGTGCCCAGCTGCGCAATGCAAACTCGATCCATACTCTGGGAAAGACCTTGGGCCTTACGGCCCATTCCAAGGTTTTAGTTCACTAAAGCCCAAACTCGTTTCTGGATAAATGTTGGACTCTCGGGCTGTCGGCCCACCTCATCATTTTTTCACACTACGTCAAGAAGAGACTCAGCAGAGTAAGGAACAAGTTACACGTACACATAACATAGCCCTTAGAATCCGCCACGTGTCGCCGACTTACTAAACCCACACATATAAAATTACCCAAAAAAGAAATAACAAACGTATGTTTTTTTTTTTATTGAAAAACCCCAGAAAAAATAAAATCAATAACTTCAACAAGAATTAATTCAACCCCTATAAAAATCATGATTCGTGTAGCTTACAATCTCATCATCATCAGAAAATTCGCATTAATAATCTACCTTTTATACGATACAATTGTCCCTCTTATTTCCAGATTCTTCTAAAACAAGCTTTCCACTTTCATTTGCTCCTTAGAAGAAAAAGATGCCCATGGTAGGGGTGCCGTTGTGTATACAGTGTGGAACAAGGGACAACCCTATGAGGTGTAAGGTTGTGGGTCCTACGTTGGGTTTCGTGGCGTTCGCGGTGGCGGCGGTGATAGAGTGGCCGATTGGTGTATTGGTTTATCCGTTTAAGCATAGGAAGGGTCGTAGGATTATGGGGCACCCTGCCTCTGTTGTGTTTCCTAAGGTCAACAATGCTATGCCCATTTGATTCATTAAAATGGTCGTGTTTATTATCGGCCTTGTGTATCTTGTACTCGTATGTAATATCGACTACAAATAACATGTTGGTCCTGTAATTTTAGTTTTATCGAAATTACTTATGTATACATCGGTAAATGCTCCTTTCTATGAAATTGTTTTAGTGTTTGATTTTAGCCCATTTGGACACCTATTTTTGTGTAATTGCGTTTCTTACTTTATGTCATATATTAGTATTTTGTTACTTAAACAGTTACACTTAATTCGACCTTAAGAGAGTCCTACGGAATTTTTACGTCATTTTTGCTCTCGAGCCATTTGGGGGCCGAAAATACCATCATTCAATTGTGGGAGCCTACCATGTCTCAAATACGGATGGGTTTGTTTGGCAAGCTTCTATTTCTTTAGAGTTACTCCTCGAAAGTCGAAAATATCAAAGGAGTATATTTTAGCCATCAAAGTGATGAGGAAGAGATTTCAAAAGCACCAAAGTTTTATTTGGTATAAATAAAATACCAAAGTCGAAAAAATTGCTTTAGAAATACACCTTTAACTATTTGGGTATTTTCTGACGAGTCTCCACACGTATTAAATAATTCACAAAATGAGGAACCAACAATCAAATCCAACAAGTATAGTGAGGATCAAGATTGGCTTATGGTTAGAAGCACAACCTGTATAGGGGTTGTCCCGGGTTCGAATCCTCATATTTCTATCCCCTCTGCTCCTTTGTACCAAAAAAAAAAATCCAACAACCATAATCCTAAGCTATTTTCAGTAATATCTGGAAGACATTTGGCGTTTTTCAAAAAATTGATCGAATTTGAAAAAAATAGCAGTACATAATCCACGGTTTTTCGAAAAAATCGCTCAGTGTGAAAATGGCTAAATTTTTTGTAATAAATATAAAGAGGATTTGACAAATATTAGAGCACAAAATCTAAGAGTTGATAAGGAAAACGGCCAAAATGAACATAAATTTATACAAATTGACGAGCGTCGAAACGCATGAAATACTACACAAAATGAGGAATCAACACTCAAATCCAAAAAGTATAGTCCTAAGCTATCCACAGAGACATTAGGAGGATATTTGGCGTTTTTCGAAAAATTGATCAAATTTGACCAGAATCGCAATACATAATTCACTGTTTTTCGATAAATGCCTCCTAAACAAAAACGGCTCAAATTTTGATGGTAGTCTCTATGTATGATATAATGATAATTGAAGGAATATTATGGCAGAAAAACATATGAGAAGATTATAAAAATATCCAAAATAGTCATAAATTCATACTAAGTTACGAGCGTAGAAATACCTGAAATACTTAAGAAAATGAGGAACTAATACTCAGGACCAATAACTATAGTCCCATGGTATTCGCAGTAATGTCTGAAGGACATTTGGTTTTTTTCCAAAAAATTGATCAAATTTGACCAAAATCGCATTACATAATCCACAGTGTTTCGACAAAATGGCTCTAGAACAAAAACGACTCAAATTTTGGTGGTAGCCTCTATGTATGATATATTGAGGATTTGGAAAATAATAGAGTAACAAAACTAAGAGAAGATAAGGAAAATGGCAAAAACGGTCATAAATCCATACAAATTGACGAGCGTCGAAACGCATGAAATATTTCACAAAATAAGGAACCAACACTCAGATCCAAAAAATATAATCCTAGGGATTTGCAGTAATGTTTGGAGAACCTTTTGCTTTTTTCTAAGAATTGGTCAAATTTGACTAGAATCGTAGTACATAATTCACTATTTTTCGACAAAATGGCTTTGGAGCAAAAACGGTTCAAATTTTGGTGGTGGTCTTTAAGTTTGATATAATGAGGATTTGCAAAAGATTAGACTAAAAAAACTAAGTAAAAATAAGGAAAATGGCAAAAACGTTCATAAATTCATAATTGTTGACGAGTGTCGAAACCCATGAAATACTCAAATTCAACATGTATACCCCTAGGGTATTTGAAGTAACATTTGAAGACCATTTAGCTTTTTTTGAAAAATTGATCAAATTTCACCAGAATTGCAGTACATAATCCAAAGTTTTTCGATAAAATGGCTGCGAAAAAACGTCTCAAATTTTGGTGATAGCCTCTATGTATGATATAATGAGTATATTAGACTCGAAAAACTAAGAGATAAGGAAAATGACAAAAACGGTTATAAATCCATACAAAGTGACGAGTCTCGAAACCCATGAAATACTTAACAAAATGAGAAACCAACACTCAAATCCAATGTGTATAAGCCTAAGCTATTTGCAGTAATGTTTGGAGAACATTAGGCTTTTTCGAAAAATTCATCAAATTTCACCAGAATCGCAGAACATAATCCACAGTTTTTCAATAAAATGGCTCCGGAACAAAAACGACTTAAATTTTGGGTGGTAGCCTCTATATAATGAGGATTTGAAAAATACAAGAGTAAAATAACAAAGAGAAGATAAGGATAACGGCCAAAACGGTCTTAAATTCATTCAATTTGACGATCGTCGAAACACATGCAATAGTTCACAAAATGAGGAACCAATACTAAGATCTAACAAGTATAATCCTACGGTATTTGCAAGAATGTTTGGAGAACATTTGGCTTTTTTTCGAAAAATTAATCAAATTTGACAAGAGCCACAGTTTTTCGATAAAATGACTTCGAAACAAAAACGGCTCAAGTTTTCGTGTAGGCTCTATGTATGATTTAATGAGGATTTGGAAAATATTAGACTAAAAAAACTAAGAGAAGATAAGGAAAATGGCAAAAACAGTCATAAATCCATACAAAGTGACGAGTGTCGAAACGCATGAAATATTTCACAAAATGAGAAATTAATACTCAAATACAAAATGTATAAGCCTAGGGTATTTGCAGTAATGTTTGGAGAACATTTGGCTTTTTTCCGAAAAATTTATCATATTTGACCAGAATCGCAGTACATAATCCACAGTTTTTCGGTAAAATGGCTCCGAAACAAAAACGGCTCAAATTTTTGTGGTAGCCTCTATGTATGATATAATGAGGATTAGGAAAATATTAGACTAAAAAAACTAAAAGAAGATGATGAAAATGACAAAAACGGTCATTATTCCATAGAAAGTGACGAGTGTTGAAACCCATGAAATACTTCATAAATGAGGAACCAACACTGAGATCCAACATGTACAAGCCTAGGATATTTGAGTAGTTTTTGAAGATTATTTTTGCTTTTTTCGAAAAATTGATCAAATTTGACCAGAAACGCAGTACATAATCCACAGTTTTTCGATAAAATGGCTCCGAAACAAAAACGGCTCAAATTTTAGTGGTAGCTTCTATGTATGATATAATGAGGATTTGGAAAATTTTAGACTCAAAAAACTAAGAGAAGATAAGGAAAATGGCAAAAACGGTCATAAATCCATACAAAGTGACTAGTGTCGAAACGCATGAAATATTTTACAAAATGAGAAATTAACACTCAAATACAAAATTTGTATGCCTAGGGTATTAGCAGTAATGATTGGAGAACATTAGGGTTTTTTCGAAAAATTGCATAAATTTGACCAGAATCGCAGTATATAATCCACAGTTTTTCGGTAAAATGGTTCCGTAACAAAAACGGCTCAAATTTTAGTGGTGGTTTCTATGTATGATATAATGAGGATTTAGAAATGATTAGACTCAAAAAACTAACAGAAGATAAGGAAAATGACAAAAACGGTCATAAATCTATAAAAAGTGACGAGTGTCGAAACCAATGGAATACTTCACAAAATAAGGAACCAGCACTCAAATCCAACATGAGGGTATTTTCATTAATGTTTGGAGACCATTTGGCTTTTTCGAAAAATTGATCAAATTTGACCAAAATCGCAGTACATAATCCACAGTGTTTCGATAAAATGGCTCCGAAACAAAAACGGCTCAAATTCTATTGGTAGCCTCTATGTATGATATAATGAGGATTTGGAAAGTATTAGACTCAAAAAAGTAAGAGAAGATAAGGAAAATGGCAAAAACGGTCATAAATCCATAAAAAAGTGACGAGTGTCGAAACCAATGAAATATTTCACAAAATGAGAAACCAACACTCAAATCCAACATGTATAAGTCTAGTGTATTTGAAGTAGTTTTTGGAGAACATTTGGCGTTTTTCGAAAAATTGATCAAATTTGATCGGAATCGCAGTACATAATCCACAGTTTTTCGATAAAATGGATGTGAAACAAAAACGGCTAAAATTTTGGTGGTAGCCTCTATCTATGATATAATGAGGGTTTGGAAAATATTAGACTCAAAAAACTAAAAGAAGATGAGGAAAATGACAAAAGCGGTCCTAAATCCATACAAAGTCACGACTGTCGAAACTCATGAAATATTTCACAAAATGAGAAACCAAAACTCAAATCCAACATGTATAAGCCTAGGATATTTGCAGTAAGCCTAGGATATTTGCAGTAATGTTTGAAGAACATTTGTCTTTTTTCGAAAACTTGATCAAATTTAACCAGAAACGCAGTACATTACCCACCGTTTTTCGGTAAAATGGCTCCGAAACAAAAATGGCTCAAATTTTAGTGGTAGCCTCTATGTATGATATAATGAGGATTTGGAAAATATTAGACTCAAAAAACTAAAAGAACATCAGGAAAATGGCAAAAACGGTCATAAATCCATACAAAGTGACGAGTGTCGAAACGCACGAAATATTTCACAAAAAGAGAAATTAACACTCAAATACAATATGTATAAGCCTAGATTATTTGCAGTAATGTTTGAAGAACATTTGGCGTTTTCCGAAAAACTCATCATATTTGACCAGAATCACAGTTCAAAATCCACAGTTTTTCGATAAAATGGCTACGAAATAAAAACGGCTCAAGTTTTGGTGGTAGCCTCTATGTATTGTATAATGAGGATTTGGAAAAGATTGGACTCAAAAAACTAAGAGAAGATAAGGAAAATGGCAAAAACGGTTATAAATCCATAAAAAGTGTCGATTGTCGAAACCAATGAAATATTTCACAAAATGAGAAACCAACACTCAAATTCAACATGTATAAGCCTAGGGTATTTGCAGTAATGTTTGGAGAACATTTGGCGTTTTTCGAAAAATTGATCAAATTTGACCAGAATCGCAGTACATAATCCACAGTTTTTCGATAAAATGGCTCCGAAACAAAAACGGCTCAAATTTTGGTTGTATCCTCTATGTATGATATAATAAGGATTTGGAAAATATTAGACTCAAAAAACTAAAAGAAGATGAGGAAAATTACAAAAACGGTCATAAATCCATAGAAAGTAACGAGTGTCGAAACCCATGAAATACTCACAAAATGAGGAACCAACACTCAAATTCAACATGTATAAGCCTAGGATGTTTTCAGTAATGTATGGAGAACATTTGGCTTTTTTCGAAAAATGATCAAATTTGACCAGAATCCACAGTTTTTCGGTAAAATGACTCCGAAACAAAAACGGCTTAAATTTTAGTGGTAGTTTCTATGTATGATATAATGAGGATTTGGAAAAGATTAGACTCAAAAATCTAAGAGAAGATAAGGAAAATGGCAAAAACGGTCATAAATCCATAGAAATTGACGAGCGTTGAAACACATGAAATATTTCACAAAATGAGGAACCAACACTTAGATCTGGCAAGTATAAGCCTAGGGGATTTGCAGTAAGGTTTGGAGAACATTTGGCTTTTTTCGAAAAATTGATCAAATTTGACCAGATTTGCAGTACATTATCCACAGTTTTTCGATAAAATGTCTCTGAAACAAAATAGGCTCAAATTTTTGTGGTAGCCTCTATGTTTTATACAATGAGGATTTGGAAAATATTAGACTGAAAAAACTAAGAGAAGATAAGGAAAATGGCAAAAACAGTCATAAATCCATACAAAGTGAGGAGTGTCGAAACGCATGAAATATTTCACAAAATGAGAAAGCAACACTCAAATCCAACATGTATAAGCCTAGGGTATTTGCAGTAATGTTTGGAGAACATTTGGCGTTTTTCGAAAAATTGATCAAATTTGACTGGAATCGCAGTACATAATCCACAGTTTTTCGATAAAATGGCTCCGAAACAAAAACGGCTCATATTTTGGTGGTAGCCTCTATGTATGATATAATGAGGATTTGGAAAATATTAGACACAAAAAACTAAAAGAAGATTAGGAAAATGGCAAAAACAGTCATAAATCCATACAAAGTGACGAGTGTCGAAACGCATGAAATATTTCACAAAATGAGAAATCAACACTCAGATTTAACATGTACAAGCCTAGGATATTTGCAGTAATGTTTGAAGAACATTTGTCTATTTTCGAAAAATTGATCAAATTTGACCAGAAACGCAGTACATAATCCACAGTTTTTCAGTAAAATGGCTCTGAAACAAAAACGGCTCAAATTTTAGTGATAGCCTCTATATATGATATAATGAGGATTTGGAAAGTGACTTACAAGTTTAACGCTTCAACCACTAGGGCAATTAATTTTTTTTTACACTTATATTGACAAAGTTATATATAAAGGATTTAAGATTTTATGAGATAATTACGCAAACAATTTTGGGCGAGATAATCTGTATAATATCAGATCATTTTATTTTTGGAGATAATTTAGGAAGTAATATACATACATATCTTGGGTTTGTTTCGTGTCAACGGCTGAAATCAGAGTTAAAAAAAAAGTGTGTTAAATAGTAGTCGTGGTCAACATGAATTACAGTTCACAAAAACGAGACCCGAAAATAGCGGGTCGCGGGTCATAAATTGTAAAATCTACATAAACATAAAGTACTGAAATAAATCCGCTATACTTATTAAATTTTTTTATTGAATCAAACATAACTTCTCTAAGTTGATACCAAATCAGACACGTTTCTTTTCGTCTTAATTATAGAAAAACTGACAACGGGCCATCTCAAGTTTAGCCTAAAAGAATATCGGTCAAAACGGGTTCGAGTTATCAGTGGCCAGAACTTGATTAGGATAAAAATAGGCTATTAACCTTGAATAACGGGTCACATCTGGTCGTTTAAGTTTTTTTACAGTCATACTATTTTGCGTAAATCATGGGTAATAAAATAGAGTTATAACCAAGTTCATATAACAACTCGTGCAATTTTGCACGGGCCAATAAACTAGTATGAGAAATTAACACTCAAATACAAAATGTATAAGCCTAGGATATTTGCACTAATGTTCGGAGAACATTTGGCTTTTTTTGAAAAATTCATCAAATTTGACCAGAATCGCAATACATAATCCACACTTTTTCGATAAAATGGCTCCGAAACAAAAACGGCTCAAATTTTGGTGGTAGCCTCTATGTATGATATAATGAGGGTTTGGAAAATATTAGATTCAAAAAACTAAGAGAAGATAAGGAAAATGGCAAAAACAGTCATAAATCCATAAAAAGTGACGAGTGTCGGAAACCAATGAAATACTTCACACAATGAGGAACCAACACTCCAATCCAACATGTATTAGCCTAGGGTATTTTCACTAATGTTTGGAGAACATTTGGCTTTTTTCGAAAAATCATCAAATTTGACCAGAATCGCAATACATAATCCACAGTTTTTCAATAATATGGCTCCGAAACAAAATCGGCTCAAATTTTGGTGGTAACCTCTATGTTTGATACAATGAGGATTTGGAAAATATTACACTAAAAAAACTAAGAGAAGATAAGGAAAATGGCAAAAACAGTCATAAATCTATACAAAGTGACGAGTGTCGAAACGCATGAAATATTTCAATTAAATGAGAAACCAACAGTAAAATCAAACATGTACAAGCCTACGATATTTGCAGTAAGGTTTGGAGAACATTTTGCTTTTTTCGAAAAATTGATTAAATTTGACCAGAGTCGCATTAGATAATCCACAATTTTTCGATAAAATGGCTCCGGAATAAAAACGGCTCAAATTTTTGTGGTACCCTCTATATATGATATTATGGGGATTTGGAAAATATTAGACTCAAAAAACTAAGAGAAGAAAAGGAAAATGGCAAAAATGGTCATAAATCCATACAAAGTGACGAGTATCGAAACGCATGAAATGTTTCACAAAATGAGAAACCAACACTCAAATCCAACATGGATAAGCCTAGGGTATTTGCAGTGATGTTTGGAGAACATTTGGCTTTTTTCGAAAAATTGATCATATTTGACCAGAATTGAAGTACATAATTCACAGTTTTTCGATAGAATGGCTCCGAAACAAAAAATGCTCAAATTTTGTTGGTAGCCTCTATGTATTATATAATGAGGATTTGGAAAATATTAGAGTAAAAACACTAAGAAAAGATAAGGAAAATGGCAAAAACCGTCATAAATCCATACAAATTGACAAGCGTCGAAACGCATGAAACAATTCACAAAACGAGGAACCAACACTCAGATATAACAAGTATAATCCTATTGTATTTGCAGTAATGTTTGGAGAACATTTGTTTTTTTCCGAAAAATTGATCAAATTTGACCAGAATCGCAGTACATAATCCATAGTTTTTCGATAAAATGGTTCCGAAACAAAAACGGCTCAAATTTTGGTGGTAGCCTTTATGTATGATATAATACGGATTTGGAAAATATTAGAGTAAAATAACTAAGAGAAGATAAGGGAAATGGCAAAAATGGTTATAAATCAATACAAATTGACGAGCGTCGAAACACATGAAATACTTTAAAAATGAGAAACCAACACTAAGATCCAACAAATATAATCCTAGGGTATTTGCAGTAATGTTTGGAGAAAATTTGGCTTTTTCCAAAAAATGATCCAATTTGACCCGAACCGTAGTAGATAATCCACGATTTTTCGATAAAATGTCTCTGGAGCGAATACGGTTCAAATTTTTGTGGTGGTCTTTAAGTTTGATATAATGAGTATTTACAAAAAAAGATTAGTGTTAAAAAACTAAAAGAAGATAAGTAAAACGGCCAAAACGGTCTTAAATTCATAAAAATTGACGAGGTGTGAAACGCATAAAATATTTCACAAAATGAGGAACCAACACTCAGATCTAACAAGTATAATGCTAGGGTATTTGCAGTAATGTTTGGAGAAAATTTGTCTTTTTCCTAAAAATTGATCAAATTTGACCAGAATCGTAGTACATAATCCACAGTTTTCGATAAAATGGCTCAGGAACAAAAACAGCTCAAATTTTAGTGGTAGTCTCTAAGTATGATATAATGAGGATTGGAAAATAATAGGGCTATAAACCTAAGAGAACGTTAGAAATACAACCATGAATTCATACAAATTGGCGAGAGTCGAAACGCATGAAATACTTCACAAAATAAGGAACCAACACTCAGATACAACTAAGTATAGTCCTAGTGTATTTACGGTAATGTTTAGAAGGCATTTTGCGTTTTTTGAAAAATTGATCAAATTTAACCAGAATCGTGTTACATTGTGCACGGTTTTCGATAAAGTGGCTCTGGAGCCAAAACGGTTCAAATTTTGGTAGTAGTCTTCATGTATGATATAATGTGGATTTGCAATAGATTTGAGTTATAAAACTAAGAGAAGATAAGAAAAACGGCAAAAACAGTTATAAATCCATACAAAGTGACGAGTGTCGAAACGCGTGAAATACTTTACAAAATGAGATACCAACACTCAAATCCAACAAGTATAGTCTTATTCTAGCTTCAGTAGTGGTTGGAAGACATTTGGCGTTTTCTAAAATTGATAAATTTTGACTAGAATTGCAGTACATAATCTATGGTTAGTCTATAAAATGGCTCCGGAGCAAAAATGGTTCAAATTTTGATGGTAGTCATTAAGTATGATATGATGAGGATTTGCAAAATACTACAGTACAAAAACTATGAGAATACAAGGAAATTTGTCAAACGGTCATAAATCCATACAAAGTGACGAGTGTCGAAACTCATGAAATAATTCAGAAACCAACACTCAAATCCAACAAGTATTTTGTTATAGGCTATCTTTAGTAAGGTTTGAAAGACATTTGGCGTTTTTTCAAAAAAATTGATCTAATTTGAACAGAATCGAAGTATATAATTCACGAAATGTATTTCGACGCTTATCACTTTCTATGGATTTATGACTGTTTTGGCTGTTTTCCTGATCTTCTCTTAGATTTTTTACTGTAATATCATATTTATTGACTACCAGATACAAAACCTATAACTTACAAAGTTACAAGTTTCCTAATGGAGAAGAAACTTGTAAATTACGAGCTTATTTAAAAATCATTTTTTTTAAATGTTATGGGTTTCGTGAGTTTAATTTCAATATTTACGTATACTTGAAATATAAACTTTTTTCGAAATTAATGCATTTAATTTGCTGTAATTTTTTTTAGGTGAGTTTACTATAATTTTTAATTGCAATAGATAATTTTAAAATCATCAATTTGTTAAATTACAATGAATTGGAGGATTTTAGTTACAGGTGCTATTTACTATTTGCGAAACCCGATACCTATCTCTATAAGTCCAAGTGTCATTTATATTTGTCGAATTAGTTCCACTCCTAGCCAAAAATGTGCTCCTAAGTTGTAACCATTGATGAAGTTGTTCCACTCCAATATGAAAATGTCATTGTTGGAATCAACTACGTTATTTCGATGCGATGAAATTGTTTGCGGTTTATTCGGGATGTAATAACGACACCAGTTTATATTTATAAAACCGCTATCGCACTTCATGAAGTGGTTCCACAACTTCGCTTACAGCTTCACAACGAGCTTATTTGTTGCCTCAAAAGCCCATATCAGAGCCTGCTCCATCACGTCCAAGACGACTCATATCTAAATTTCCCTAATCTTAATTTTTGATTGTGATGTTTGTTGGATATGATTTGTGCCATGCCTTCGTAGAGATAATCGATGACGGGAATCGAGAAGAAGATGAAAAGGCAACTATTTAACCCTAGAGTAGGGAGGAAAGTTTATTAATTGATGACCAGTTCGTTTTTTTTTTTTCTTAACGCAGAAATATAATGTAAGAGATAAACAAAACCTAACAATTTTTTTATTTGTTTGGGTGTTTAATTAATACCCAAATAGTTTAGAGTGTGTTATATAAACAAGTTTATCAACTTTGGTGTTTTATAAATCCCAAATTCGACTTCGGTGTTTTTTAAATCCCACCTCCTTAGTTTGGTGGCTAAAAAATACTTCTTTGGCCCAACACAAGGGAAAACTTTTTAAGGACTCGTTTGGAACTGTTTGTTGTCTTGTGTTTAGCACAATCGTTCAAGACCCTTTTTTCATTTAACGGTATTGATAGATGCAATGCCGATATAGATCAATAGACGTGTTTCAAACTTAAATCATAATATTGTCCATACCAACTAGTCCGATTAGTAAATTCCCCTTAGCTTCCACCCACACTTATTTGGTTACATTGAACAAGATCACATGATGTACTCTTATTTAGTAAGTAACTACTGATGTCTTTTTACTGCCTGAAGCCCTGAACCAAAGCACATGGGAACAGAGTTGGTTATCAGTGTTTCAGTATCATTATATGAAAACCCACCATAAATACGTCGAAGAAGAGGCAAAACAATGGTCAATTTTACAAATTTTTCAGTAGGAAAATTTGCATGGTTTACTGAGAAATTGTAGGGCCTTTGAAAACTTAGGTTAAAAACATATGATGTGGTGGGGAATAATCCACAGGAAATAGACAAAAATGTTAACAAGACCTTCTTGGGAATTACATACGTACAATCACATCGACTAGATTCATCTTAACACTAAATGTGATTTTGCTTAATGACAAGTTTAGATGAGAAAATCAAAGTTATTTGATTAAATTGTGGTTCAAATTCCCAACTCATTCTTTGCTTAGCATGTCTTGAGTAGATTACCTAGAGAAGCATATTTAAGGATTCCGATAGTAACAACTAATAACCATTGTACGGTTCTCAACCATGTGTCGAACTTGTTGCTAATTTCCTATTGTACCGCAACATAACCGATGGCTAAGACGGCGGATGAAAGAGATAGCAACATACTTTCTTTTGAGTGGACTATCAGTATGCATCATTATATATATGAGTCGATTTTTACGTTATTATCATTTATCATTACATTTTGAGTCTAAAACCGTTATATGCTTAAGATCGAGACACCGTAAATAAGAATCGTTGATTGAACCTGACTGTATCATTCAATTTAAACGTTTCGGTTAGGATGAAAAAGAAGAAATACATTATGTTTAATAGGATGCATAATCATGATTAATTAGTACATTGAAAGAAAAGAAAAGAGACAGAGTACCAAAATGCTCCACATATTAAGGAATCCTATATTTAACATACCCTTTACTTTAGTACCTCCCCTTATTTCCTTGGCTTCCTTTTCAAGTTTCAACACTCAAAAAAACAAACACACACTTCACAATGCTAAGTACTACTATGAGTGGTATAGACAAGTGGAAAGTAGTGCAAAAATGGGAGACTACTAGTGGTCAGCTGCCACCTCTGGTCGGGCCTCCACCGGTTGCGGTGGACACAGGGCGGTACACACGGCGTTCGATAGAGACGTTGGTGGTGGTGTTGGCCGTGATCACGATTGTTGCGGTGTTTGCTGGCATTATAGCGAGGTTGTGCGGAGGCAGACACTTTGGAGGAAATGGTGAGCATGACATTGAAGGGTGGGTGGAGAGGAACTGCCGGAGCTGCATTGACGGCGGCCTTCCGCCACCACCACCACCCCCTGCCGCCGCCGCCGCAGAGGGAGCTAAGCCTGCTACTGCTGAGGAACAGAACAAGTGACAAACTTCCTACCACTATGTATCTTGTTGGATAATTTTATTAGTGTGAAGGTTGATTTGATTCTTGACGCGATTTTCATTTCGTGTTATTCAAAAACAGTCTCGTGTTCTAATATTGGATGTAAAGCTAATAAGGCTGCGTACATCTGATTCCCCGTATATGAGTCGCTTGATTAATTAGTCGTTTTCTTAGCATTAGAATTATAGTATTAGTATATGACCAAGAGAGGATTTTTAGTAGGAAATGTTCCTGTGTTTTTGCTGTATTGTAATTTGATTAAAATTCCTGAGTTTCATATCAGTGCATTTTCTGACAAACTAAGGAGACATTTACACATTCTCTGCATAATTATCATGTCATTAAGTTTATCAGCATTTTTCCATGAACAAAAAGTAGTCCTGCAACGGTAACTCGCCCCTTAGAAGAATCGGGTTAAGGGCGCATATATGTACCGCTCCAACCGAGAAATTTGATCACTTTCGATCAGGCTGTCTAGCCTTCATACCCATCACCTGATCCAAATGCACAAAAAGCTGAGTTCTAGACAGTGCAAGTGAGAAGTCTGATAGTGTACTGAATTAAAAAAAAAAAAGTAACAGCAATTTTTTCACTAGAAATTAAACTGATATGAACATTTGACCAAATTCCTGCTGCTTTTAATAAAGTTCTTCTCATGTGAATCTTACTGGGATTTGTTCAGTGCAAATGTGCAATGAGCATTCATATAATCTGACCGTTGGGGGGACCCTTTACTCCTTTTGACAAACGAAAGTACCAGCATGAAAACTGAGTAAGATCGAGGAGTCTTTAGGTAACAGTGGTTCCATAATTCAGGTATTACAGTAACTTTTCGGGTTTTTGGCCTAAAACGAAGCACAAATTAGCCGATCACACCAAGCACCTACTCGGGTTACAAAAGGCGCGAGGAAAGAAAGATTTTATCAGTACAAGGGAAGAGAAATGTGGAGTAACGAGTGAACTCACTGATTCCATTTTCGAGAATGAACATGAAATTTCTACTATTTCAACAGATCAAAAAAATTTAACTTGAAACAAGTTTACATGGCTTTTTGCTTGTGGCAGCCAGTTTGATACAGGTACAGATATAAAGAATGAGAGAGCTAAAGAGTTGCCGCTATCTTCCTAATGATACACTCACAAAATTAAAAAGAAAAAATGTATGGAAAATTTTGCAATAGTACGTACACTATGTGCTCGGGAGTGTTTATACATACAAATAAATTACTTAAATGTGTGGTAAATAACTAAATATGGGATACCTTTATAAAGCTGCTGAAGGAAGCTATTGAAGGCGGTCCGAGAAAGCTGCTACTTCTCTTTCTCAGGCGAGACTAGCAATTTATTCCACACTGTTCATTGTCGGGGCCAGTCACCCTGGTCGTGAATGGATCGATTCTGACCCATAATAAGGAGAAGATGGATGCAAGAAGAATAGACCAAACGACAACAATCGTGGGTGTTCTGTTCTGGCGACCCATGAGACCCTTAAGGAAGGGGTAAAGATGGACAATCACCCAAAAAGCGAAGAAGAGCTTTCCGAAAAGTGGTCCCCATGACTGGTAGCCACTGTTAATGGCGTAGGAGATACCGGCAACAACTCCGACCAGGTTGACTATAAGAAGGGTGGTGGGTGGGATGAGAAGGGTAGTCCATTTGAACAAGTAAAGCTCAGCAGAGTCACCGTCCTCATCAGAAGCTTTGGAAGTGACAGTGAAATTGGTATCGATTCCAGCAAGGACTTTGAGCAAACCTTGGAAGACGGCAAACAGATGGGCTGAAACACCTCCAATAACCCAAAACTGCTCATTTCTCCACCATTCATCAATTCCGACACCACTCCATCTCATTTCTAGTATACCAGTGGCGAAGATAGAAAGAAAGAGTGACAGAAACCAGACACTAGCCAGGTTACTAATCTGCAATATTAGAAAGGTACAGTTCATGAGAAAACAAATAAGAGTGAGAGCACTCGTAATATAATAAATGGCACATAAGAAACTATTTGATACTTTCATAGAAATCTGCTTACCTGAGGGATGATAAACTTTCCGGTCAATAGACAGACAGCTGGCAACGTACAATATAAAAGAAGCGGAATTGAGGTGATAGGGTAGATAGTGGTGTTGATATAAGCAAATCTCTCTAGCCATTTCAGCCGTCCATTATAACCATACCATAAGGGACAATGACGACTGAACAGAATTTCAACGGAACCTAAAGCCCACCGAAGCACTTGATTTAGACGATCAGACAAGTTAATAGGAGCAGATCCCTTAAAAGCTGGGCGCTTTGGCATGCAGTAGATTGACCGCCATCCTCGGGCATGCATCTTAAATCCAGTAAGAATATCTTCTGTGACAGAACCGTAAATCCAGCCAATCTGCACAAAAGAAGACCAGTTACAATCTTGTTAGATTGCTGGGTGAGGTAAACTGATGATAAGCATTTGTTACAATAACACACTTCATGCACAAATTCTTTCAAAATATTAATCTTAGCCAGATTTGTCACTAAAATGCATATGACTGCTGGGTAAATAGCGTCCTACTGATTCTGAAGCAGGTTTTGTCTTCAGGTGTCAACAAGGTAAGCAAATCAACAACTCCAAGTAACTGTTTTGTTAGCCCAAACACAAGAAGTTCGGAAGTGCAGGAGTGGGGATCCTTCTCAAGACATGGGAGACACCAAACACTCATAAACTTGTTACTCACCCAGCCACCACAATTCTCACTTAAATTGTTTTTTTTGTTTTTTTTGGACGTCCCCAGTTCTCAATTCTTAGTTCACGCTATTGCACTCATGCAAGGACTAGTGGACAACCCAGTGCAAGAGTGCACTGGGTTCCTTACTCAGTATATCGGCTAATGTAATTCTCTAAAAACAACAAACTTCAAAGGCCAAAGCAAAACGTTGACTAGAACATGTAATGAAGAGCACAAAATTAAGGTGGGGTCATGAAGATGAGGTAACATACCTCCTGTCCCCAATCTGTCTTGTCCTCATATCCGCAACTGATAACATGAATAGCTTCTTTCAAGAGAGTGTCAGGGGTTGCGGACTGTGGTACTCCTCCATTTTCCATGAGGGTAGAAGCCACAAAAACTTCTGACTGCCCAAATCTTTTCTCCAGGCTCATCTGGGACATAAGTAGGGTCTTCTCATCATCAAACCCAGCACCTACAAATACCAACCATAAAAGCATATCAGCAATTACAATTCAAAAGAACTAGGTAGGCAAAAAACTTATATTATAAGAAAATGAAAACAAAAAATGTCAGAATAGCAGTTTACTCCAGAATAAAGCAGCAATTAGATTTCAGTCATTGGCAAAGTGGTCTAAAATAAAGGTGTCGTCTACTTAATAACTTGCCCAAAAAGTGAGTGTCAAACAGATGTGATCAATAAGCTGAGAATAAAGAGAAGGAAAAACTCAGATACCTTCAACTCCTTCTTCTATATCTTCCAAATTGAATATTGGAACAGTTGGGTCAGCATGTTTACTTGACTTCTTTTTCGAATCTTTCTTGCTTGATTTCTTTCGGGAACCACCAAAGCATGAAGACAAAAACCCTTTGGTTTTGTTCTTGGGTTTAATAGGAGGCTCATAGCCGTACAAAGCTGTTCTGTTGAAGACACATCCTGTCCCCACATACACTGGTCCTTGGATGCCATCCAAACCTCTCAAGTTAATCTAGAACCCAACAAAGAACTAAGTTTAGCAGACAGGTTAATAAACTTGAAGCCAAAACTGAGATGTTGCAACAGCACATGAGGGACAAGATCTAATAGAAACTCACATCAAAGAAGACAGTGTTACGATTAGCATATCGATCGTTCCTATCAATTCCATCAAATCTCTGAGGAAATTGAACATAGCAGACATATTTCCCAAGGTTAGGATCCATCATAAAACACATTGCTTCCCTCAACGCCTTGCTGTTGTTTATGTAATGATCACAATCAAGATTCAACAAGAATGGCCCATTTGTGAGTACTGCTGCCACACGAACCTGCAAGAGAGTCAAGCTGATTATTTAAGCTAATCCCATAGCAAACAAGGTACGTATAGAATGCTAAACTCTCACAGATGACTACTTACGAGAGAATTCATTGCACCAGCTTTTTTGTGATGTTGAAACCCAGGACGTTTTTCACGAGAAACATAAACCAGGCGCGGAAGTTCATTGCCATCAGTGTCAAGTCCTCCACTCTGACCCAAGAATATCTGCAAGTATCATACCAAGTGTTAGGAAACATTACGTGAAGCAGTACAATGTCTGCACAAGAATGTAATGCAATTTATCCCTAAACCAATACCCATCTTCAAGACGGTAGATGCTAAACCCGAAAGACAACCAAGTACAATGAGAACAGAACCGAAAATCCAATTAGGTATTGCAATTAACCTTCAAATTAGACACTTAAAGGGGGGGCCGGGGGGGGGGGGGATAAACACTTCTGAATTATAGTTCTTCCTTAGAACATCATAGCGTGCAGACAAATGCAACTTTTAAAAACAATTCACTTGAGCTATCTTCTTTTTTGTTCTGATTTTGGCAGTGAAAGCGGCTGGAAGTTCTATAAACTCAAACTGAAACTATGAAACTGGAAGGAAAAGCCTATAGAATTTTAAAGGAGCTTTTACGGGGACACAATTTTGTGAAGCAATGCATGCTGTCTGTTTAGATTCCTTTCTATAGTCGAACGTAAACGGACTTTGATCAATCTTGAGGTGCAGAAAAGTTGAGCACCAGGAAGACCATTTTTAAACTAAATTGACAGACCTGGATCATTCCTGGATGGTCTCTGGTGTTGTTTCCTGGCCAAGGTGTCCCATCTTGCATGACCCATCCTTCCTCTGGAACTTTTGTTGCCTTTGCAACAAGACCATTGACACGAATTTTGAACTCCTCGTACTCTCTCTGCCAAGAAGAAAAGCGTTTAACACCTGTTACTACAGCCAAGTCCATTAATAATGTACAAGAGGATAACGCATGGAGAATCAATATTTTACCTTCATGGCCCGACGGTCCTTTACAAAAGAAGTTTCAACCTTGTCTTTTAAGTAGTCAATCTTCTGACAGAAGTACCACTCTGGAGCCCGTGGCTCTATGTTATATCTTTTGCAGAAAGGTACCCATTTTTTGGCAAATTCCGAAGTTTCCGAGAGGGCTTCAAATGTCAGCATAGCAGCTCCATCATCAGACACATAGCAGGAAACTTTGTCCACAGGGTAATCTACCGCAAGAATAGATAGGACAGTATTGGCAGTGACGATGGGAGGTTCCTTTAAGGGATCCACAGTACTGACGAAAACGTCAACAGCCGCCAACTGTGATGGTTCTCCTTCGCGGTCATATCTGTGAACGAAGAGCGTACAGTTATACATTTGCATCAACAGAGAAGTCGTGGAGTCTACATAAGACAGCAAGAGAGTAAATACCTGAGGGCCAGCCTGTCAAGATATGTCTCACGGTTGATAGGAAGCCATTTGGGAAACTGATCCAGAATCCACGATATAGCAAACCAAATCTCACAAATGACAGATATCAACCAAAGAGGATAGGCATTTAACACCGGGTTTGTTATACGATAGTGCAAGAAGATACCAAGAACAACAAGCCGCAATACGATAACCATTCTATAAGGATTAATCCTGGACGATGAAACAGGAACCTTCCTAGATAAGGGCTGGCGAGCCTCGTCATTTCTGCATTTATAAGGTAAAGAAGAACAAGCTGTCAGGTATCTACATCAGCTTGAGGAATGCTACCACGCATATTAGATTGTATTTAATGTGTTATATCATAATGAACTAGAAATGTTGTATCCCAATATGCTCAAGCCACAATTTTACAAACTCTCTTATCAACGTATCTTCCCACTGAATTGTTTATAATCAGTGGCAAAAAACGAGCAAACAAAAATGGTCTCTGGTCCACAGTAAGAAAATGTACAAAATTCCCATGAACACTATCAGCCAAAAGCATGAATAAGAAATCAAGTCTTTTCATTCCAACCCAATTGAACTTGGACACGTCACAGGTGTGGAAGGCAACATCTCTCCTACTCTACTGAGTGGATGCTAATTTCTTTCACATTACGAAGAGATTCATGATTGTTCTTGTTGCTTGAATATATGACTATCTTGGCACAAGATGGCACTGTGGTTCTATCTTAATTCTTAAGTACACATGCAAGCCAGAGAATAGAATATGATGAGCAGAACACTTACAGTAAAGCATCATCCATAACAATATCAGTACTGGCATCGATATCATTTCCAAATCTTCCTTCAGAAGGTGCATGACTGATACTTGGAGGACCAGTGCTTTTCTCTTGTTTCATTTTCCAGCCATCAATCCTTTCTTTCCATGCTACATTCCCGAACCCAGGTGAAGCGAATTCCCTTGAAATTCTAATATTGCCTGCAAACAATAATTATCAAGGTGTAAACGGACACTTTACAACATCACAGACGATACGTAAAGTCCAATTTAACACAGGTAAATCCCTTGCCATTCTATAAAACAAATCACCGCCAAGTATAAAAGCATTGTCAGTACCTCCACTTGCCCCAGGCGAAGGCATAGAGTAGCGTTCAGGGGATGCAGCTGACAAGTCTCCAGAGATCTAGGTGGCAATACAAAATACATTTCATCAGCATGCTGATATTTCACCAAAAAACAATTACAGAAAATGAAATTTCATGAAAGCCGACATACTGTTCGTCCACTGGCAAGGCGAGGGATATGACTCATGGGACCTTCTTTATCGGAAAGCTCCCCTGATTGGCCATGGTTCATATGCCAACCAAGCATTCTCTCCTGTGACTTATCCTTGTGGAGATGACTTCCCGAGGGCTCATTGATGTCACTCAACCCATCCTCAGCATCAGAATCCTCCACCTTGTCCCCCCGGATTGCGGGACTACCCTTATGCCTCTTGTACCTGGTCTTGCACTGTGGGCAACACTGATTGCCCTCTTTCCTCTCATACTCATAGCAAGGACGGCAAACAGGAAACGCACAAACATCACAGGCGACAAACGGATCCTCATTCACATCGGCACCAACTGATCCACTACAGATCTGACAGACTTGTTCACTGGATTGTTTTGAGGGTTTTAACTGAAATTCCAAATCACAAACACCAAAATTCATCACTATATGACCCAAATAACAACAAAAACACCCAACTTTTAAGTACAAATGACAAATTCATTGCAAGTAAATAAATCAACACAGTAAAAATTTGTAAATCAGTGCATACATGGGGTAAAAATCAACTCAATTACACAAACCAATCATCAGATGATCATGTTAATATGAAATTAATCAAGCCTTAATCTATAACAACCCATCAAAAACTAGTGACATACCATCCTTGCATATATCTGGACCCAGATTAAAAAGATTACTTACACATCACAATTCACATTTAAAATTAAGTATCACTGAGTAATACATCAACTACAGACATAAAATCATCATGATCCACTAATCACGAAAAATTACCAATAAAACCCAAATCATACAACCAAATCCCACAGTAACAAGCAGTAAAAATCTAATCCCTCAACAACAATCAATGCAGTAAGTAAACAGAACCTAAATACTTACTGAAACCAATCAAAAACAATAAAAACCCAAATCATACAACTAATTTTACAGTAACAAGCAGTAAAAAAATCCAATTTATCAACATCAAATCACCAATCAATGCAGTAAATAAACAAAATTACTGAAATAAATTCAAAAATTAGTAAAAAGAACAAAACTTTGCAAGAAATTCATCAAAATCAAAGAGAAAGATACAAGAAATTTACCTCGTTTTGAGAGTCCTCCATTGTTAGGACTGATTGAACTAAAAAAAACCAATCAAAAGATCTGGGAAATAATACGAATTAAATTGATCTGAAAAATACCCACTTCATTAAATCAAACAAAATGAAAATCCCAAAAAAAAAGAAGGGATTTTGGGGGGAAATGAAGAATTTGTGTCGGCAGTGAAATGCAGCACAGACTTAACTTCCCTCCGACAGTGAGAGAAAGAGGAAAGATGTGAGTAGAACAATAGCTTATATGTGAAGTCACATATAATGAGAGACCCAGAAAATAATAATATAAAAATTGTCACCGACAAGGAGAGAGAAAGAAAGAGTGAAAGAAAGATTAAGACTTTGAGGTAGATCTACTGTCTCTCTCTCTCTTTCACTTCACAACCAGTTCACAGTCTTCTTTGCTGGCTGCTGTCAACTGTACAAATATTATTATTGGTAATCTGTTAGTTGTGCATAATCAGCCTGATTAGGAAATGAATCGACATGATTTTTCGCAAACGGATTCGTATCTCGAAAACAAGTGAACGTTTTATTTGGTTTTAAAAGTAACTCTCAACATGACTAGTTAAAAACAACGAATGAAACGGGAAAATTTATTTGAAGCACACGGGTAGTCCGGTAGCACAATGGGGTCGATGGCGTCCCTTCGAGGCCAGAGTTTCGGGAAGAGTCCGACCACAAGGGTGTATACTTGTGTAGAGGGCGTATACAGTAGTAAAAAAAAAATTGTGGTTGTTTTGGGCTTCGTGAATGCGAGGTGTATTAGTGAAATGAGATTGTCATGTATTGTCGATTTGCCATCATAATTCAAACATCATCAATTCCTCATAATGTAATTTTGTTTTAAGTTCTAGATTTGTCGATCCTAAATTAGGGGGTCATGGTAAATTACTCTAAAATTATTGTAGATTTTTCTCTTTAAATCCTAGTTTTTGAATGATGAAATTGTGATTTGGTTTTTTTTAACAGGAGGTATGTGGATTTGGTGGAGCAAGAGAAATATTCATACGTCAACACGGTAGTTGAGTATATGAATTTTATTTGGATGTGTAAGTATTATTCTACAAAGTAATGCTCGATGAAATCATGGTTTATTAAAAAGACTTAATTAAAGCCCAAAAGTAGGAGTAGACCCATCATTTTCAGTGCCTTGAAGGTAACTTGTGAGCTCGGATGTATCCACTTGATGATTGCCCTTCACTTGCACATTTGTATCTTGTGGAAAACTCAACTTCACATTTGGTAGATTAAGGATATTTTTCCTCAACAAGTAACTACAACATTTACCAAAAAAGTTTTATAAATCCACGTTAAATCATAAACACACGCATTTTTTTTTCGGTAATACAAGTTTGTGCGTTTTACCTGTGAGAATTAACGAAATTAGTTATTAAATTAGGTTAATAAATTCAGTAAATCAAAAACACGCACATGAGAAAACACAACTTTTACCGTGCGATAGGAGTGACAAACTACATATATAATTATAGAGTTAAGTTACAGTAGCAACCATGGTTATATAGGAACCCGTAGGAACCCACCCTAAAGGTCATTTTTTCGAAATAAAATACACAGATGCACTCCTTGGCACCTAATCTACCCAATCATGCCCCAAACTTTAAATGAAATATCCATTTGATGTGATTTTTAGGTACCCCAAAATTTTAACGCGCGTGGAACGCTAAAATTGGGGGTATGAAAAAATATGACCAAATGATTAAAACCGACCCATGTTAGGGTCTTACTATATAATTTCCATAATTTTAAGATGATTGGGAGCGTTAGATTTGGTCAAAATGACCTCTAGATAGGGTTTCTACGGATTCCTATATAACCATGGTTCCTACTGGAACTTAACTCTATAATTATATATTCCTTTTTATCGCTAAAACATAAGGTTGAACATGTGATATGAATTCAATCCAAGACGTTGACAACCAAAGCGGAAATGCAATAGACGATCAAATTGACACAATAACAAACGTTTCAACCCATTTGGTGGACCGGTATTGTTTGATGAGCCCAATGGGAGAAGGAGCCCAAACGACTCTTGACTTTAGGGCCAAGCCCAAACATTGGATATTTGGATAACATGATACTATATAATTTGATGACCTACATACAACCCAACTGGGTCAGGCCCGGCCCGGTCGGTTAATCGGGTACCGGATCTTCAAATGGAGATACTGAAAAGTGATGTGTGGGTATGAAGCAATGTCTAAAACTACTTTCACCATTGTGGCATAACTTGGCATTACATTGAACACTTATGTCTATCGAATTACTTTCACTCTTTGTGGCACATTATACTACATTACAACACAAGAAACCACTCCCTCACCAATTTTGTTGGGCAGAAAAAAAAGCAAATTGAAGCAAGTTTGGTGGTAGTCAAGTCGTCGTGTGACATTATTACGACCTAATTGAGGTTGATTTCGACATTTTAGAGGTCCTGCACGAAATAAGAAAACAATTTGTTTGTGTAGAGTATCGACATAGTATATATAAACAAAACGTAATATAGTCGTTTTTCACTATTGAGTTCGTAATGATCGTGCTTCTTTGCTTCCCTCCGTTCTCCTCCCAAATCTCTAGGTGTACATAGTCCCTGTTTCTTTTTCCTTTCTTACGACGTAGTGGTATACGGGAAACGGAATACTCCGTATGTGATTACTATCAATTATCAACAACATATCGCCATATCGACCTATGCAGAGTATTTTTCTTTCTTTCACCATTCGAATTGTAATGTCTTGTTTAAGCCTTATCATATACTCCATACATTAAGGGCCTGCCTGGATTGGCAGTAATGACCCTGAAAAATTCAAGGAGTAATGATTCAGGCCCAATTTACATGTTTGGATTGAGAGGAAAAATTCTGGGCCTGAACTCATTACCTCCATCAAGCCTTAATATTTTCCTCCCTCACCCCTCCCTGAAAATATTACAGGAGTAACAATTCATCCCACACTCACCCGTCTCTCTCCTCTCTTCATCACGACTCTTCATCACGATTCTTCATTGCGAATCTTTTACTTTTTCTCGCTCCTCTTCCTCTTCCTTTCTTCTTCTCTCTAATTTGATTTCTCCTTACATCCCCCATCATCCCCCATCATCTGGGTGAATTAGCATGAAGGAATCTTATCTTCATCTTCTTCATTTGGGTGTTTGTTATTAATTTCGAGCTAGATTGTTTTTGATATTTGATTGATATAGTGATCTCTCTAATTTTGGGATTTGATAGGTTTTGCAGTTGTAATTTTTTTGGTTGATTTTCTGGGGATGTGTAGATTGTTGAAGAAGATTGATTAATGTGAAGTGTATATAGGTTGGTGGAAATGATAAATTTTGATTCTGGCATTGGTGAGTTGTATCTGTTTCCCTCAAGCCAAACCTGGGAAAATGTCACCCAAGTAATAATTTCTCATATGCCAAACCTACCATTCATGAATTCATTACCCCCTTGATTAATCTCCCTTGTAACTATTTGCCCCTAATCTTTCATCCCTTAATCTTTACCCTCATACCAGGCAAGCCCTAAGTGTGAATATAATGACATATGCACTTAATTGGATCGGTGATTAGAATGTTTGTCTACAACGAACTAAGAACGACCTTGCATAACAAAATTAAAGTAAGTCAAAACACTATGGTAACAAAGTATATAACCTCCCCCAATTCCCACGCCGCGAATAGTCTTACATTTTACCCGTCTATATCACCTTCAATTCCACTCAAATCTTAATTCATGAACAACTGAAAACTCCCATTGTTGCCTCGAATTGTTAGCATTTGAGTCGTCTTTTACGTTTTAAAATCAAACATTAACAATCCAATAAAATAAAGGCGTGTACTTCATATTATCGAACGACATTAGTTGATTAGTGTTACAAAACTTCAGTGCCATCATACCCGTGAATTAGGCCCATATTTCCCTTTCCTTATAAATACACACTCACCAAGCACACCACCTACCTAAAAACACAAAGAAAGTTCCCAAATTTCCCGAAAATAATCATTATAATCATAATAACAAAATTCACCATGGCAAGGTCTCTTCCAATGTTAGGAATAGTCCTTCCATTTAACATAATCTCCTTAAGTTACATAGTTTTCGCGGTATTAGCAACAGTGTCAATATTTTCCCTAGTAATGTTCTTATGTGCATCACACGAAAACCAAAAGGAGTTGGTCTTCATGAAGAAAAAGCTTTCTCTTAGTAAGAAACACTTGATGTCAAGCTTCAACAAGGCCAACAACATGAGTACTAAGGCTCTCTTGAAGATGATTTCGAGGCGAAAACCGGTTCATGATCAGCGTGAAGAAGAAGATGAAGACGATGATGAAGATTATACTAATGATGGTGTTAATCATGGTTATGTTGTTAATAATAATGTTGATGATGAGGGTTTTGGAAAGGAAGATGCTGTTTGGAAGAAGGCTATTATTAAGGGTGGAAAATGTCGTCCACTCGAATTTTCAGGGAAAATTGAGTATGATTCTGAGGGTAATCTTGTGCCTAATCGTAAGTCTACTGATGCTAATAAAAAGATAATTACCTCGACTAATAATCAGGTAGTTGTCTCTTAAAATTTACTATTTACGTTGTTTATTTTCAACTTTTTTTTTTACTTAATAACTCAAAGTTTGTTGTGAATATACGGAGTATGTGCTAATATTGAGGAGGGTTTTTCTAATTAGACCTTGTTAAGTTGTTATGCATAATTAGTTTGATAAGTAAACAAGGATACTTGTCAATAGTTTGAATTCAATTTTGATGATCGTTAGTTTCTCCGAAAATGTTGAATTTTGTGCATGAGTTGTTCGTCACGCAAATTCTATCACTAAGAGATCAAACATATATGTCACATATGAATATATAATCGAAATATCGAATGTATGTATATGAATATAAATTGATTGGTATATATATAATCAAAATATCTCTACATTTGATTTCTCTATACTTTGGTTCGTATTAGATCAATTGGTTGAAACAAATGCCCAAAACTAGGAGTGTGACTGTTGCAGAGCTGCGTGTATCCACTAGTGGTAGTCAAGTAAGAGCCGTAGAAATGTATTCACTTCCACATTTCTAGTCCTACATAATAACCAATTATGATAAGACGTACTCGTCACTTTGCAACCAAGTAAATGGCGTCACACAATAAAGTCAATGTGAGACCGTCATTTAATCTCGAAGCTACAAAGGCCCAATATTCAATGGCCCAAACAGTAACTTATGGGACAATACACTCGAGACTTCAATTTTCTTCCCTCCCGTGGCCCGTTGAGATGGAGGTGGGTTAGAAAAAGTTATCAAATAAGTTGTGCTATGTTATTTTTTTTTTTTGGTTACAATAAGTTGTGCTATGTTATTTTTTTTTTTGGTTACAATAAGTTGTGCTAGGTTATCATGTTACATTTGAGTAAATCTTCGTTGGTTCATATGTAGAGCAGCTAATGCTGCGTGAGTGGGCTAATACTATAGGTGTTAATTTAAATTGCTACATCACGTAATATGTTATAACGTGCTTATTACGCGCCTAGAGACTAGTTATGATGATACAAGTAACAAGATCAATTAGATGCTTATAGTTCATAGTTTCAATCCAAACTTGAACGCATAGTTATGTTGGGCATTCAAAGGGCTTAAGAGAAGATGCATTATTTTAGTCTTTTTGAGGCTTCCTAGAGTTCCCAAGCAAGAAAAGGGAAGAGAAATGATGTCGAAAACTGTAATCCCCCTTCATTTATATTCGACTTTCTTATTTATTTTTGACACATAGTGGGAGGAGGAATGCCAATAAAAATGACATGAATAAATCGAAGGACCAATATCTTCTTCCATGTCAGATCCTCATCTACAGACTACAGTCTGTCTCGTGACATTGGTCCCATAGAAATAACATCGCCAAAAGAATAATTTCCAGTAGTGTTTAATCTTGGTAAATCAGCACCAAATACTAACTCATGTTCATGAGCATTGATAATACACAAACCTTGGTGAAAAGAAAAAAAAAAACCTTGATATACTGACGTTTTTACAAATAACAATTCTACAAATTATACTGTGTACAAAACAAATTGATACCAACAATCATTAGTCAGGACGTTCCAATTCAATTCAATCCCCAAAGATTAAGATCACACCCTCAAGCCTACATACTAATTAGCGAACATGTCGATCCGATCACACAACCTTACTATCTATGAGTATGCATTACAATCTACAAAAATATCATTACAAAAAATTCTACCAAATAAAACCACCAATTTTGTACATATTTACACCTACATGACATCTAATTTATATACATCAAAATCATATTTTGCTAATTTCCACATCAAATTAGTCCTAATTAATTAAAACTAAGAGACTAATTTCATATACTTACGCCGGTGAGGACTACCATACACGGCATGCAGTAGTTTAAAGCAACGCTTATCCACCACTTCAACCTCCACCTCATTTTCCTCCACCTCCTCCACCACCACCACACTTTCGCTCTCCTCGCCTCGCCCGCCACTACCCTCCTCCACGTCCACCACCGCATCACCACCGTCCACGGCGGCAAAAAGCCGAAGAATTCTTTGTACAACCTCAACATCATCATTACTTTCCTTAATAATCTTTTGCACTTTAGCCTTAGGCAGCCTCAATTTAACCCTTGTGGGACCACCACCACCACCACCATCATCAGAGTCAACGATCACCGTTGATTTGGTCGTAATCGAAAGGTCAGAAACTGATCTTTTAGACATCATCATCATCATCTTCAGCTTCTTTGAAGTCGTAGCCGTAGTCTCGAGCACACCTGATCGCACCCTTCTAAGCGGACTTTTACTATTATTATTTACTGCGTCATTTGGACTAAATCCGTTATTATTATGTGGGAATTTTGGTAGCTCAAAAAGAAGGTAAATTTTTCTTGGTTTTAACTGAAAATCAAGATCAAGAGGTTTTGCTCTAAGATTATAACGTATGAAATCATCGGAATCGAGCAAAATATGATCAGGGTAATCTTTGATAATGTCTATAACATTGGTTGGTATCTTCACTCTGAAGTATTCCCCGTTTAACTTCATGATCTTTGCTGATGATTTGCTTCCTTTGTTTCCTCCTCCGATAACTATGTTGTTGCCCATTATCTCCCCTCTAACGATAAGAAATGTGTATGTATGACTTGTGGGTTACGACTTAGTATATGTAGTCTATATTATATGATCGATTTGAGGTAGAGATTGTATAATATATGGTGGAGGATGAATGATTATTAATTGAGTAGTAGTATGTTTTTATATGGTGGGAAGTGTAATGATGGGGTGTCCAATGTGAGTGGGCTTCTAGAATCTAGAATGTAATATTAATCATGGATAATGGAAGTGTGAATATGAAGAAAAGAAAAAAAAAGGGTTGTCGCATAATTTTTAATTTGTAATGTATATGTCGATTAAACACTATTCTTATTAATGTAATAAGACTGTGATTTATTTTGGGTTTTGTGAATCGACGAACCATTCATATAATCGTGTATAATTTGATAGAAGACGTCTAATTTAATAATATAATAAGCAAATTAAAGTATGTGTTACTTGGTCTCGATCGAATGTTGCCCGCTATTACAAGATTGTGGCCGTGGAAGAAGAGTAAGTAAACGGAATTGCGCGCGTAATCGCGTTTACTTGTTTCATAAGGTTTGCACATGGTAGGCACGTGATTGGGATTTGTGGTATGTGATGTATTCAATGGCGTGAATGTGAAGCATATTTTTTGTGTGATCACTCGATGGCGTGAACCTTGTGGTTGCTAATTGCGACGTATATATAATACGTCCAATTTCGAGAGAATATCTTGGCCATTCACATTGGAGAAAAAGGTAAACACACATGAAATGTTTACGGTTTATACAATACGGTGCATATATTAAATTGGCGATCTAATTGCAGATATATAGAAATAATCCTCTAATTCTAAGTTTTAGTGATGTGAAGATACACAATGGTTCAATTAGCAAGACTTCAAAAGTTAAAAGGTCGGTAGACAAATGATTATTCTCATTTGAAAAGATGGTCTCCCGTGATAATAGTGCAAGCATTACGTTTACTTTTGATTTATAAACCATGGTAGTGATAATTAATTAGTGAAAAGAGAATTGTAACATTTTGTGCTCATTTTTTACTCGTTTTTTTACGTTTTGTTTGAATTTATGTCACACATATTCAAAAGAAGGCAAAGTATCATATGAGACGGTCTCACGATAATTTATTGTGAGATTAAATTAATAACAATTCTACAATGGCTGACAAGCCTTGGTATCCATTGTAAATAAATACATCCTTGGCAATAGGGGATATAGCCTTGCCTTCCAGTGTTTTACTTATACAAGGGATTCGTGAAATAATGCGGGTCTCCAAAACAAATGTAAATTTTGTAGTAACTTTTAAGCACCATTGAACCCAAAATTGATGGCACTCATCAGCAAGAAGCTTGCAAATCCTATCCCTGGTTCGCTGAATTCATATAACTGCACCTCTTTCAGTTTAGTAAAAAAGGACGGGGCTAGAGATTCATATTTGTCACGTCGAGGAATAGCCGGCATCTGCAACACAATGAGTTAAAAGAGCGAAAATAATGCAAGGACTAATCAAAACTTAAAAGAGAAAGATACTTTAGATTACTCACCCTTATAACGAGTGTCTCCAATTGTTGAAAGAATTTCACCACATTTCTTTTAGCGCTTTGATATTGTTGAAATTCAAGAAACTTGTCGAAGAGATAAGCGTGCCAGGATATTGAGTAATACGTCAACATGTAGCTCACTGATATGCTCCTCCTTGGTAAGAGAAGGAGGGACCTCACAAACCACCTTGTCGCACTTATGGTTAAAACCTTCAATTACCTACTTGGAAAGATACAACATCTTTAGACTCAGTGCCTTACAGGCTCCTGTCATAAGGCGAGGTAAGGGGGTCGGATGCATGCAAGCCTTATCCCTATTGAAACGTAGAGAGGCTGCGCACGGATTACACAAAATGAAAATTGTTTCAAGAAACGCATCGACTGATTGCTACTTCACAAAATAAGAAGTACAAACAGTTTTATGAGCCATTTTTCTTTATTCCATTATATCCCAAAGACCTACTTGGAAAGATCAATTTTAAAATTATGAGTGTCCACGGAGATTACAAAACCGGATGCCCTGATAAAGCTAGATCATGCAATACATGGCATTTTAACCAAACAAAGTAGAAAGATTACCTTGCACTGATTATAATGTTTGTCTTCAGAAATTCTAATTCTTCTGCTCCCATATCCAAACCATGCAGCCACGATATACTAACAGCGGAACCATTTGACTAAAACAAAGGGCCAAAAAAATCTGGACACCAAAAGTATTCATGAGTTTATTTGGAAGCACACGCCAGCTATGTTCATTACTCAAAATGAACAAAATAGGGTCGGTTTCTAATCACGACATTACACACAAATTTCTAAAATTGTGTAGATTGGGATTGTGTAAGTTGAGAATGGACTTGTAACTTTACCATCTCTCAACCAAACAACTACTCCCAAGTTGGTTTTTGTCGACCCGAACGGCCATTCAACAAGTGGTAGATTCGTTGTTTTCATTACTTTACCATGTCTTTGGATGTAAGATTTGTTCTTCTAACCAAACATACAATTTGTTGTTTTTCATTACTTTACCATGTCTAATTTGAACTATTTAGCCTGACATTTGGAATATGAAAGAACAAGTCTTACATCCAAAGTCTTGTTTATCTTACATCCCAAGTCTAATTTAGCAGATAATCATAATTTCAACTACTAGAAAAATGACCAAAACAACGAATGCTCCCTTTCCCTTCTTTTCCAATCACATCAACAAACCAATCAAGCTGTGTACTTCAAGTAATTTGGACTTGTCAATAGAATGAATATAGACTAATTAGTAATTACTTCAAAGTAATGGCATGTAAACTAACGTTAGTGCATAGGAGCAGCTAATGTTGCGAAACCGAGGATATGAGAATTCGAACCCAGGACATACAACCTCCATCATGTGAATAACTTAAACCTCAAACAACCTAATTCAAATAACATTAAACAAATAAAAAGAAAAGGCATGATGAGCTCAATAATCCCAATTGAACATCATCAAAACATAGAAAAAAAAGCATGATGAGCTCAATAATATTTTATTGAGAAATCACTGTGAATGAAACACAGATTTTCAAATACACAAACAAAGAGAATAGATTGAGAAATTGAATTAACTTACAAGATAGCTCGACCTAGCTTGCTTTTTTCGAGATACGAACCTAATTTCTTGTCCTATGACCAGTCTCGAAAAGGACCCTTATAACCAAAACATTTTTTGGTCAACCCAACTCCGACGGTTCGACCTGACTCAACCCATTTAAGACTAACGTAATCTGATAAAACTTAAATGTGTGAGGTATTGCCATATTGCCTCCCAAATAATTTCACCCCTCTCAAACTATCTTGAATCATCGAAAAGAGTGAAAAGAAAGTCAAGTCCAAAGTTAAAGACTTTTACTTAATCAGGCATCATTCACACTCCCCCAACTCGCCTGACACTTACAAAGGCGGCTTCCAAATTTATCGCTCACATTTAACAAAACAAAAATGGATTGTTATTGAAGCTTCCTCGTTAGTTGGGGAATACCGATTAAAACTTTGGGTCAACTCCCAATCTTCTGGAATAAGATTGTTTTTCTCGTTAATTCAATTTGTGTTGTAGGTAATTGTTCTTTGTTCAAATTCAGAATTTTATTAGCTTGTCTTTATATTATGGTAAATTTGAGCGTTTAGGTAAAAGGTAGATTTAGATTTTTCACGGTTTGTTGAAATTTGATGATTTGGGTGATGAATTATTAGGTTTAATTGCGGAAGAAGCTTCATGAAATCGTCAATGGCGCAACCTCCAATTTTATCGATTGCTTTGCCGTCTGATACTGGTCGTGTTCTTAGCATTCAGTCACATACTGTTCAGGTAGTAATTTCATCACTATCTTATGATATAAAATTTGGATTTTTATCATGTTCTTGTGATATATTGGGTATGAAGTGTGAACATTGTTGAAAGTGATCATATAAATGTTTGATTTTTTTTACCAAGTTCATAGGAGTGTTATATAAAGTTTCGATTTTTACCATAAAGTTTGGATTTTTATAATTTTCTTGTAATATACGGAGTAGTATTGAGTATGAAGTGTGAACATTTATTAAAGTAATCATATAAATGTTTGGATTTTTTTATCAAGTTCATAGGAGTATTATATAAAGTTTCGATTTTTACTATAAAGTTTGGATTTTTATCAAGTTCATATAATATAGTGTGAATATCGTTGGAAGTGATCATTCTCTGTTCCAAATGTCGGAATTTTAGCCCTGAAAGTCTGAAACTGCTTGTGAGTGAGCATATTCTATGTGTGGTAAATGCCACTGTGTTCATTATACTTGATTTTGATTAGAACTTGGTGCTAGAGTATCCACAGGATGTATGTAGCTTAGGAGAATTGATGGAAATGAACCAAAAGAATAGAGAGAAATCGATCATTTTGAGCTGATAGAGGAATATGATCGCCAAAGAACAATAATTTAGATTATATTGACCTAGTTTGCTATGTTTTTGAATTATTCTGGTAGAGAAATGTTGATTTGATGTCTGTGTAATTGAAGCTTCCTGTTCTGAGCTAGATTATTTGAATCTAAAAGATGAATTCTTTCTAATGGACCTGAATACCTGATCATTATATCGCTAAGAAACCACGAGAGTTGGAAAAAGATGACATGAACTCCTTCCTAATGATTTCGGCATCAAATTATATTTTTATCAACAATTTGGTAGTCATTCCGACCACCTGAACTAATACGGAGTAGCAGCTTAATAAATTTTGACTATGTTGAGGCTGTTTGTTTTTTTTAGAAAATATCGTAGGTGAGCTTCCATAAATATATGCAAGTCATGTAGAGTTGATAATGCCTGATGCGTCCAGAATTAATAGCTTCAGTACAGTGCTTTGATATGAATCACCAATGACTGATGTGATATTTTGCTTTTCTGCTGCCACCTTTTGAAGGGATATGTTGGCAATAAATCCGCTGTGTTTCCACTTCAACTTCTTGGATTTGATGTTGACCCTATTAATTCCGTCCAGTTCTCGAATCACACAGGCAAGCTGTTTTTATTATCTCGACCCACCATCAGAACTTTGACAAAAAAGGAGCTCCTCTAATTTTTGTTGGACTGGGGTTTATGCAGGATATCCGACATTCAGAGGGCAAGTTTTGAATGGGAAAGAGCTATGGGACTTAATAGAAGGTCTCCAAGCAAACAATCTGTGTTTTTACACTCATTTATTGACAGGTAGTATTCACTATTGTTTCATGGATATTTTTTATTTTCTTTTCTGAACCTTTTCTGACTAGATACCAATTGGTATTCAGTTGGAAAAGAACAAATGTATACATTTCCACATAGACGAGACTACTCTTGCTAATGAGAAGGTGGAAAGGGCATAAGAGAGTGCTTGTTTTCCTCTTATCCCCAGTTGTTGGAGCCTGTTATATCACAAAGTATATGACTTGGTGGTCTTGAGGACTCGGGGTCCTGCTGACCAAGCCATATCTTTGAGATATGTCATTTGTGTTTCGTGATGGTAGACATCAGGTTAGATGTGATCAATTGTCCGTGTGAGGAGTTGAGATTGACAATGCTCAAAGGTGTCAGTTGGCGCTTTATTTCATGTTTTGAAATTAGACATGATTCATTAATTTTGTATGCCTGGATCTTAAAGGTTCTTAGAGATTTTTTTTTTTAAATTGTTTATTTCTTTCTCTATATCGTGAAATTAACTTGCTCTCTTTCTGTTTTTGCAGGATACATTGGGTCTGTCTCATTTTTGAATACTGTACTAGAAGTTGTTACTAAACTACGTTCTGTAAATCCTGGACTTATCTATGGTAGGTCTGTGTCTCTGTGCCGAATGTAGTTTTTTTTTTTTATGTGTCTAATGTTACCTTTGGGTATGTTATACCATATTGCTTAAATCGTATGGCAAATGCTTAAAGCTGCTTTCTTGATGATAAGTTTCCGCTCATTTAGAAGTTCGACCAAATGAAGCTGGATATGGGCAATGAGTGGAATGAAATTTCCTTACTGATACTGACTGGGATTGGTTTCAGCGAATGAAAAGAAAGTATTATATGGTGGTTCATCTAGACAAGAAATCTAGTGTAAATTGGATGTTCTTGTTTCTTGGACAGACTCCGAATGAAATGGTTATTTAAGTCTTGAAATACTATTGTTGTGTTTTTTTGGGTGTCTTTTGGCTACTTTTAATTGCTTCTTTATACTATCTGCTAACTCTGGCATACCATGTCCTCAGTTTGTGATCCAGTCATGGGTGATGAAGGAAAGCTTTATGTTCCTCAAGAGCTGGTGTCAGTATATAGGGAGAAGGTGAGTGGTTTATCTATTAGCCCATCACTATGTACAGGGACCAACATTTTTTTTAGACTATCATTCGAACAGGGTTTTTTTTTTTTTTTTTTTTTTTTTCACTTGTGGTTGTCTTTTGTTACCATGCTTTCTTGGAGAACCTAACTAGTCTTTGATTTTGAACCTTGGTTGATAGTCTGTTATTCTTTCGGAAATATGCTTCTATGAAACTGAGTCCCTGCAAATTGCAGTGCGAAATGCTTTTCTTGATCATTTGATCAATAGTCTAGATAGATATCCTCTAGTCAAGCTAGGGGAGATACAGGGGTTCTCTTTTTGGGAAATATGTCTAGTGAAAGTTAAATATGTGTTTGATTATATGATACATGGCTTAGTAAACGTGATCATAATCCATAAAGTTTATATGATAGTGCATTGTCTTGCATACTACAATCTTTTTGTGGCTGAAAGTGTTATTTGATTCTGACGTTCATCGTCTTAACGCTTGTGCGCTGGCCAATTATTTCGTCAGTTGAATGGAGGATTGGGGGGCCATTGTTGAGTTAGTTGTATTGATTTGTATTTTTCTTGTTTCTTAATTTATTAACTTCTCTTCAGTCCTTCACCACATATCTCCCCCCCCCCCATTGAATAAGAACTAGTTTAACTGGGTGGTTTGCTGATGATTAGGTTGTTCCTGTAGCATCGATGTTGACTCCTAACCAGTTTGAAGCTGAAATGCTGACTGGTTTGAGGTACCATCCCTTCTTTGTGTTTCTTTGAAAGATCTACTAATTTGTATTCTTAACGTTGATTTTCTGTATATTTCACCCAAATGTAATAATGCGAAAGATATTACCTTCGTTCCTGTCCCCTTATCCCTTCTCTTTCCTGAGTTCGTTTTGATGTTTTCCTGTAGTAGGTAAGCTGAAGACAATTTTCTTTTATAACCTTAAGATGTACTATCTGTTGTCTTTTTGTTCAGAAAGTATGTCATAGCAAATTTTAGTTTTGAACTCTTAGCTGGATGCGAAGATAGATAGTTGATCGATTCCACCTGTCTCCAAATGTACGGTACTCCTTCAAGTTTGGACTAGAAGACAGTGACATATGGAGACAGGGGAAGTTAACTACTCTTTTTTCAACCATAATTCTTCTTGTTGAAATTTCTTTTGTCATTAAGGTTCTATACATCTATTGTTATGATCTTCTCTTTACTGTGTATCATTTTTATTTTCGTCTAACATCTAGATCAAGTGTCATAACTTTGCCAAAGTTCATGCTCACAGGATTGTGTCAGAACAAGATGGTAGGGAAGCCTGTAACAAACTTCATGCAGCTGGACCAGCTAAGGTAATTTTTTGTCAAAGATTTGTTAGGCATGCCACTAAAAACAGATTACTTACTCCATGCGACAAGATATTCAGAGTTTATGCCGGGATTTCATGTGTTTACTTAAATAGAACTGTCTCGGTGTACATGTTTGTCATCACGTCTCAGTCGATCTTTCAATAGTTGTACTTAGTTGGTTCTATATCAAGTTGTGATGAGTATGAGTTGATATTCTATACAGGTTGTGATCACAAGCATAAATATTGATGGTAGCCTCTTCCTCATTGGGAGCAGTAAAAAGGATAAGGTATGTTGCTAAATCATAGGTCCATAGTTTTCTTTGTTAGAATGAAAATTGAAATGACTTGGGACAATTTCTATTTTATCTTGCCCATTTATTGTTGACAAAGCATTGATGCTGATGCTTCATACTTATGGATGGGAACTTGCATGACTAAGCTTGTGAAGTCTGAAACTGAAACTGATTTGTCTGTATATTATCTGTCGAAGTGTTCCGCTTTGCTTCAATGGTCTGGCCGTCTGGGGAATGCTTCAGAATCTCTAGAGTTAATCTAGTGTGTATTGCCATTGGAGCTACCCCTTCTTGTTATTTCTTGTATCAGTTGTTGTGGTCCGCGAAAAAAAGTTTTTGATGACGGCCCTGTCCTGTTTTGTATAGGATCAAGCTCCTGAACAATTTAAGATAATGATACCAAAAATTCCCGCCTATTTCACGGTATGTAGCTTCTAAATAAGCAGTCTCTCATTCGATGCTCTGAGGCAGAACGAGTAATTGACTTATCAAATATGTGAACCCATTCACGTGGTGTTGTGTAGGGAACAGGAGATTTAACAACTGCATTGTTACTCGGGTGGAGCAATAAGTATCCTGATAATCTAGCAAAAGCAGCAGAGCTTGCAGTTTCAAGCTTGCAGGTAATTGCCAGTTTACGTTCTTTGCCTTGGCATCATATCAAAGTCTCAGTATTACAGTCCTTTTCAACAAGATACACATTTGATGTAACTTGTGTTTAGAGAATACTCTGATCTGCTATTGACATGATACATTCGACTCATGAGCCTTCTGCGCAGCAAATAACTAGTTTGATGCTGGTGTTTCACGGGATTGAAATGCTAATGGTTTCACGCATTTTTCACCTAACTGCTCCGGTGCAATTTGAATCATTAAAGACCAGGTAGTGTTTGTTCTGCAGAAGAATACTCTGATCTAAACAACATATTTTTCAGGCACTTCTGCAGAGGACAATTGATGACTACAGAGCTGCAGGATTTGATCCCAAGACCAGTAGTCTGGAGATCAGACTGGTTCAGAGCCAGGACGACATCCGCAACCCCCAAATTAAGTTCATTGCTGAGAGATACAAATAAGATTGTATTGATTATAATGAACCAGCTATACTTGAACCAACGATTGGATGTTCGGCCCTTCCTACAGTATGTGATTTCAGTTTCCATCCTTTTTCTTTTTTTTTTTTTCGCAATTTTTCCTCTTCTTCACAACATATTTTCCTTGGCTCAATCGAGAAGAGCACTTAGCAAAGTTTATTCAACGAGAGCGTGTTTCCGCTTTATACAATGACAGAGCCAAACTAACGAAAATGATTCATGTACGCTGCCATATGAATGATACATGTTTCACATAACCTGAAATTTATAGTTTTACTCACTTCTACTCATCACTAGGAGCAGACCACTCATTTATAGTACAATCTTTGTACTCTTCTAGTCTTCTCCCAACGTAATTAGCAAATATCACTTCGATGACTGTTTTCGACTCTCATTGGTTGCGACTTTCGATTGTGAATTGCAGGAAGAGTCAGAGATAAGATGAGCATATCCCAAGGGAGATCAGATTGGTTCATTGCTGAGAGAGACAAATAAAAAGATTGTATCATTCATTATAATGAACTAGTTTGTTTCGCGACTCCCAACCAAATTGAATGCATTATAACCGTGACATAATACTACCGCGTACACTTACTTACGTGAGGCATGACATACAACAGGTTCCAGTCCTATATGTATGGCTACTTGATTCAGTGATTCTGGATTATTAGTCGAACAAAACTTCTTCTTTACACCATCCATGGAAAAGTCTAACAACGAAACAAAAACACCACAGAAACACCTACTACTTCATGTGTTGATCATTCCCTTCCCGGCACCGGGGCACGTCATCCCCCTCATCGACCTTACTCGACGGTTGCTTGGCCACCGTGACAGCCACCTTAACATCACCTTCTTAATAACGCTACCTTGTTTATCTCTTCTCCAACCTCTTCTCTCCTCCTTTCCCCCTCCACAATTCCAACCTCTTATTCTCTCCCCTCCACCCTCTGATACTACATCACCCACGTCAAGGATTCGTGCTCTACACGCTTTGTCTGACCCGATCATATCTTGGTGTGGGTCCCAACTGAATCCTCCATGTGTCATTATATCTGACTTCTTCTGCTCTTGGACCCACAAGGTTTGCTGCCATCTTGACGTGCCACGTGTCGTGTTTTACCCATCAGGTGCTTTTAGTTGTTTAGTTGTGTACTCTATGTGGCAATCCGTACCCGACAACCCGACAAATGACCCGGATTTTAAGGTCTCATTCAATGACGTGGCCGGGTCACCCGTTTTCAAGTGGTCCGAGTTGTCTTTCTTGTTTCGTAGTGGAAAACCGGGTGACCCGGATTGGGACATATTTCGGGCTGACTTGTTGACCAATCTCACTAGTTTTGGAGCCATGTTCAATTCGTTTTCCACGCTGGAAAAAGTCTACGTTGACCAACTTATGGCGGAGATGGGCCATAATAGGGTATGGGCCGTGGGCCCACTTTTACATGATGATGTGGCACAGTGTGAGGAGGTGATGACGTGGCTAGATCAAAAGGCAGATTGTTCCGTTGTGTATGTTTGCTTTGGGAGTCGTACCTCGTTGACTAATGAGGAGTCAACGGTTTTGAACTTGGCGTTGGAGCAAAGTAAGGTAAAGTTTATATGGTGTGTTCGAGAAGTAGATGGTGAGGAGGGAATGAACACCAATACCAATACAGGTGGGTGTGAGTGTGATCATATGAGTCATGAAAATGGGCTTATAATCAAGGGTTGGGCACCACAACGTGCAATTTTGAAGATCGAGTCGTAGGCGGATTTCTGACTCACTGCGGATGGAACTCGATAATGGAAGCCATTTGGTCGGGGGTTGTCATGTTGGCTTGGCCCATGGGCGCAGACCAGTATTCAAATGCTCAGCTTGTAGTTGGCCAGTTGGGTTTGGGTTTCCGAGTGAACTGCGATAATCCAATGGGTGTTCCAAGTTCGAATGAATTAGCACAAGTGCTGACCAAATCCGTCACATCCACACAACCAGAAAGGGACCGAGTTATGAGGATGGGAACTGCAGCTACCTCAACAATTAAGAGTGGTAGCTCAGCCACGAATTTGAAATTTGGACCAATTTATTAAAAGTTTGTGTGAATGTAAATGTAACATATGAAGTGTTGCTTGCAACTTTGCTAGTGATTAGCAATATTTTCCTACTATTCGTTTGGAAAATTCATTCTTATTCTTGTGTCGTTTTTTTACGAAAGTGCCAACACTTAATCCCGTGTTTTAAATCCCGAGTATTTCAACCTCTCGTACCTACCGCCGTACTAAAAAATGGGCTAGCTTTACAGCCAAAAAAAGAGTCCAAATCCACTAAATAACCGACCCATAATCTTCATCAAATAAGACGTGAAAAAAAACAAGCGGTAATTCTTACTGTTCTTGTCAACTTCCCTTCCGAAAAAACAAACACCCAGAAACTTGAAGAAGAAGGAACAGTAAAAATTTATTGTAGAAGGAAAGAAAACAAAGAGATGGAGGCAGAAAAAGCAGCAGAGCTTGTGAAATACGGTTCAACTCTTCTATTTCTCGATGTTCCTCAGTACACTCTCATCGGCATTGATACCCAGGTTCTACACTTTTTTCTGGGTTTTCTTTACAATTTTTGTGTTTTTTTTTGTGCTGGGTTTTGTTTATTTGGGTTGCTTGTCCTTCACTTTTCTGGGGTTTCTTCAAAACTTAGTCTTTCTATTGGTTATTTATGTGGTGCAAATGTGCAATTGAATCAGCCATATCATTCATACTTTTGTTGTTGTAACTTGTAAGGTAAGATATTAATGAAATTAGCTATAATCTGATGTTTTGATGATATATGCTGGAATTTTTATCTGAGAGAGTGGTGAAAGTTCTTTGATTTTCGTCTGATTTCTAATTGGTATTATAGTTTATAAATTAAAATTTGTCAGTGAAGTTTAATTTGATTTGTAGGAGATAAAGAGTGGAAATTTATTTAATTTTGAGATTAGTATTGTGAGAAATTGGAAGTTGTGAGGGGAGGTTGAAGAGCAGCTGGTAGAAATTTGTGATGAAGATTAGTGGCTTAATACTCAGAAGGGTGGAACTTTTGAAAAAAGGGGTTAGTTGTGAATTTTCGTTCGCTTAATCGTGTTTTTTGGCGATTTGTTGAAAGTATCTTGATTAGGTTGATGTATGTTAGGAGCTGTTACATGTCAATACTGTTTTATTAACTAGTGTGACACTGCTCAGGCATCCCTGTGTCTGAAATTGATGCATTTCCCCCTTATGAGCTTGGACAATCATTTCCCGGGATTAAGATGTGAATAGTTGCCGTCACAGATTGACATTGTCTCGGACGTTATTTGCTAATTGCTATAGCTTGCTATGTTAAATTTCTGATTAAGGTGAATACTTTTGCTGATAGGTTTTCTCGGCTGGGCCTATTTTCAAGGGTATTAAGATGATCCCTCCTGGCGTCCACTTTGTATTTTACAGCTCTTCAACCAGGTATGCTCATGATACTTTTTTTTTTTTTTTTTTTTCTAAATGCCGAAGATCATCCATTTCACAGCTGTTATGTGTTACTGTTTTTACTTTCAGTGGTTTAGCTCATCAGATTGATAGCTTAACTGATATGGAGGTGTAACTTAACTTGCAGAGACGGGAAGGAGTTCTCTCCTGTTATTGGCTTCTTTGTTGACACAACCCCATCTGAGGTTTGGTTCTTTTCCAAGTTCTATGCTTTATCTTTTTAATTCTAGTCAATGGCGGGATCTCATTTGTTTTGTGACCTACAGGTGGTGGTTCGGAAATGGAATCTACAAGAGGAACGGCTGGTCAAGGTTCCAGAGGAAGAGGTGTGCACTTACTATTACTGATTGTGACAAGTGCTCCATTTAATTGTTCTACTACCCTTTTGTGTTATGCTGTCAGATTTTATTAATACCAATCCTGCCTGTTTCATTATAGGAGGAGAGATATACTCAAGCAGTGAAATGCATGGAATTTGATCGACAACTTGGCCCTTATTCTTTGAGTGATTACGAAGATTGGAAGAGGTTGTCAAATTACATCACTAAAGATGTCATCGATCGTATTGGTATGAGCTATCCGTCTATCTTGTGGCCTATGTTTTACTTTTTTATGCTTGAAAACCAGCCAAGAGACCAAAATAACTGAAGTAGACTGATGTTCAGTAATGACCTCTGCGTATTGTGATTAGAGTCGGACAATATAGATAATATACGTTGTATGCTAATTAATGACGTAATTGATATGAAGGTATCGGCTTGCTGCATATTGTCTTCTATAGCTATGTGGCTAGGCAGTCTGAGTTTATGACTGCATCTGTGTCCTGCATTATTTTTATCATATTTGTTCGATAAATTTTTTTTCAGAAGCTTTGAAATCATTGACAGCTTTCTATTATCTCCTCTTATGCAGAACCTATAGGAGGGGAAGTCACAGTGGCATCTGAATCAAGCCTCCTTGGCGGTGTTTCTAAAACCACAATGGAGAAAGCTTTGGCTGAACAATTAAAGAACAAGAAGTTATCTAAAAAAGATGAAATTCCAGAAACTAAAGTTTGCAATAAAGGATGTTACTACACGTCAATTCCTAGAGTTATCAAGGAGAAAGGCTTGTCTGGGGTAGAACTTACATCATTAAATCTTGATAAGGTATTTCTGCGGCAACACTTTTTCTCTAGCCTGTATGTTCTGCTAAGCTGAGATTATCAATTTGCATCATTAATTTCAGTTCGTTGTATGATACTTTTTGCTTGCCCATTCAGACTCATGTCCTGGAGAATATTCTTATGAAAGGGTATGATGGTGTTGAAGACAAACTTCTTGGCGAGCTGCAGTTTGCATTTGTTGCATTTCTGGTATTTATGAATCTCTTTCAGTTATCAAGTAATCATGCATTTTCTTTGGAGCATCCAAATGTTATTGACACTAGTGTCTTTTTCAGATGGGCCAATCATTAGAAGGATTCTTACAATGGAAATCTTTGGTCAGTCTTCTATTGGGATGTACCGAAGCTGTAAGTATGCTTACCCACATTCCTCGCTTTTTCAGTTAGAATGAGAAAATTAGTTTTTAATCACCCCTACGTGTTTGATTTTTGAATCTAATAGAGTATATATACCCTTTCTGCCCTTGTTTCTCCCTTCGCAAATGTCTTGAGTCTTTCTGAATAGTTATGCGAGCTTCTGAAGTCAACTTGGCTTTTAGGTGAATCATGCCATTTAAAAAACCATAGCATCCCTTGGGAATTCGAGGGTTATATATGTGGCCCACATCCTTGTTTTCTGCTGCATGCATCAATAGTAACTAAAGAACGAAAAGAGAAGACAAAATCACACGCACTAACAGACACACATTGGAGGGATGTCTAGATATATCTTCCTTTTAAGTTACCTATTTTTATTACTACTTCCGATTTCAAAGCAACTGACCATTGTCGCCTTTGTAAGCTCAGCCGAACTGTTCTTATCATTAAAAAAACTCGAGAATCTTTGATAGAGTACATTGCGATGGTTCCATAGCTTAGATAAAAGTTTGTGTGAAAGCATGATGTATGTAGAGAATACTAGGGGTGAAAGTCCTTGCTTTATTATGTTACTCTTTTATCCTGACTGGCAAAGTCAGAGTCTCCAGTCTAGTGTTTCAGTAACAGACTGACGATTATTGATCTAGTGACTACTCATTATGCAATGCTCTTACTCCTACTCCAAACCTTTTGTTTCATTACGAGTGTTAAGGCTTTACTTTTTTGTTCTTAAAATTTAACGTCAAATATATCCTCACAGTATGCGTTTGTTTAGCGACAAACTTACCAGCTGTTGTTTTCAAGCTTAGTATATGCCTCTAAGCTGTTTTGTTTCTTTCCTATGGTCTAAGCTTAGAATTCTCTGGATTTGTTTTTTGCAGCCATTTCATACAAGGAGTCAATTGTTTACAAAGGTAAGATCTTGAATTCTATTGTTTGGCTCAAAATTTACTATGTTACAACCATTCCAACCTTATATTGAAGCAGCAATCTTCAGGAAACAAACAAAAATCAGCAGCACTAAATTTCCTTGTCTAATTTTGACACCACTTGTTGTAGTTCATCAGATGCATGTACTACCAGCTAAAATATGGAATTCAGAGGGAGTGTACGAGATATACGGAGTTAGAGAAAGAGTCACCATTGGCGTTGGATGATTCGTGGTTTTCAACTGATAGCTTTCTGCATCACCTTTGCAAGGTAATAATCTTTACCTAATATGTGCTTTGCTTATATCTGTGGGTTGGATTTTCTTATTTTCAATGGAGTAATTCATTAGAATGATAAATCTTGGAATTAGTGAGCCAAAGCGGTAAAGCCATGTCTCCAGCCATGTACCTGAGATGATTTGTCCGGGCATGGGCTATGGCAGATATCACCCCATAGTCCTTCATATTCAGTTATTGAATAGTGAAGATCCATTCCCCATTTTCTCATTCATCAAATCGCCTGTATGACTTTGGTTTTCATGCTTCGTGGACCCATAGGGCTGTCAAGTCACATGAAGATCCCACCCCCTGTGTACATCCTAGACTTTAGCCCGCTGACCCTCAAAAAGGATCGAATACTATTGTGTGTTTGAAGGGGGATGGGGTACTGGACCGCAGTTAGAGAGTATAATATGCTCAGTAGCATCTTTGGCTGCTAAGACCATAAGAAATTGGTGGTCTTTTCTGATATAGATTTAGGCTAGCTATTTGGCTGGTTAGTAAGTTTGACATCACAAATTACTGATTCGCAGGATTTCTTTTCACTGGTCAGTGAAGCCTCAGTTGTTGATGGTGATCTTTTGACATGGGTGAGTATACTTTACCTGGCTTGTTGTATATTATTTATTTCTTCTAATCACAGCCTGCTTCATCTTTTTATTTGAAACATTCGCTCCTGCATATTGGAACTGTATGCATGCTTTCACGTTTTTTCCCTGCGGAAGTTATTTGCCAGCAGAGACCCCATGGATGCTTTTTTTTTTTGCTTCTGCTGGCGCAGTATGAGTGGACATGTCTGGATAAAACTGCAACACATCCTTAGCTAGTTCATTCGCTGAACTTTATGCTATGAGTATCACGATTTTTTTTCTAAATCCTTTATGCTTGACTATGTTATCCTTGTTCAATGTCTCCTGAAGCAACACACCACTGTTTGTACATTCTTGCTTCCTTGTGACAGTCTTTCTGAATTCGCTGCTTAAGCATATGGAACAATGAACCTTTGTTGCTCCGATTACAACCGAGGGATTTCATCAGTGTGAGCAATTCTGCATCATCTAACATACCCAATATTGCATACCACACTTAAAAGATGGTGTTGGATCTTGTGTGGAACTGGGAAAACTAAGTCTTGTCTGCCTTTCAAATGTGGAAATGTATATGAAATTTGATGTTGTCATGCGCTTTCTGTGTGCAAGTGTGCAACAACTTAATGCACTGTTATATTGTTTGTATATATTTGACATTTCCTCCAATTTGAACAGACAAGAAAGCTCAAGGAATTGCTCGAGAACACGTTGGGGTGGGAATTCCAGCATAAAACTGCAGTTGATGGGTTGTATTTTGACGAGGATGACGAGGTCAGTTCTATTCCTGCTTAAGAGCACTCTTTTCCTGGTACTGCAATCCATTATTCTTTAGCATAACACTGTTCTCACCTCTCTGCGCCTGTTTTCACTGCAGTATGCCCCGGTGGTTGAGACGTTGGAGGAACTAAATTTGCCCATGTAACACATTTTTCCCTGCGAGTACCCGAGATGAATGAATGTCGATGAACGCCGGCAACTATGCCCCCAGTTACGGAAAGAGTGTTGATTGTACATAAGATAAAGACTGGTCTCAGACTTTCAAATGGTTACACAGTGAATCTTCTTGTGTATTCCTTACGGAAAACCCTTTTCTTTGTACATCCCCACCCTCTTACATGCAAACGTATTCCGAGAAAGCGTTTCTGGAGAGAGATAACGTCCGTAATCCGAACTACGCATGTTTGTTGACTCAATCAATAAGGTCATTTATGAAAACCGTATCCACGTCGTCCATAGATCGAAACTTGTATTTTTGGAAAGAATAACAATTGTGACACAGAGTACCTCTCACGAAATCAAATGAGATTACAAAAAATAAAATATTCCATCCAATTTTAACAAATACTTTGAATATGTGACGTCAATTCAAATCGAAAAGACACCTGCTCAACCGTAAACTCTAGTATAGTAAACCGAGCTAATCAATACTCTAGTATAGTAAACCGAGCTAATCAATTTCGCGGAAGGCGATACTAATACAGCTCCCACCACCAACCCGACTCGAACCCTAGTCCAGTTAACCGAACCATTGGCTCGAATAAAACGAACCATTTAAATAAATTACAGTTGGAAGTGGTTCGGTGTCGTTGGGGAAAAATGGCGCGAAGGCTTTGTGCCCGCTTCTCATCACTCCCATCTCTCTCCTCCTCTCGCATTTCCCGCTTTCCTTCACCAAGGTTTTTCCTCTCCTCTCAACTTCCTTTTTTTTCCTTGCTCTCTGAATTTTGTTGCGTATTTCAGAAGTTTTATAATTCGTATGTTTGGTTAATTATTGCACAGGTTCGAACTTTTTTGTGATTCATTTGCAGCAAATTCAACCCAATTAAATTTGCCCAGAAAATTTCAGCCCACATTATTTCAAGGTATACCGTAATTTTTAGGAATTTCTGTTGGTTTTTTTTTTTTTTTTATGCACTCTATGTGTTTGATGAAAGTCCCAAGTTAGTGAATTTGATTTTGTGTTTCCCTGTGTAAAATTTCAAGGGTCTTACTTTGTTGTTGTATATATTATGATTTTAAATGTGATGATTTTGAAGTTTTAATTATGGTCTACAAGCTTTGATTTTTGGTAATTTGTTTATGGATGGCGTTGTGCGAAAATCAGTGTCGTTGTACTGTTATTGTTAAACCTTTCTGTTTAAAAAGCTGCCAACTTTGGGCCATGGGAGATTGTTTTAGTGCTGTTACTTGGAGTTTGGGAGTCCGATTTGCCCTGAAATTTCTTGTTTTGGTTGTAATTTGAAGTGTTCAAGTGTCCTTTTTGGTCTGAAAGTCCTGTGTTCAGACACAAGGACGCCTGGACAGCAAGTATTTCAGTGGAAACTGGTGAATGAATTGTGTGTGTGTGTGTGTGTGTGCGCGCGCGCGCATGTGTGTAGGTGGAGTGTTGCATTGTATAGAATGTGCTTAAGTTTGGTGCAGTTCATGAGAAGCATAAGTGTAATTTTATTGGTTTTAGTATAAACTGTCTGCAGAACTTGAACTTTTCATAATAAGGAACTTGTTAAGCATTTATCACTTGAAATGGATCGACGTTTTTGGATATATGTCCAGTATGTTTAAGCAGGGTCAATTGCAGCGTTGTAGGTAGTGGGGCTTGACATTACTTCCTTCTCCTAGATTGACATGGAAATGATCTAGTTGATTGTATTGTATACATTAGGCTCAATCGTGTATACCTGCATCAGGGAGTTAAACTGATTTTGAGTTGGATTTTTTCAGCATCAAGATCATATGCTCGAGGTAATAGAAAGGATTATGATCTTTTCGGCCAAGGACCACCAGGTAGTAAAGAATTCAGGAAAGCTTGGACAAAGCAATTAGATGAAGAGGACTGTGTGTGGACGGGGAGTGAGGATGAGACTGACTCTGAGAAGCTAAGCCCTCTCGAGAAAGAAATCAGGAAAGTGAAAAAGAAAGCAAAAGAGCACTCAGATCGTATAGATGCTGATGACAGTGATGAGCTCTGGAGCGTATGGTCTGGGAGTGATGAGGAGAAGACACTTTGGACAGGCAGTGAAGAAGATTCTGATCGTGATACTCCTACGGAACCTTATCCAAACGAGAAGAGTGACGCGTACATAGACAAGTTGTTTGAGTTTGACGAAACACCTAAATACAGGACTCTCTCGGAGCTACTGAAATCTGAAAATGAACCAGAAGAGTTATCCCCTGGAAAAAAGGCGCGAAAACTTGCTGTTGAGAATGCCCTGAAGAAATTGAAAAAGGGGCCAGATGGAAGGTACTTGAATGTTTGGGAAGTAATGAGTGACTTGGATATTCTGATCGGAGCATTTGAGAACATCGTTTCTGGACCAGAGTATGCTGAACTTAGGCAGGGAGGCCCTAAGAAACTGAACATGGAGTTTTTCAAGGATATCCAAGCTAAAATGAGAGATCCAAATTACAAGTTCTCCCCAGAACTCAAGTTGAAACCCAAAACCAAAACAGTACCTAAAAAGAAATGGCAGAAGACGGAATCTAGACGTCGGAAAGATCGAAAGCGCTAATCCTGTCAACACTACTTGACCTTGGTTCAAGGTACTGGTACCTTACTACCTTACTTTCTTCCCTACATAGTCATATGGAGTATTCTATTATTCATGTAAATTTTTACTCTAACTCTGGGATGGCTGTTAACTATAACCAACTTTTGGCAAATGTCAAAGCTTGTGTTTCACATGTTGCCTTTATCTCGGATTCTGATGATTTAAAGAGATTCCTAGAATCTGCCATGTTTTTTAGTAGTCTTGACTAACATAGTAACATGGTAAGTTGGAACTCTGGAATTTCTGTCATTCTAACCTTAATATAAAGCATAGCTACTAGATATTTGATAAATTAACATTATTACAGATTGAAAGTTGGCACTTAATCTCTCATCTGTCTGCACCTAGGCCCAAATGAGGCGCCTTTTAATTAGTAGTAATACCCCTTTATAAGCACCCCAAGCATAGCCATCAGAACATCGCCTTTTGCGTTAGTACTGATGCTGCATGGGCAGATATGGATCAAGCATCCTGTTGTTGATGATGGCCTGCATGTTCTGAGGATTTGATCTAAGCAACGCAGCATAAGGATTTTGGTTGTATTGGGAAGCCATCAGATTTGCCATCATCACAGGTGATGGATGCTGATATCCATATGCTGCTGATCCTGCAGGGTAGTCTTGGAATTGCTGGAAATTATTCTTGAAAGAACCTCCAAGATCATACCCTGGATTGTTATTTTGACGCTCATTGATACCCATCCTACGCATCATGCTTTCGATATCACCTTGGTAATTCCCATCCCCAGCAAACCTGTTTCCAGAAATACACTTTAGGAAGTTTTCCATTTCCTTAGCATCCAATTCCGTACCCTGGTTCTCTTCATACCGCCATGGTCCATCTTCGAACTCTCCACCCCCGAGTAGGTTAGGGTACACCAGCTGGTCTATATTCTTGATTTTGTTCAGCACGTTCTGCTCTTGATTCTGGTCTTGCTTCTGGGACTTCTGAGACCAGAGCTCGGCGTGTTTCCCTGATCTGATCAGTTTCTTGATCAAAGTGGTGGAATCTACAGCCCCCTTAACTATGACCCTCTGCTGTTCTACATCTATGTTCACTGAGTAAACTCCTGATATCGAAATTGACACGTTTATTAGAACTGTTGCCACTGAAAGTCTGAATCACAGGTTTTCACAGAGAAAAGATAGATTTAGTCGTGAAAAGCAAGAGATACTTTAACTCAGAGACTGCCTTATAATTCTAGAGATGCTCAAAGTGTATCGTAGCTGCAGTCTGCAGATATAGACTAAGACACATAAAACAGTAGATAACGAACATGTTTTTTTTTCAACTAGTACTTTATTAGGCATTCCAAGCTTTTTACGAATGGTATAATGTGCATGAAATTAAATTTCTGATGTGCAGGAATTTTTTTATGGGACTGATTCTGTCTTAAGAATGGTATAATGCGCATGAAATGTCTCTGTATGTTTCCAGTCTACTTACAATTTTCGGAATAACCGGAAGTTATTTCAATGCCCTATATCTGGAATCAGAAATGTAGGAAAAATGGTTCTAATACCACCCTTTATTTTATAACAGGATGCACATTAACCATGCTTGAAAATTTTAGCTGATCAGTAGTTCAGTACAGACACAGCCACACAGCAGTGGGGGGTTCATATGAAATGTTATTCTAAGAAAAGGGTTACAAACCTTCAATCTTCTTGAGGATTTTCTGCACTTTCCGGCGGCAGCCGTGGCAGTTCACGTTCACTTTGAGCACATAAGTCTGAAATCACAGAACATGAAACTCACTTTAAGTAAAGCCATTACTAAAATTTACGGCCTTTCGGAACCCGAGAGTCGAAGCTAGACACTTAAAAGAGAGAATGACACACAAACCTTAATCTTGAAGACTTGCTGTTGTTTATCAGATGGTGGCATTGTGACAAACTCTTGAGATTCCAAGTTCTCAGTTTCAGAGCTTCTGCAATACGTTTGTTTCATACTACTACTAGTTTGGAACTCTAAAAACACAAGTCTTTTAACTTAACGCATACACTTGAGTAAAGTTCTGTTTGGCAACATGCATAAATAGTGAATCTCGTAGAAATCAAAGTAAAGTCTTATGATATTGACTAAGGGTCAGATTTTCAGAAAAACAGTACTAATTAGAACAGAGCCAAACACGGCTCAGGAATGTAGAGTACACTCTTTCCTCGTGAAGGTCAAATCATATATCCATTCCTTTACCAGATTTGGTATATTTTTTGCTTCACAAGCTTTCACATTTCTTTTTATTTTTTTTATAAGGGACTGTTTCTCCTTGCTTTGCAGTCCGACATTGATATGCCCTTTCTATCTTTAGCAACTTTTTTCTTTTTCTGCATACGATTTTAGGATATACTACTAGCCTTTTCAGGAATTATTGTTACCCTATTAATAAGTCCTTAAATAGTCTGTTGAGCTTCATGGATGTCACACTTATGTGGAGTAATTGATTAACCTTGGTGTTCTTTTATATCTATATCGTCTTTACGTTTGGGTTTTACGCGTGCGCCAAGAATAACTTTGGGGAGTTACTATGTACCGTCATACCGATACACTTAATAATGTTAGTGAGAATGTAGAATGCTTGTGTTTAGAATGTAATGTCTCATGAACTCTTTTAAATTCGTTGTTGATATATCACGTGGTTTCGAGATTTGATAGACATAGCGCATGCTCCAAGCTCGTTGTGCACACGGAGTTGTAGGTATGTGCCTATGTGTACCTGCACACTAAAAGACACATAGATATGGTGGGTCAAGCTTACGTCTCCATTATTTTCCATTGTCCTTTAGTATGCTTATTATCCAAGACATAGTGCTGCGTATAGCAAACCGCCCGGTACGATAGAGGAAAGAGAGTAGGGTCAAAAGTCATGACACGAAAATTTCAAAGAATCCAGATTCTTGAGGGGAGATTCAGATTTAGGGCTATTAGCCTTTTTCGCATATCGGAGATTTCGTGATCTGATTGTCAGTGCAGAGTTCAGGCTTTAGAATGCAAGAACCATGACTTGGTCCATGCATATGATATAAAATCATTTGGGCCTCCACATCACACGCATACACCTTATTGGATTTTTACGAGTACCCCTCCCTATCCCCACAATTTGTAGACCACAACATGTCAAGATGTATGTACCTTGTGACCAGTTTCGCTTCACTTCGACTCGAGTCACTCGACCTGAAAAACCCGACTTGCATTATTGATCGGAAAGTTTTGAATCTCATGATCGTTTTTCGACCATATACATATTGGACTCGGATTTAACTCCACTGTTTGTGTGATGAAGTAATCCACTAGTCAACCTTAATTCCTTGAACACTCTACCTTCTCTTAGACCCCTTTTTTGTTATACCGAATCGTAAACAATGTTTTGTACTCGAATGTATGCTCTATCTCATTGCAGGAAAATAAAACATTACCAAAGTTTTGATAATCGCTTTCCTATATACGGGAAAAAGGGTTTGATAACGACCATATGTACAGTACATGGCATTGAACGAGTCTGGAGGCTTTGTACTCTACTTTCACCATAGTTACAATCTTTGGCATCTCAGAAAACATATTTGCAAATCTGACATTCACACAAGAAAATATATTGTCACGCACAAGCTCATTATTTTTAGGAAGCCCTCAGGTGGTGGGGGTCCTCACCAGTGCACCCGTGAGCCGTAGTGGCTTGTGACCTACCGTCATCTATGACATAAGTTATTGTCAACTCGTCGTCGTGTGTAACACAGTTAGGCCACAATTTACGATTTTATATGTTAGTTTCCGTAGGGTATTGATGGGTTTATTATGAGAATACGTATACTCGTGACTTTAAAAGAGAGTTTCGGTAAGTAAAAAACGGTTGCTTATTCTCAAACTTTACTAAAGACTACGTATATTTTCATGCCAATTTCTCATACATAAAATGTTGGTTCATTAGCAAAGTAGGGTATGATTGTATGAACATAAATATCTAGGGTGTAAAAATAGGTACTCCTAATAAGAAATAAAAAACATAAAATGTTGGTTCATTATTGTTCAAAGGAGTCAATAAGATTCTTGTTGGGGAAGTTTGTACCCTGTGGTTGGTACAGTGCATGGACGGCTCTCTTTACGCCGGATCACCATCATTTTACCTTTCTTTCCTCCTTTGCTTCTTAATCATTTCATTACTATTTTTTGCATCTTCCTATCTTCATACTCTATTTCTCACATCTAATATTTCCTAGTCTAAATGCTTACACTAATACTGCAACATCGAATTTCGTTGTACCTTTTGGTTCGATAATTTCAAGTTTCAGTCGATTAACCTCTATATACGGGGTTTTGAGCATATGACTAACCTGTTAAATCAACCTTTGGCCACCATTTAATCTAAGGACTCATAGGAAGAAATCTTTTCACTTCATATAAGTATTGAGTAGAATACATAGTCCGATCGAAAGTCCCTCTACTATCAGATACAGAGTACGTACAACACGCATGCACTAGGCGTCTAGGCATGACATCATCTAGTCATATACGTACGTAATCATATCACAAAGTTTAAGTAAGATCGTCTTATCAAAAACTCGTCACTCATACCATGCATTGGAAATTTGGTATGAAATCTGTATTTGAGTTGAGGAGCATTCTATAAAAGCGTAACCTTTTATGAACTATGAAGGATATGGCTGAAGTAACAGTCGATCCATTGATTAAAGCTTCACAGTGAAGTACTATGCATAACATGAATTTTCTCAAGGTGGGAAGCAAGTCGCCGTAAGGGCATTAAGTGAAATGGACATGCATAAATTCTTCATAACTTTTACCCCAACTTAATAACTTTTCGTCGAATCAATCAAAATCTTATTGGTTAATTAGCTTTTGTTCTGCATACCAAAGTTACACGGAAATGTTACTGTTAATCACAATTTTTATGCCCTTTTGTCATCTTACTATGATTACTTTGAGTGAATCATAACCTTGCATTTGGAGATTCTTTGTCAATTTTATATGGGTGGGTTTTGTTCTTCTTGGATAAGTTTCTTGATGCCAGTTTGACAGGCAAAAAACTTGAATTGGTACCAAAGGTAAGGTTCGGTCTAGTGATAAAGACAAAAGCTTTGTAATTTAGAGGTCACTAGTACAAATTTACATAAAAACTCTTAAGAATGAAGTAGTACGCAGATTGCTTAATGTTGAGATAAACTCCGGACTTAGTTATTTGGTGGTTCTTTCGCGTGACATTTGTCAAGAAATTTACAAAAAATCTCAAATTCGAATTTTAAGTCTTTTTCGAACTTTAAGAGTCTTCATGTTCTAATAGTAGTTAATCCAAACATGCAAATCAATTTTGTTCCCTTAGATTGCTTATACTTGGTTTCTTTTATGCATCCAAAATACAGTAAATATTTACAGATCCAAAGAACGAAAGGAGTACTATAATTTTCGGATATGATTACTAGGAAAACACCAAAACTTCATGAAATCATGACATCAAACAAATAGGAGTCAAAAGCAGAAAATCACTATGTAAGAGGATTAGCTACTACTGTACTACTAGATGGGATTACATAATGGAAGGGATATATTGTCATCGAGTTGACCAAAACAATATGAATTAGACATATGTATATACATTCCTACAAACCATGCACATGGTTTGTTCTATTGAAAGCTACTCTGAAAATTACTTGTAAGCTATTGAGAGGACATCACTTGAAAATATCCAATTTGTTTGAAATTACCTTTTAACATGCTTTCTTTTGAGGATCAAATTTGGCCTAATGGTTAAAAACTCAACCTGTTCGAGGGTAATCTCGGGTTCAAATTCTCCTATCTCCACCCCTACAGGCTACAACATTAGTTTCTCCTTTGTACCAAAAAACATGCTTCTTTTTGACCTTGTGAATGGGATAGTTATTGTCTTTAGAATTCATTTAATCAAAATGTACTAGTAATGAGTGTGACTCAATAACACTTGGCTTATTCATAAAATGGATTATTTCACAATAGTATCGCATTATCCTCTATCATATTGTGAATGATATACAACTCCATGTATCATACATAAAATTGAAGTAAATGTACAAGTCACATGACATTCGCCTTCGAAAATTCACCACGTGTTTTGATCGATAAGATTACATAGCTCTATCAGAATTCGAATATTTATCGTATGCATGTAATGTGAATAGCTAAATAGAAAGTCGTCCCAAGACATGCACCAATGATCCAATATTGTAGGAGTCACACAAAAAAGCTTGTAGACTTGCTTGTATGATTGTCACGTAAAGCCACCATTTTCGCAAAACTTTCTTCTCCTTAAGAGTTGTCCTTATTCGAATGTGCCCATTAGTGCAATTTATACTTTGTTGTTCTTTTCATTTGCTTTTTCTTAACTCTCCCTCCTATTCGCATCCATTATCTTCTATTTCCCCACTTCTCATATAATATAATGATAATTTCATCTAATATTAGTAAATAGTAGCTTAATTGTGCAAAGAATCAAATGTTAATGACTTAAACAGGATCAAGTAGAAAAAGTTAGGCAATCGTCTTCAAATTAGACGTTCAAATTAAAGAAATGGGAAAGTAAAAGTTATGCTTAGTACATGCAATTGATTTTATTTAAATTCTTATAAACAAAAGTGATTGAATTCAACCTACTTGTGACAACTTATGTACCTCTATATGAAAATGAAGTCGGTCCGCCAACTATTGAGATTTTACATTGCTATTCTCACGCTCTTTTCTCGGAATTTGAAGAAATTAAAGTCATCTCTTTTTTTTTACGGTAGTCGTAGATTGGTCCTCTTTGGTGGAAGCATGACAAGTATGGCATAAATGATAACATTATGAATCTTTTTTACAATGCTATTCAGACCCCTAATTAATAGGCTAATACATGGTAAGTGTTCTTACACTACCTCTCTCTATTTTGACGAAATTTGATCAATAAAGAGACCGAGACGTAAAAATAAATGTCACGATACGAAATTACGAACACAGTGGATACATGAATAGAATTGGTTACATTATGGTACAAGCATTAGGGTTATCATCATTAAAGTATGTAGAGATGTTTTCTTGAGGTAAACTATAAGATGGATAAGCTTGAACAACATCTCTAACATAGCCAGTAGGTGCTTTTTTATCATAAGCTCCAGCAACATAAGGATATGTTACCAAGTTATGTTCAATATAAGGCCAAAACTCTGCTCTTTTCTTCCCTGTGTCCTTAATTTTCCTTAGTACCTTGTTTGGATCCACATGCCCTGTAACTGTCACTTTGCTCTGCTTCTTGCTTACCTCTACTGACCTTACTCCTGCAAAAAATGCACAAAGGCGCATCAGCCTTATAGTTGTTACTACAGCATGTGTGAGATGAATTGAAACCAAACGTATTGATTTTCCGTAAAACAGTATTATTAGTAGTTTAGTACGTACGAGTAAACAAGGTATCATATGAACAAGAAAAATTACCTTTGAGGGAGGTGACAGCATTTTTAACTCTACGTACGCAACCATCACAGTCCATTTTCACTTTTATCTCAACCGTCTACTACGACCACAACAACAACAAAGCGTTAGTCTCAAGTATCGACTATATGAAGTCGAGTAAATCATACAATTCCGAACATACAAGTATCTGCTTAGGAAGATGATTATGATTACCTGTAATGGTCTGCGCCTGCGCCTTATTGGGGTGACAGTGCAAAAGTTGGCAAGGTAGTCAAGTGCACCCATTTTTTCTCTAGGAAAGCAGAGCACATAATTTTAGCTGGAAAACTTAGGGAGTTTGTATGTATATATATACTGATAAATTTGTATTATTGTTATTTGAATGTCACATAAAGTAACAGGAATAGTTGTAATATAGGGCCAATCTTATTAATCTAGTATGTTGACAGGAAGTTTAGCCAGGGTAGAGTTGTAGGGTGGTCTCATCTAGTTCCAACTTTCTTTCTAAAAGCAAAAGTACATGCTAAATAAATGTATGTGGGGATGCACGAAGTTGGAATATTAACCTACTAGGGAGGTGAACAAAGAGCTCGAGATCTGCTCGGTTATGTAAGCTCGAGCTCAGGCTCAGAGTGAAGCTCCTCGAGCCTAACAAATTAGGCTCGGGTTGAGCTTCCACAGTTGCTTGAGTAGTCTAAGACGAGGGAAGGACAATGAGGCTGCTCGAAAATTACTTGGGCAATCGAGCTCTTAATGCTCGTAGACAATTGTTACACAAAAATGAAGTATGATACATAGTACTTCAGGAAAAACTGCCATACTGGAGTACAAAGTTATACAGACTGAAACATTAGCGTTGCCTTTTCAATATATAAGGTTACTTAGGCTGCTGGATCCAACATACAAATCAAAGAATGATCTACAAAATCCTGCTCTTTTGCATGTTTAAGGACACCACACTCAGATAAGTCTCCTTCTGACATTCCTGCATAGCTTCAGCATTAAGATCGCGCATTTTGCTTCTTTTCTGAGGCATTTCAAGTGTAGTAGTACGACGATCTTTTTTTATCTATGATGTTGCTGTTGCAGCTACAATGTCTAATCGCTTCAACTTTTGACCTCGGGTACCATTCCAGAATGCACCTGCAGTCACGACTTTCTTTCCTGGAAGTTGTACTTCTAGAACCTGCACTAACACTAATATCAGGTTTATGTTCCTTAACGTGTTTTACTAACAATCAGAGGGTATCAAGAATATAACCTCCAACGCGGTCTCTTTGCCACAGCGGAAGATCAATGCACCATTGCCAAAAGTCACCTCATCCTCATCACCCTGAATGCTGGTAGCACAGGAAACTCTAGTCGTAATGACTTTAAGATCTAAAGTTTTTGATGGAGTATTAGTGACACCACTGATAACTTGAACCCTCGCCCGCGTTCCTGGCCAACCTGCAAGTGCACGAACCTGGAAATGGTGTAAATGGTGTGTCATTTCACACTGAAACTGATGAACAAAGGCAAGTGAGTATTACCTTATTATGTAGAACAAAAGCCTCCTGATCAAATGATAGCCACGATTCTTCTGCAGAAATCTGCAGAAAAGAATGAGACCCACAAAGGCTTTAAACAGTCAGCAGAACATATAAGTTATAACAACTAAATGTATCTGCGCAAAAGAATGAGATGAAAAGGAACTTAGAAAGAAACCAGTAAAATTTGAAATTGTTATATTGGGAGGTTGTGGGCGTAGGATCGACAGATACCTTCGGAGCCAAGGTGGCATTAGAATCATCCTGAGGTTGAGCTGTAATACTTGCTGTTCCGTCAAGTATGGAAGGAAGCTCACGTACTAGGAGTTTTGATCCTGTATAACATACAATGCAAGTATTTTAGGCAGGCAAACTATAGGCATTTCACATTAACTCAATGCAAATCTGAAACATGATTAGAGACTGGAAATTAGGTAAAATCGCACAAATATTGCATAAAGATTTCAAAAATGAAATTTATTAACAAAGGAGGTTGACTGACACACCAAGATCAAACAGCAACTCCAATAAATCTGGTGCCTGCATACAGATCGATGAAACATGATTTTGTCAGTCTACTGCACTAGTTGCTTACTATCGCTTAAATGACAGTAAACAGAAAACAGAGGATCCTTCTTCAAATAAGATTTTAATATTTGACTATGTTGCCTGTCGCCCAATCGAAGACTCCATCTTGGCTAATAGCAAAACAAAAACCGTTTACTATTGAAGTGTTCATAAAAAAGTAAGGTGGATTAGGATTGGTACATCACCAATTTAATGTTTAAAGGCAACATTAAAATGTAATAGTTACACAGGCTATACATGCTTGGAAGACGATTACATGATTCACATCACAGTACTCCATTCATGTAGAAATGAAAAATGAAGTAAGCGCAGTTCATGTAAAGCCTGTACCTTTATACTATCATCAACGCCAACTGTTTCAGACGCAATGACAGGACCGGAATCCAGCGCTCTGACAGTGAATGCTAATGAAACGCCTGTTTCCTTTACACCATCCTGGAAATGGAGGGCCGATTAAAAGCTAGAAAATTTGATGAAATACATGAAGATACATTAGAGCATATCAACCTCCAAAGCTCTCTGAACAGGAGCGGCACCACGATAGAGGGGCAGCAAACTCGGGTGTAGGTTGACAGTGCCTATGTAAAAGGGGAAACAGGAAACTTTTAAGTTTGGGGTTTGGTATAAGGCATTAAGAGCAGAAAAAGGAAATCATACCACAGGAAGAAGAAAATAAAAGGATCTCATGGACTGTTTACTAACAGAAACTAAAGCTAGAATTTAGTAAAATCAATCAAACAGGTACAACAGGGGGGGGGGGGGTTATAACATAGTTTTGAATGAGCTCTCAATCATGCATTAAAACAGACAGATAGCTTACTTCCTGCTGCATTATCAGCATGTGTACTTTATTCCGATCCCCAAATTCCTCTTTTAGCTAATCTATAGAGATGACTCTGAATCTTTGGGCGATCACTACTAGTCCACTAGAAACTGACTTATAAAGCCAAAACCTTTGAATGTTAGAGGAACTAAATGTTTCTTTCAACTGAATTACCATGGACAACCTATAGAAAATGAAAGTGTACATTTGCAACAGTAAACAGAACTATAAGAAGCCAAATCATACATCTCTCTCAGCTCTACCTCCCCCGCCAACCCATAGATAAAATAGACAAGAAACAATCACATTAAGTTGACGATCAGCTAAGAGACTGTGTACCTCACCCGTCAAACCAACCATAAAAGCTAAGTGGCAGGTACAAACCTTGTGTTGGAATCTTCAGAAACTTGGTGGGTAGAATATTGCCATATGCTGCTGTGATACATAGTTCAGGCTCCAAGGCTTGTAAATTGGCCAAAAATGATTCCTGGACAGCTTAGCTACATTAAATTATCAATCCATGACTATTCCTTATGTATTTAAGAAAAATTATTAAAAAAAAAAAAAAAGACCAAAGCAAATAACTTAACATTCTGATTGCATATTATCTTGTGCTATTCTAGAACTACCATCTATACAGACATGAGGAAACATTTCATGCCCTTTAGATCCATATAGAACCACGTTTCCTTCAATTAGACACATTCAAGTCACATAGCGGCTAGGGTACTTATTTGGCTCCTTTTATTTCTACAAGAGAGCATATCATTAAGGGAAGACTAACAGTGCAACACCAATAAAGAAAAGGACGCCATAAGGATGACAACCATATATAAAAGAAGAGCTAGAAATTAAGAGGTCAAGCTATCAGGATTAATTATATCTACCAAAAGGAGAATGTCAGGTGCTGATCTGAATGCAACACTGAGTCCAAATATACAGCAAGTCCGAATTAATCAACTTTTTCAATAATTTACATGACAATCCGCAAGCTTGATCCCAACTTAACATTTCCCTCCACTTACGTAAATAAAATTTACAAACATTTCTCTTCACTTCAATCCAAATACTTAAGGAAGCAATCATGATAGATTGTATTCAACAGTAAAAGACTTTTGTTTAGATGACTAATCGGCACCAAAAGCAACAGGGTAACACCATTTCAAAGAATGTAGATTGAATTCCAGCCTATTCCCAAACCCAATCTACCGATGTTTCTTCTAGTTCAACTGATCACAATGTTACTGTGACTTCAATAATCATTTCCAGTTGATCGGGTGGTTTACATTCAGGTGTAAGTTCATAACAAATGAGTATTAGTATGAATTCCGACACAATACCCAATGCCTCAAAAGCATCAACCTATGTTGACGTGAGTATATATATGTGATATCAGACAAGTAAACAAGTTTATCCAGGCATAAATTGATTAAAAGTAACTTCTATTATCACCTCGCTAGCACGCTGAGGAGTCAAAATGAGATCAGGCGAAAACCCTCTATCAGTAGCGTATTGTGCAACAGGAGAGGGCAACAACATTCTACCCCTATTCCTCTGAGAAGGCGGTTGGGTCACAATTGCAGCAACCTAAATCACAAAACCAAGAACCAATACTCAAATTAAGCAACTTCAGTACATCTCAAGCGAAATGAAGAACTTGAAACAACACAAAACTCTTCAGGACGCAACATAACCTCTGCAAATACAGTAACAAAATGCTCTATCCACAATAAGAGAGTTATGTTCAATGTAATCATCAAAGTTCAGCAATTGCATATCTACTGAAACAATCACTAGTACAATTGCGACAACAAAATGATTTGGGGTCGGCTAACATGAAACGTCAATTGCAATCCAATAAAATTAAAATGTCCAACCTTGGGCTACATTACATACCATTTTCAACTCCACAACATACAAAAGTTGAGATCTTTACAAACAATTTTAACATAAAACCCACAAGAAGAAAAGGTTGCACAATGTGAAGTAAGAGAGACCAGCCTGAAAACTTGAGTCTGAAGATTCTGATGCATTGAAAAGAGTGTCAAGAACTTTGACTGAAACCTGCAAAAACAATACAAACAAACATTAAAATTGTTGAAAAGAAGAGAAATATTGAAAGGAAGAGATGATGGAGAAATGGGGGAAAGAATACCTGAGGAGAACCCAGAAAAACCAAAGGCTTCTTCTTGAAGGTAGAGGAAGCAGCCGCAGGAGAAGAAGAGGGAATGCTGAAACTGCAGAAGCAGCGCCTCAGCAAAAGGGTTGTGTTCATAATTTTTCGGGTCTCTTGCTCCCTTCCCTTCAACACCCGCTATCTTAACTTTCTAGTACTCGTTACGCTCTTTCTTAATGTTGCCCAATGCCCCATCTACTATAGGTGAGTCGTGACTACTCGCGAGTTGTGAGTCGTTAGTCGTCTTTTACCACAATATCGATAATGTTCTGATACTTTTTTTATCTAGCTTTCTTCTCGGCGGGATCCCAAGGCGATGGAGTATATTGGTGCTACTTGTTTTGTTTGGTGCGAAGGCAATTATATTTTAGGTTGGTAGAGCGGATCATTTGTGTCATTTCGTATTCCACTCTATTTACCACACCAATCAGAATTTATAGTGCATGGATTATGATTTTCCAATATTTCCAATTGGTATGTTATCTGGAGTGGGATATAAGATCTATTAGGTTAGTACACGTCTCTTTTCAATTGTTCGGATAATGGACCAAGTTTTAGTTAAAGTTTTGATTTTTTTTATGGTATCACAAAGATTCAAATTTAATTAATTATTATGCCGAACTTCCACTGTGTGTTTGACTAATACTTGTTCAATACTATAATTGAAGTTAATCCGTTATTACTTTTACCAATCTTATTTACAATTTTGCTTTCTTATTATTTTAACGGTTTTCCTAACGTATACCCGCATGACACAAATTACTTGCAAAAATCTTGCTATACACACCATCAAAAAAAATTAGGAATAGCTCACAATTTTTTTGTTCAAATACTATAGGGTTTTGCGCAAAGACAATCTTCAATCTTCACCCACAATCTACCAATTTCCAAGTACAAACACTGCTGTATTGAGCGGGAGTAATACGAGTAACAAAGTTCACTTCTTTCTCCCTGGACAATAAAAAAAAACCAGACATCAAGATGGGTCAATCTCAAAGTAACACAGCATCAGCCAATGAGAAACCCCAGCCTTCTTCCATGGAATCTCTAATTTCAGGTCCTTTTTTATTTCTTTATTTAGTTTCTGGGTTTTGTTATTTGTTGTTTGATCATCACTTGCTGCTGATTTTGTGAAAAAAAAGGGAATTTTTTGCTTAATTTTATTACTGGTTTTATTTAGTGATAAGGGTTTTAATCATTGAGTTTGAGGCACATTGTATGACATGAAATTGATGATTCTTCAAGAAGATACTGGCTAAAATAGCTTCCTTTACTTAAATTATTGTTAGTTAAAGTTTTGCGCTTGAATCCAAATTCTGAAACGCCTGCTTAGTGGTGGTGGAATTAGAAATGGCTGCTTGTTGAACATCAAGTTGTTTTTATGGAGAGAAAGGTGCTTGGGGAGTTGGGGTTGTTGAAAGGTGTGATATTTGTGATTGAAGTCTCAAGAGTGTATTGTGATTGTGTTGGTAGTGAGTAATTGAGCCGGAGACCGTAGTGATTCGAGAAAAGGAATGGTCTTGGCAGATTAACCGGCTTAATGGTGGTAGGATTAGAGATGGGTGACTGACTGACCTTCGCTTGGTGAAGTGACATCAATTCGGCTTTGCGGGGAAAGGGAGGGTGGGGTTAGGTGATTGGAGATTTGCTGAGTTATGAACTTCATGAAAAGTATATTGTGATTGTCTAGGTAGGAAGATTATACTGGGATTGTCTTGGTAGTAAGTGATTGAGCCGGAGATCTTTGTGATTTGAGAGAAAGTAACGATCTTGGGAGATAGGCCGACTTTATGGTGGTAGGATCAGAAATAGAGTTTACTGATCATCTCTTGATAAAGTGGACATCAATTTGGCTTTTCGGGGAAAAGGAGGGTGGGGGGCTGGGTGATTGGGGATTTGCTGAGGTATGAACTTTATGGTTGAAGTTTTAAGAGTATATTGCGACTGTGCACGTACTAGGTAGCTAGTCATTTTTTGTGCTAGATAGTAGATAGTAAGTAATTGATTCGAGGAATGTAGTAATTTAGGGAAAACTATGATCTTTGCCTGCCATACTGCAGTTCCTCCAGTTAGGCCAAATTCTAAGACATTATGTTATTAATGCCACACTGGTAGTTGTACGTTCATCACTCAGTGGTTCCGGCTTGATAAAGGTGTCCTGCTTGGGAGTGGACCATCTCCATACGCTTTGACTGACCTAGATTGGGTTATTGGGCCATTGTACTATTTAATCCATGAGCTAAATATTGACATAGAATAAGGTTAATTATGTAACCTCAGATGTGAAGTGTATATTAGGAGTTATCATTTGTCAGTGAGTCAATTGTTGTTAAACTTTATAGCAACAATAACATTCGATAGATAAACTAACACCTGTAATCTGAGGTATAGGGCTATAGGCTGCAATTATATGTCCACTGTTCCCTTTTGGTGTATGTGACTGTAGACTTATCACTTTGCATAAACTTGCGATATGGTCTGATAAGTAGGATCTGGGTATAAACATGAGTTGAGACTTCCATTTTCTTCTCTAATCTCATCATATAGCTGAATGCAAGTGATGATTGGTGTCATTATTTTCTTGGACTATCTCTAAGTTATTTCACTTGCATTGGCTGTCTATGTCATTTCATGTTACTGGTTATATGCACTGTGAACTTTAAAGCTTAGTGTTCGTCTTTCCGAATGGTTTTGGGGATTTTGCATCGACGTAGGTATCTGTGTTTTCTGTCATTGGATTGAAAAGCTATTTCTTATTTTCGCCTGACGAGTATGAAATGCTGTTGAACTGGCAAATATATGAGATAAAAAAATTACTTGATTCTTGATGTAAAATTTATATTGTTTGTTTCTTTTGTTTCTGCAGAGGCAGTCGCATATGGTGGTGACGAGAATGAGGTCATTTAGCTTCAGAATTGAAGTAGCCTCTTTGTTATATGCTCAAGAAAGTTTATATTTTTATTGTAGGTAGTTTCTTCCTAAACAACTCTTTTGTATGTGTTCCAGTCTATTGATGCAAAAGCAGCAAAGGCACTGAAATGCCCATGTATTGCTGACTTGCGGAAAGGTTCGTGTGGAAGCCAGTTCTCAGAGGCCTTCCTCTGTTTTCTCAAGAGCAATGCTCATGAAAAGGTGAGTATAGTGCACCAACGGAAACTCTGTAAGATAGTCTGCCTCCATGCTTTTCTTTTCTGAAGTGCACTGCTTAAGCATAGTCGAGTATTGCACACAAAATGAAATGAAATTACTGTAACACTAGTTAAGATGAAGTTTTTGAATGGCTGAAAATTGAGCAGTTCTATGTCATCCTTCTCTCAGCTTTTCCTGAATCATTTTGCTCTTCAAAGCAGCGTTTTTTTTTTTTTGTGATCCTCAAAAACTTCTTCATAGCAATCATCATACTTTATGTTTGCCTATATACAAGTGCCTTGTTGCAGTTGGTTGAGAACTGACGAATCTCTATTTTTCTTTCACTCTCAGTCTGGGTCTTTTGGTAACTATGTCCTCTTGGTAATTGCCGAACACTATCAGTCTCTTTCTGATACCTAACTCTTTGATTCTACCTTATTTCTGGATTCTTTCTAACGAAAATTATGTACTTTTCATTGCCTTTGTTGCCTAGTAAGACTGCAAGTCTGCAACAACAGATGGTAAATCGAAGAACTCATGACACTAAGTTTATGATTGGTAGCATGTAATCAACCTTGTAATGTGATTCGCTTTGTAGTTCAAAATGGCTAGAAAATGCTATTATGAAGGGGGATCAGATTGATTACTTGATGAGTTGATGTCTTGAGGTGATGTAATGGTAATGATATAGGTTTTACATAACTATCATAATTACATTACTTGATCTTTTCTTGGCGATTATCACCTTCCCTTATCTCTCCTAATTCCCCACTATTCTTGTGCTAAATAGGTGGTAATGGACGTAATGGTGATTATATTACACCCCTCTCTGCTAATCATGCCCTAATGAAAAGCAAAGTGTTTGAATGGCCTAAAATTGCAGTCCTTTGTGATTGTAATCCTGTTTTTCCTGATTTCTTCCTTTGCACTTCAAAGCCGCTATTGTTTAAAGCACTGTAACTACTGATTATTGAGAACCTAGAATGGCTTTTGTTTGCTTATATCTGTACTCTGAACAGGTTATATTATATGAGTAAATCGGTTGTTGAATCTCTTATATTACTCCATTAAGAGTTGGTTCAGATGGGAATACAAGCAATGTGATTTTTAATATTTCTACATCCACATGCTAACTGCGAACACTTTCTCAGTTTCTTGCTTGGATTCTGAAATTCTGATAACATTTTGCCTGTATCTGTCTCCATTTTCAGGGTTCAGACTGTGTTAGTCCGTTTGTGGCACTGCAGAAGTGTGTAAAAGCCAATCCAGATGCGTTTCCCAAGGACATTAATGAAGACGAGCAAGACAATGAAGCGCGTATCCTTCGTTTAAGAATGGCCCCACCTACATGGTCTGAAGAATCACAAGGTCCTAAACCTAGGCTTTGAAGCAAGAAAGTCACCCCCCCTTGTGCCACTATCCTTCACAGCCTAACAACAAACCACCGTACTGGACAGTCCGCATTGAGTTGAAACCAGCAGGCTTTGGTCCATTTGTCGGAATCTTCCAGGAAAACTCAAGTCCCTTAATGCAGCTCGTTGCAGTTCATGTTTTGAGATGTCAGGCCAGGCACTGGTAAAACGAGTTTCTTCATGTTATCAAACTGACAAACTACAGGATCATCGATCAGCATTCTTTTGCTTCTCATACAGAACTGTTTCTGGCTTTTGGAAATGGAGATTTTAACTGTCATCGCTTCTAGACAATTTACTAGTCCAAAGACCACATGTTTACAATGTACAGCTTTATTTTCAGATGTCAGCCTACGCTACTTTTGCAACTTCTTCGTTGGAAATTCGGCGTTTCTCGAACCAGAAGGATAATTGTGAATGTGAGGGAGTATTATGCTTACCTTAATTATCATGTGTCGATAAATTCTCCATGTGTTAATTCTGCATCTTGAACATCACGCGACAACCCTGTTTGAGTATATTTTGTAGGCCTCAAATCAAGGGCCTCACTCAGTGGGTACATCTGGGAACACCCTTGATTCTTTGAGCCACGAATTATTCACGACATACACTCGACTGATGATAGTTTGTTCGAGGTGAGACGGGAATGGTAGAAAAACATTGTCGAGATATTTGGTTCGTTGAAATCGAGAATGTCGTTGATTGTAATTCCAATGTTTCGTAGTAAAACAATTCAAATCAAACTTTAAACAACGTAACCACCATGCTCTACGATTGAGATTCATTGGATCTAATCTATGCGCATACTCCGTTAAAACTAAATCGAATATCATCTTACCATCTCGTCCACCGTACAAATTAAAAATGTTACTTAGAAAACTTTAATTAAGTCGGCACGAAACTCGAACAATTTAAGTTAACTAGGCCGGTATAGGCCGCCAAAGAGAAAATACTATCGAGAAGGACAGAAGGTCTCGTCACCAAAGCGAGCCCTGTTTTGTATCTTCACTCAGAAGTTGCATCAAAAACAACACACACGACGTCGTTTTTCTCCCGCGATTCATTCAGTTCAGGTTTGTTCACTCAATTGCTTCTATTTTCTTTTTCCTCTCTCTCTCCTCCTAATTTAAACCCTTTTTCCCCCCCAAATTTCACACCGGAATCGAATTAGGGTTCCACTTTCTGATGTTAATTTCTGAAAAATCGATAAAGTTTCTGTCTTTTTTAGTGGGTTCACTTTTAATTAGGGTTTATGTTTGACATTTTTGTAGAAGTTGAGTATCGGAGAAGTTACAAAAATGGATCAACAACAAGATGATTGTCAGAGTGGTGGTGAACAGAAACAACATGATGAGGTAAATTTTTTCATTTTTCATTTTTTTTAATTGCATGGGTTATACTGGATTATGATTATGATTATGATTATGATTATGATGGTGTTTGTTTGATTGCTTTAAAAATTCGAGTTACGTGCTCGAAAATTTCGATATCGAATTTTGACTATTCCAGTTGTGTGCCATTGTCCAGTTGATGGGTTATATGGATTGTGTAATTAGGGTAATGATTTAGCCGAGGCGGAAATTATTAATGCGAAGACAATACAGTTGTAATAATGATAAAAAGACTCCTTGTACAATTGCCTTGGCTTGAGTGAAATCTGGCTCAGGGAAAAAAATCTTCACTTTAGAATAGTGTGGTGCACTAGTTTTATAGTGGAACTTTGTTATACAAAAAAGAAGGGCTTTTGATCGGGTCGTTTAGGTTTTGTTGCTGTAAAGTTATTTGAAGAACCGTTTATCACAACAATTAGAACTGTTGTTAGGTGAGTCACTCTACAACTTACATGTATCGGTAGTGGATGGAGATGGAACTGTCACTATAACGCAAGGTTCAAAATTCTCTGTTGCGATAAACTAAAGTTGATGTCTTTATTAATATCGTCCTGTCAATAGCCACTCTTAGACTGCCATTGAGCGGGTCCGGCTGAGGCCTTAAGTGGGAGTGCATCATCAGATAAGACTATACGTGTCAAAATGCGAGGAATACAATGAGATTCGGAACATTGGAAAATCAATGCAAACGGTTTCTGGCAGATAGTAATTTACATTTTATTAGACTGCACTTTCGTTTTGGGGGTTCTCATTTGGTGTTGGATGATGCCCTTGAGACGGACTATTTTTGTTATTTCTTGAAACTGCATTTAAAATTGATTCCCAGGCTGTCTTACAATATTTAGCGGATTTGTTATTTGATACTATGTCTATCCTATAATTAGGTTGATAGGCTACATGATGGCAGTGGTGGTGAACAGCATGGAAAACTAGATGACGAGGTGAGTTGTCTCAAGAATCCTGCTAATGCATAATGGGGGAAACTTCGTGTATAGTATTTTGATAGGTCGACTCCGTTTCTTTTTTGTCCTAAAGAAGTGTGCTCTAATAGTAGTTTAGGTATGTGTTCTTATGATTGCACTAATTGAAAAATGAATACCTTGCTATCCTGCCTCTTTGGTAGTTTGGTGTAGACTTGTAGTGTAGTCTGTTTAACAAAGTTTCATCTATAAGCTTGAATCTTTTTTCTCTTTTTGTTATTTGTTTAAATGAAGTTGTTTTGTTTTAAAAATGTTAATTTTAGCTTCAACGAGGGCTTGATTTTGTTTTAGCGTAATCCTCATAATTGATAGATTGATGACCTCTTTGATAAATGTGTTGAATGCTTTTGATAACTATGCTCTGTTATCTTTAGGATTATTTGTCGTGCATTGACTAAAGGAAGTTACGTAATTAACATTCTTTTTTTTGCGAAGGTCCTTAATTTTGAGGTTGATTGCTACTTTATTCTTTGCGGCTGCAGGAATTGGTTGCTCGTATTGAGGAGTATAAGAAGTCAATTGAGGCAAAGATGACTCTACGTCAAAGTAATTTGAATCCTGAAAGACCTGGTAAGTGAATGAGATCTACCTTTAGCTCTACCCTGGTTCTTTTGAAATCTGTTTCTCTTGTATTTCTTATGAAATAGTTATCTTATTATCCTACTTAGACAAATGAAGTACTTTGCATCTTTCTTTTAGTGGATTGGACCTTAGGGTGGCACGTGGCTTAGTGAAGGCCATGAAGCTTTACTTTCTTTTCTTGAGGATGAAGTCCATATGAAGTTATGTTTCTTGTGTATCTGAGGCTAAGCACTCTCATTGGAAGATTGAGCTGTGTCAGTACTCAGTACGAAGGCACATAGTTTAAGTTCCCACATTCTTATTGGAAGTTTATTTGACATTGTCCTTTTTGGTATTTAATGTTTTATGTTTTGAGTTCTGATCCTTTCTTTTCCTTTCTTGGAGATCCTGGTTTTCTAAGGACACTAGATTCCAGCATCAAACGCAACACTGCAGTTATAAAAAAGCTTAAGCAGATAACTGAAGAACAACGAGAAGGCTTGATGGATGAGTTGCGAGGCGTTAACATGAGTAAATTTGTGACCGAGGCAGTTGCAGCTATATGTGATACTAAGCTTAAAAGCTCAGACATACATGCTGCTGTTCAGGTAACTTGTTTGCTCCTGGGATTTGTTTGTTTTTAACATCTCAAGTTTTTTCTTATTGTTTTTCTATGTATTAAATATTAATCAATATCTTTGTTGGCGCATGAACTGCTTTGCGAGTTTGATTTTGATCTCATCTTGGCTTTTGCAGTTTGATTGGTTGACTGTTCACTGTTTGAATTTTTGTTTGTGAGTTTAATTGCTACCGCAAGCTCCCACATGGATCTTTGTGGTCGATAATTTATCTTCATGAATGACCGTACTAGTTGAACACATATCTCCATCTGTACCTTTTTTTGCTAGAAGACTTGTTATTTGTTTAATTTTCTTTTTGGGTAAGAGACCTTGTGCTTTTTGAAGAATTGCAGGGGAAATGGAAGGAATAGAAGTGGTGTTTGTACTTTTTAGTGCCTGGATTTTGCAGCATATTTTTCTATTTTGTGTTTCTTTTTTGGTTTTGGTAGCTGATGTGGTTTGACGTTGGACAGATTTGTTCCCTGCTTCATCAAAGATACCCAGATTTCGCATCAAGCCTCAGTTCGGGCTTGTCAAAGGTGTTCTTTCCGGGAAAGGTAGTCGATGATCTGGAGGCGGATAGAAACTCAAAGGCCATGAAGAAGCGTAGCACACTGAAGCTTCTGTTGGAATTGTATTTTGTTGGAGTTATTGAAGGCAACAGCATTTTTATTAATATCATTAAAGATCTTGCTAGTGCAGAACACTTGAAGGATCGAGATGCTACTCAGACCAATCTGTCTCTTCTTACTACTTTTGCACGGCAAGGAAGAGTTCTTTTAGGGCTTCCACTCTCTGGACCAGAACATAATGAAGAGGTAAGCTTGCTGCTTACACTTGGTACTTTCGTCTTCTATGCTAGTGTGTGTGTGTGTGTGTGTTGCTGTCTGTGTATGGCTTGGCTAGTGTTGGATGATCTTGACTTTGCTTGTGGAGTGTTGGACAGCGTAGTCTTTTTTTAGCCTGAAGAGCTAGGGAAGATATGTGTGCAAGTAATATTTTCAATGATTTAGCAAATTCATATTATATCTACCGCGTGTCTATTGTACACATAGATTATTGATTACTTGTCTTCAGTGTTATACATCTGCGGTCATTTATTTTTGGGTTAAGGTTTTGTTGATGTTATTTGTCTTCAGTGTTATACACCTAGCTGATGCCTTGCTATGATTACAGTTTTTCAGGGACCTTAGTATTTCAGCTGATCAAAAGAAAATTTTCAAGAAGGTCTTTTATGGATATTATGATACCATCGCTGAAGCTTTACAGACTGAGCACGCTGTAAGTTTTTAAAGCTTTGGACATTGTCCCACACACATATATAACCTAATTTTTTCTCCCTTCCACTCCTTTGCTACCTCAGTTTACCTTCTATCTATTATGTTTCTTTACCTTTAGACTGCTTATGTTATTCTTTTTCTGTTCTTGAATTGTTAGTGTTAAGGATATAGTGTGTTAACGTTAGCCATGTTTGTGGGGTCCATGCCTCCATCATGACACGGGCTCCGGGTTTTGTATATAATAAAGGATATTGTTTGTAGATATTCAATCTCACCAGGCAAAGTAAGAACTTATTTCATGAGTCTCATTTCCTTTTACTCACTCGTAGTGTCTTACGTATGTTTAAGCTTTATGTTCCTACCTCCCTTGTCATTTTTCCTTTCGGTTCCTTGCCTTGAATGGAGCCTATACATTCTTATTTTTTGGTTCATATCTATAAATTTAGTTGCACAACTGGTCTTTTCCCTTCTCATTAGTTTCTAATTCTCAAAATTTATTTGGTTTTAGTCTCTTCGGCATCTGGAACACGACAATGCCAAAATTCTGAATTCTAAGGGGGAGCTAAGTGATGATAATGCATCTTCGTATGAGAAGTTGAGGAAGTCTTATGATAATCTTTATCGCGGTGTTTCATCGTAAGTTCATTTCTTAGTTTATATTTCAGCTAGTGTTGTTTTTATATGTTTGACTGTGTTTGGTTGGTGTGCTTGTTTTGACTTGTCATTGGATAGATTTTTTACCCCTTGTTTTCTTCTTCTTGTTAGCTTAGCTGAAGCCCTGGACATGCAACCTCCAGTGATGCCAGAAGATGGCAATACCACCAGGTTGACAAGTGGGGATGATTCTGCATCTTCAGCTACTCGGAAAGAATCTTCCACTGTTGAACCGGTATGGGATGATGAAGATACAAGGGCCTTTTATGAATGCTTGCCAGATCTTAGGTTTGTTTTTGATATATATTGCTTCCCGCACATCTATCTCTAGGTTTCTTTTTTAAAAAAAGGCTAAGATATTTGACTCCCCCGTGCCTTAAAAAGGCGCAAATGGTGAGTCTTAGGAGGGCTATATACCTGCTAACAACTTTCTGTCTCCAGAGCATATGTTCCAGCAGTTCTGTTGGGTGAAGCTGAGTCCAAAGGTCATGAGCAACCCACAAAGATGCATGAACAGTCAGCTGTAAGGACTTATATTCTCTATTGGTGCAGCACTTTTTTGGTAGATCCATTGTGTACTGCCATATAGCTGCAAGTACAAATTTCATTTTTTAAGGAGTTTATCTTTTAATTCAAGTAAAATAATGCATCACTCTGTAGCTCAATTTTTTTTTTTTTTTTTTTTTTTTCTGGTTTTAATAGGAGTAGCTTAGAAGTTGGTGAATGTTTTTCTTCTGAAGTAGTGCCTTCGGATCTGAGAAGATCATGGAGGTTTAATTACTTGATGTTTATTTCTCAGGATGCTGCTACAGAATCTGATCGCAGTCAGACAGGTACTGAGGATATTGTGGAGTCCTCTTCAGACCCTGGAGCTTCGCCGGATGGCAAGTCAAATGAGAAAGGGAAGGATAAAGATGGTACAGTAAAGAACAAAGACGCTGAAAAAGATAACCGGAAAGAAAAAGACACTGATAAAAAGGGAGATAAAGATAAGGAAAAGAAAAGTCTTGACAGTACCAATTTGGACACACTTTTGCAGCGTCTTCCTGGATGTGTCAGCCGTGACCTTATTGATCAATTGAGTGTATGTATATTGGTGTATTTTAGAATTGATGGCTGTTGCATTATTTTGGCCATGTTTTTCACTTTGTTTGCCCTTGAGATATAAGGTTTATTTTTCTTATATACATTCCAGGTGGAATTTTGCTATCTTAACTCAAAGTCAAATAGGAAAAAGCTTGTGAGGGCATTATACAATGTTCCAAGGACTTCCCTTGAGTTGCTGCCGTACTATTCGCGCATGGTGGCGACATTGTCAACCTGTATGAAGGAAATTGCCTCACCGCTCATGGGTTTTTTGGAACAAGAGTTTAAAGATCTCTTTAATAAGAAGGTTGTTTTGAAGTCCGTCTTGTAACTGTCTTATTTTATCATTTTGACAACAACACAACAATTGAGCCTTGGTCTCAAAATGATTTGGGCTCGTCTATGTTGACCATCATCGTGGCTAATAATTATGTTGATAATCAATGATTTGATCACTTCAGGATCAAATGAATATTGAAACGAAGATCAGGAATATCAGGTTCATTGGAGAGTTGAGTAAATTCAAAATTGCTCCAGCTGCCACTGTATTTAACTGTTTAAGGGTATGGTTGCTGAATTTCACTAGTAGTTCTGTCTTTTTTAAGATAGTTTTTTGGTGAGTTTTTTTGCAATATGATTAGGGTTGTTGCCAATGGTGTCTATAGTACCAGTGAATCAGTTATGCTTGTTAGTTTTGTATGGTTTGCTTTTTGTTTTAGAGCTTAATGCTATATAATTTGTAGGAGTATATTTTTTTGAAGTTATCTTTGTATGCTGAAGTTCTCTTATCTGCTTCATATTAGTTCAAATTGGATATTGTTGACTTTAGAATCGGTATTCACCTTATTGTTTGACGACAAGTTTTGTAAGAGTTTTCTTAAACCTCACTACCTCAGGGCAATAGATGAAATGTTGAAAAATTACGGAACTTGTATTGATCTTTTTCGTTTTAGTGATATGTGATCATATTTGACGCATGATAGACTGATCTCCTGATTGTATGTTCTGCAAAGGACGTCTAGTAGTCTATTGTGGATCCCTGTCTTGCTTTTTTATTCACACTGTTGGTTTTGCTTACACAGACTTGTCTGGATGACTTTAGCCACCATAACATAGACGTGGCTTGCAATCTTCTGGAGACATGTGGGAGGTTCTTTTACCGCTCTCCTGAGACCAATGTACGCATGGCTAACATGTTGGAAACTCTTATGCGCCTGAAAAATGTAAGGAATTTGGATCCTCGTCATAGCACTCTTGTTGAAAATGCTTATTATCTGTGCAAACCTCCAGAACGACCTGCTAGAGTCTCTAAAGTTCGCCCTCCGTTGCATCAGGTTTGATCTATATCCTGACTTTATATTATTTCTCTATTTATTTGCTTAATGATGGTGGTGATACGAGGCTTTTTGTGTTGGTATCTGCAGTATATTAGAAAATTGCTGTTCTCAGATCTTGACAAGTCATCAATTGAGCATGTGCTCAGACAGCTCCGCAAATTGCCCTGGAGTGAGTGTGAGCCGTATTTATTGAAATGTTTTCTGAAGGTTCACAGGGGAAAATATGGGCAGATTCATCTGATTGCATCTCTGACTGCTGGTCTCAGTCGCTATCATGATTACTTTGCTGTTGCTGTTGTTGACGAGGTAGCTTTTTGTAACTATGAACATTTTTGGCTGTATGGCATTTTCTTTTAAAGTTATAAATCATGAAAATTTTATGCTCTGAAACTTTTGATACTGCTCACATCAATCTAGGTTTGTCTTAAATGAACTTTACTCTTGAATCCTCTTTTGTCGAGGAATTTTAATTGGTAGTTACATACTGCTGCATAAGACTTGAAAGAATTTATGTACCTGACGCGAGTTACAGGTTTTGGAGGAGATAAGGTCGGGATTGGAATTGAACGACTATGGGATGCAGCAAAGGCGTCTTGCACACATGCGTTTTTTAGGGGAACTGTACAACTATGAACACGTGGATTCATCAGTGATTTTTGAGACACTCTATCTTATCCTTGTTTTCGGCCATGGTACAGCTGAGGTATTGATCTATAATCCTTATGGTACGCTTATTTGTCTGCTGCAGTCAAAATGTTGGTTGTGGTATGAGCATTCCATATCGGCCTATAGGCTTTTACTTTAGTTTATCTTTGTGAATCTCCATTTGTATGGTTGCCTACCTGCTGTTGTATCTTCTCTTTGACGAGTCTTATGTCAGTGTCTAAATCGCAGTAATGGCTTGGCAGTCACATCATAAAGTTGTTAATTATGAGTTTTTCCGAATTCGAATAAGGCTGGATGAAGTTTATTTTGTTCTTATTATTGAGAAAGAGGTTCCTTTTAATTGGTGAATTTTGGGTTTGTCAGTTACTGACCCTGAGCTCCCAAGTTCAACTTGAGACTAGAGCCAATAAATAGGATTTCCCTTGTTTCTTTCCTCTGCAATGCTAGGGAGGCTTGGGCTCAGCTGGGATCATTAAGTTGGCCTTACTTGTTACGCCTTACCTCATTTCTGTACTCCTTGCATGGCTGCATGCACCCGCACGGGCCTGCCTTTTTTCCCATCTTATGGTCCCCAGGTCTTTTATATGAAATAGATTATAAAACTAAAGGACTATTCCCTCTGGGTTTGAATAGAGGCTCCCACAGTTTCTACCATCAAATTTCATTCCTAATCTTTTTTCTTCTATCAGCATGGTGTTCTGGACCCGCCTGAGGATTGTTTCCGTATCAGATTGGTGATTACGCTCCTTGAGACCTGTGGACATTACTTTGATCGAGGCTCTTCCAGAAGGAAACTCGATCGATTTCTGATACATTTCCAGCGGTATACTTTAAACAAAGGTGTCCTGCCGCTCGATATCGAGTTCGATCTACAGGTACCTTATTCTACTAATTCTTCCCTTCTTTTGCTGTACCTGTAAGGTTTCACAGATACTTGTTATTTGGATTAGCTACTTACGAAGTCCACAGTACATTAGTCCTATCGGTGTGCCATATTCTGTCTTGCTCTCCTGTGTGTGTGTGTGCGCGTGTGTCTCGGTGTATCGATCTGACTTATCATATTTTTTTTCATTTAGGATTTATTTGCAGATCTGCGACCAAATATGACACGTTATATGTCGATTGAAGAAGTCAACACAGTTCTTACAGAACTAGAGGAGCATGATGTTAAGGCCAGTTATGACAAGCAAATAGAATTGGAGAAACGTTCAAACAGCATCACTCAAAACAGCAAGGCTAATGGTCAACCCATGGCAAATGGTGTTGACGGAAATGGTGGTGTACATGATGCAACAGGGGATAGTGACACTGACTCCGAGAGTGGTTCAATTGATGCTGAGGCTCACAATGACGATGGGGTCTTGGATGATGAGAATCATGACGCTGGGAGTGAGGCTGAGGATGATGATGAAGAAGAGGTCGGACCTGTTTCTGATGAAGATGGGGAAATTCATTTTAGAAAGAAGGCAGCAAACCTAGATCCCAAGGAAGAAGCTGAATTTGATAGAGAGCTCAAGGCTCTCATGCAGGAAAGCTTGGAGTCACGTAAGTTGGAGTTGCGTACTCGACCAACACTTGACATGACTATACCAATGAGCGTTTTTGAGGCTTCCTCAAAGGATAATCATGGGAGAGTAGTTGAAGGTGAGAGCGGCAGTGATACATTTGATGAGGAGAATGGAGGAAACCGAGAAGTCCGTGTCCAAGTTCTTGTTAAGCGTGGGCACAAGCAACAAACAAAGCAAATGTACATTCCCCAAGAATGCTCTCTTGTCCGTACCACGAAACAGAAAGAAGCAGCTGAGCTTGAGGAGAAGCAAGACATAAAGCGGCTGGTATTGGAGTACAATGACAGAGAAGAAGAGGAGCTTAATGTGATCAATAATCAAATAGCAGGTTGGACACAGGGTGGGACTGGCAGGAATGCTGGTCGTGGTAGCATTTGGGATGGAACTGGTGGGAGACATTCTGGCGTACGTCGTTTTCACCATCATTCAGGCGGTGGATACTATTATGGACGAAGAAGATGAAGCAGGTATGTTCGTAAATGTGACTACATTACACTTGATGACTTCTCTCGAGTTCTCGTATTTAAGCTGGACAGTATACTTGTCCCAAAACCGTCATTCTGGTTCTAGACTTCTGGTATCTAGATGTTCCTGGTTTGTGGGGAAGCATTCTTTTGGACTCCGGGAACAAGGATGGCGGCTTCCCTTACGCCTCTGAGGCTCTCCTTACAGTCGGCACAGCTGTTAAGCTGGCTGGAAGACGTAGCGCTGATTAACAGTACTTCCCATATTTTTATTATTCGAAAGAAAGGGCATAGACTTAGGTTCCAAGTGATTGTAACTTGTTTCATACGAGATTAAGTGGCACTGTAAATAGTTTGGTTATGTCTTCTCTTTATTTCTTCACCAATTTGTCGCTTGAGGTGTGTCGTTTTTGGGGGGTAAAACCTTAAAGCGTAAAACAGACCTTCTTAGTTCGCTCTCCTAGCAAGACTATAATCTCCCTTGACGAAATTTTCTGCTGTAGATACGAAATGACGAACTATTATCTTAGCTCGATACCAAATCCAAATATCGAATCCAGTTCTTATAATGCCGCTTTTGCATAATAACTACGTCGTTTTTCTTATTTCTCTCCATATTCCATTTAACCGTTTTTTAAAGGACAAAAATTCCAAATTTTTTTCGACGATAGACGAGCAGCTAATGCTGCGTGATTATTAAAAAAAGGATAATTAGTACGTAGAAGTGGTGGTGATTCAGGAGATGTGAAAAACTTAAAAAAAGAAAAAAAAATATCCGGATGAAACAAAATTCAGATTTACAGAAAATTAAAAATAAATAAAAATAAAGCTTCAAGAAGAAGGAAGAGGATCCAAGTCTCTCCCTGTGTGTGTGGGTGTGATTTGCACGAACTTACCATCCATCGCAAAGAACAAGAGGAGAGAGAAAGTGAGAGAGAGAGAGAGAAAGGTATGCTTCTCAATCTTCCCGCCCCCCAAAATCTAGGGTTTCTCAATTATCTGATTCCTGATTTTCCGATTCCACAAAGTTTAGTTTTGTTGTAATTCGATTCGAACGAATTAATCTTCGCAGTTTGTTGTGTTGTTGATGAAATTATTACTCGATTTTCTAGATCAAAAAGTCAGCTCTTTTGATTAATCTGATTTTTCTGCGTGTTGAAGAAGATAGAATTTGTGATCATCTTGTGCATTGTTTGAATTGAAGTGTTCTGCTTAAATTATTGTCAATTCGGTGTAGCTTCTAGCACAAGTTTTGAATTTAATTCCGATTGATTTGTGTGATTATTGCAATTGATTGTTAGCAAGATTAGATGATGATTGTTGTTGTTGATGTTGTAGTAGTAGTAGTGAGTTGCAGTGTGTATCAGAATTTACGGAATGTGTTGTGTTTAATCCGTCGATGAGAAGTTGATTGTGTTTGCGTAGATTGTCGGAGATTGATGTTCCGATTTGTTGATGTTTTGGTTGAGATTTGAGTGCGATATCTTTCTGATGAGTCTGTCGATATGCTGCAGTAATGATGACGAAGTATGGATTGGCGATGCTGCTTATTGTGTCGCAGATATGCTCCGTGTTGAGTTTTGAATCGACTGGACCTGCCTTTATGTGGTCTCCTCATATTGACATGTAAGGATCAACTTTTTCGAGTGTGTACTGGAGTATAGTTGACGAGGGAGGGACATGTGCATTTTAACGTGTCAAGTACTCGTACAATGTTATCACTGCATAGATACGTTTGTTGATTTTACAAATATGTCTGTAGCTAATTAGAAAATGAGAATCTTTCAGACCATCTACAAAGATATAGTCTTATACACTCTTGACAAGCTAAGAGGGGTCTTGTAGTTTGGTTTAAGTGCCTTTGTTCTATCAAGTAGTCCGAATTATGAATTTGAGTTACTTCTATTAGAAATAATGTGCGCGTTCTTTGTAAATTTACATTCAAAAAGATGTATCGGGAAATGTATTCTCGTATTTACGATCCTGCTTATATTGAACAGGGAACTGGAAGAAAATGTAAATTACCAAACACTGTCGTCAAAAGACTTAGCGAAGGCTGTTATGTCCCAAGGAAGCTGGTCAAACATGATGGTATTTTACTTGTTTGTGATAGATACCTCAACATTTTTATTTCTATTTTAGTCTATTTATTGCTTCCATTTTTTTGGTTACTTAATGGTGAGTTTGTTGTCACAGTGTGAGGGTAAAAGTTCTCATCAACCTGTGGATGTTGCCGTTGTCTTTGTTGGAAGAGAGGTATATTGGTCACTATTTTGCTTCTGATTTACTTCTTTGCTGTTAGCTGCCTGGTCTTACAATTGCAGGGATTACTTACAGTGATCGTCTGTTTTATGACATGGGCACACCAAACACTGTGTCAGCTCTACGAGCATGTTAGGTTATTCAAAGTATTAGGTGTACAAATTATAACTCACAATTGAGTGTAACTTGATGTGCTTTCGGAAAGGAAATGGAAGTGAATTAGGCATGTGGAAATTGGGAGGGACTTGTATGATTAATCCACTAATACCTTGAGTGAATGTAGCCCAAGACTGGTAAATGTCTTGAATGATTCAGAAAGTATTCGTACAGTTGCGGGTTGTATGGGAATCATTGAGATGAATATATACTACTGAATTGGTTTGGGAAGCATCTGCAGTGTGATACATACGGAAGCCTAGTCTGATTTGTCTTTTGATGATGAAAATAATAGAGATGATTAAGTTTTGGACTTGGCTTGCTGGGTTTAAAATCCAGTCTCAACTTTTGCTGTTTTGAAAGTTTTCTGGTTTGTATGCGCTTGTTAGGCAAATTTTCTATGATATAATTTTCATGAGGTTTGAACTATGTGCTTAACATTTCACTCCTCCTGTGCTTTTTGCAATTCATTTTTTATTTCTTCAATGGCAAAGCATGACTTTAACCTCTTATCTGTAGTTGCGATCGTCTGACATATCTGGAAATGTTATCCAAGATTCTTCACTTGTGACTTTGCTCAAGGTAATACCAGGTTCTTTGTTTACTTGTATGCATCCCTAGCGGCCTAATGTTTAGCGTGAGGATTGGTGTCTTATGGTTTTTACCTCTTAATAGGACTCTTTCACAAAGTCCAATTTCTCAATGGCGTACCCATATGTATCAGCAAAGGTGACAGAAGGTACCCTAGAAAGTTCTTTGCTCGGAGAGTTTGAAGAGTCATGCGACAATAAATTGGGAGTCGGGAGTATTACTGTTACTGACTCTTGCTCAATAGAAGACAAACAATTTTCAAAACTTTCAGGCATGCCCTCAGTACAGGTAGTTTATACTTGTTCATCTTTAATGTAGATATGCTGTGCGTTATCACCATTGTTTCTTATTCCGAAGTGGGTTAATGGATAGGAATATGTTGCCTCAATTATGGAGAAAGGGACCAAGGGCCAAACAGATTTGCTTGTGGTTTGCCACAGAGGTTTCAGTGCATTGAAAAACCTTGACAATCCACAACGTGAAGGTAAGTTATGATGTAAATAACGTGAAAATTGGGTGTTATGATTTAAGTTCACAAAAATTTCTTCATCTAGATTCCGGAATCCCTTATGAGGCTATTGTTATTGCAGGTGATGTATTCTCAAACTTGATGAGTTCATTGGACAACTCCGGGGCAAAGTATGCAGTACTTTATGTTTCAGATTCGTACAACCCAATTGAACATCATCAATTAGGAAGGTTCCTAGCTGAAGCTTCTGGAAATGCTTCTGCGGATTCTGTTTTCTGCAATGGAGTTTGTCAGATCAAGAAGTCCCTTCTTGAGGCTCTTTTTGTCGTAAGTGTCTCTCACTTCATTTCCTTTTTGTTCTTTCCCGTTTGCATTTTCTTTTAGATAGATCATTTCATTATAAGCACTTGAACTCTTTGTTTAGACCTATATATCTAATCGAGCAAGGCTATAAAAGCTAGATACTATTGAAAGCTGTATGCAAATAATGTGTAATTTTGCGGACTAAGGTGTTGTGTAATACCCTACGTTCTGTTCACGTTTCATGAATAAGATGAATATATGGTTTCAAGCCTTTTTGAGGGCTCCGGCTTCAGATGAACTAATCGTGTTTGCTGATGTTTGTCTTATGAATTACAGACCATAGTCTTGCTCATCATATTGATCTCTGGATTCTGCTGCATGATGGGCATTGATTCACCAACAAGGTTCGAGACACCACAAGAATCTTAAAACACTTGGTCTTATGGACGTTCTCTTTTGTAGCATAGCACCACTCCATCTAGGGTCGATTCACAAGGTGTTCACAGACTATCGAACAAAGAGGGAAATCAGCGTTCGAGTTGATGTTACGTTGCTGGTAGATGATGTATTATTATTATCTTTGGCCGGAGGGAGAGATGGCCTTTGTAAAATGTATTCATATGCTTCTTGGCAGTTTCTTTTGTTTGCTTCGCCATGATGTATTTTTGCCCAATTCGTTACTGTACACAACTTATTTTAATAAAGCCCCGCGGCTGAAAATGTTTGACATCAATAATGCACCAGTCTTGAGTACTGAGTCCGGTCTTCGTTACTCGAATATTGCAACGCTTCTGTGAGCCAAGCTCAACCATATCATCGCTATACGCCGATCATGAACAAATCTAGCCAGGTTGGGTTATCCTTATGTGTATCTTACGACATATCTCAAGTCAAACACTAAACTCTCGTCTTTTATAGTTGAAAAACTGGCCATTTTAAGTCGTTTGATAAAGAAACGAATCATCGATACACAAAAGTCTGTCATTATATGTCAAAACATGTCACGACTCACGAACATCCATGTTTCACCCCATAACGACGAATTTTGGTCTACTAGTTATCGGGCGAACCCGACACAATTGTGCGTAAAACTTACTCTACCAAAATGTTTATAAACTGAAGGAAGACATAGAGATTTCCATATTAGTGTTCTCTGACCTCCGACGAATTAACCGGGCACTCTCCCCAGTACTTCAACATCAGGTGATTAACTTTTTTCGTCAAATTTTGCACTTATGAAGCAATGTTGCAAATTTTCTGGGAATTTTATTTCTATTAGAATCAGAATTTTGCAGTTCAATCAACTATATGATCATTTTCCTGCTCTTTTATATAGCAATTTAATCTGGGTTTTGCTTAGATTTTGAATTGGTGCAGTAAAGTTTGTTCCTTTATCAGTAATTTTAGTCTTACTAATGGGATTGCAACAAAGAAAAAAACTTGTTTGGACGAAAATTAGAAGAATTTGCGTATTTTCTGCATTGGTTATGTGGTTCAGATCAATGGGTGTTTGCGTATAGCGTACGATTTAGTTGAAATTTTGATGTTTTCAGGCCATTAAAGGGACAAAATGCCCAAGAAGTTTGAGTAATGTGATTGGGTTAATTGGATATTCAGTTCATAAATTTGTGATTGAGTGAATAAAGACATGGGTGACAAGCTAAAACCTAACCGGAGGAAATCCATGGCGGGCGATTCTCGGTCAGCTCAGAAGTTATCAGAAATGGCCACAACTTCAGTGGGGAGATCTAATAAGGACTTGGCAATGCTGTTTGCTGGTGTACTTCTTGTTGCTGATGCTGTTCTTGTCTGTCTTATCATTGGTTATGTCCCATGTGAGTCAATTGCGAGATTGATGCGCCTATTTTTGGATATTTATTTGTCTTTTGACTGATTTGATTGCTGAAAGTTTTGAGTTTTATTTGCCAGATACTAAGATAGATTGGGATGCTTACATGTCACAGGTGTGTAACTTCGATGACGACTTTACTTTCATATGGTTTCTGCTTCTGGTGAGTAGTGCTTGACTGAATTTTAATGTGATTGTGCAGGTAACTGGATTTCTTGGTGGGGAGAGAGATTACAGTAATTTGGAAGGCGACACAGGCCCTCTTGTCTATCCAGCCGGTTTTCTGTATGTATATTCGGGGATTCAGTTCATCACAGGAGGGTCTGTTCTCCCTGCCCAGGTTGTGTTCCACTCTATTTGGCCAATATGTTATTGTTAAAAGAAAAAAATTGTTTAGTGACTCAAAAGAGAGATATTCTTGATAACAGAGGGGAGATCATTACCGAATTCTGTTAACTCACAATGATTCCGTTCCATACCTTGTAGGTTTTATTTGGAATGTTATACATCATCAACCTCGCAATTTTACTGTTAATCTACATAAAGACTGATGTGGTATGTTACCTCGGTACCTAAAATTGCATTTCTTCATATCCATCTTGCTCCTTTTTTTTTTTTTTAGCGAACTATCTTTCATTTTCTTGTTCTTGAAATCATGTCTTCTTCAGAATTGTCATGCTCACTTAGAGTTCACTCTTCTAATTCTAATACTTGTTTTGGTCCATGTGCTATAGCCTTAAATATGAATGCTTCACATGATCAGCCGGTATAAAAAGCATTAAAATGAGGTTCCCTGGAAACACTGAATTGCCTAACTAAATGTTCTTCTGAGCATTACATACACTTCATTGAGCTTGGAACTGTGATCTGTTGGGCACTGCCTGTTTCGCTTAAATGCTTTACTTCAGAGGATTATTGTGTATGTTTAGCAACTATGTCTTTGATTAAATTATGCTTCCCTTATAAAACCTAATCACACCTCAATGTTTATGTTCCAATTAGATTTCTTTTTTTTTTCTTTTCTTTTTGACATTGATTACTCCAAGAACTATACTTCAACTAGTAGCTTTAATTTAGAGCTTTAGGTAAGCGTTATGATATGGAAGTGAAATGTGTGCTCTATTCAGTTGGCTTGCGAACTAGTGAAGTTTTGTTGATTGATCTTCTTTTGACATCTTCACAGCTTCCTTGGTGGGCACTTAGTCTGCTTTGTTTGTCAAAGAGGGTGCATTCCATCTTTGTGCTTCGCCTCTTCAATGATTGCATTGCTATGACTCTTCTTCATGCCGCTCTTGCTACTCTTCTCTATCAGAAGTGGTGCTTGGGGTTAATAATCTTCAGGTACTGTTATGGTCTTGATATTCATGACTTAAACTTCACTTAGGGAGAATTGTTCACAATTCCTCTGTACTTCTGCAGTTTTGCTGTCTCGATAAAGATGAATGTCCTTCTCTATGCCCCGCCCTTACTTCTGTTAATGTTGAAGGTAGACTCTACTGGTACGTTCTTATTTTCTGTATCATCGTTTGTGTCCTAAAGGTTGAATCTTTGATACAGGCTATGGATATAAGTGGAACAATTGTGGCTCTAGGTGGAGCTGCCACAGTTCAGGTGCTTGCCTAACCTGCACTCTCATCTACTTGTGTCTGGTTATGTTGTTACTCCAGATCATTTTCCCTTGGCTGATGCTAACATATATTTGGTGCATAGAATGGATCACCTATTATTTTAATTAATGTGCTGATTTACGATTTATCCGACTTTTAGATACTTGACAAAATTGATGACCAAATTCACTAATTAAGGCTCTTAAGTCCGGTGTGTGTGTAGACATCGCGAGTGTATATGCTCTTTCCCCATAGCATAAGTATTATAATGCCATATCATAGTTCTTCAGTGCTTTTAGGCTTTAGCAGCAATCTTTATCAATGATAATAAAATGAAGATATTGGGTACTTGGGTATGGATCGCCCCATCTCGAAACTTAAAGAATTTAACCCCGGGCTTTTTTGAACTTTTTCTTTGAAAGCTTTCCCCATTGGTTTGAAAAATTCGCTTGAAAATTGTGAATATTATGCTGTGCTTTCTTTTGTGCTTTTATGTTAGGTTAGATCTTCACTGCTACTGCTGTTGTGACTGGGGCATTGATTCCAACTGCTCATTGATGTCTACATGCACATTCGTGGCTCACCAGATCCTGCTTGGACTGCCTTTCTTAATTTCATATCCAGTGGCATACATATCCAGAGCCTTCAATCTTGGACGTGTCTTTATCCATTTTTGGTACATACTTTACCTCTTTTTTGTGTTGAATTCTTTGGCCCCTTTTTCATGGGCATGCACAAGGATAAATGTCTCAAAAATCTCAATCTGTGTTACAAACTAGATCTGTGAGTTTCGGGAGACCTTGATTGTTCAATAAATTGACGTCCAGAGAAAATGTTATTATGCTTACCATTCTTGATTATATATATTTTTTTTTTTGTAACCAAAGGAAAATAGTATCCCTTGTTACAACTTGTAATCCTAGGATCCAAATTTGTTTGAAACTTTCCCATTAGCTTGTTTATTCCAAATTAGAGTTCTTCCCTTAGAATCCTGGATGTTTGAGTTGGCTCTGAAATATATGTGTGATGCTTGTCTAACTTACAATCACTAAGCCACGTGTGAAACTTGAATTTATTGTGTTCTAGTTGTACACATGTTATCAGTGACCTACCAAACGAGCACAATGTGGATTTACAGTGTATTGCTTTCACATAGCATCTTGGGTTACCATGTCAAATTTTCCTTATTACTTCAGATGTCAACTCACTGAATTTTGACCTGAAACTTATTTCATCTTAAACCTCACACTTTTTCACACATATTGCTTTGTTTCCAGGTCTGTCAACTTCAAATTTGTTCCAGAACCCATCTTTGTTTCAAAGACATTTGCAGTCTCATTGCTGATTATGCATCTTGGACTACTAGCTGCTTTTGCTCATCGGAAGTGGTGCAAGTGAGTACGCAACTGTTGCAATGTATACCTTATTACCGCGATATGCTGATTCGTGTATATGTCTTATGCAATGTTTTACTGAGAAGAATCAACATATCTGATAGTTTGATTCTCAGACATGATCTGCTCTGTTAGCTATGGGACGGCTGTCAGGTCTATAATCATACACAGCCTGTTCTGTGCAGTGATATACGAGGTAGCTTGGAGGGGCAGTAACCTGAGTTTTGTTTGCTTAGCTGCTTTTTCAGTGGCTTACGCTGTCTTAATCATCATAGTGGTGAATTCAGTTTAGAATATGAACTGCTTAATAGGGAAGGAGTCCTTGTTATTAAGGGTTGTGGCTTTTTGGATGTGGGGTGGTTGAGCTATGGGTAACCAAAGAGTTTCGCCAAGCCTAGTGTGGGGCCTTAAGATTTTTCATTGAGAACTTCTTTTATCCTAAATTAGATCAGTACTTGCTTCTCCCCAGTGAGTGCAGAACGTATGAGATGTCAATTTCTTACCTTCAAGAGTTCAAGCATCTGACTTGTTCTACCATGAGTCCTGAAAAAGCGGTGATCTATTATGCAGGCATGAAGGTGGGCTTTTCAAAGTATTGCATGGCGTGTATGTCTCTACGATCAGTTGCTTTCCTCTTCAACAACTTTATGCATACGGCACAACCTCAAAAACTCTCAAGGAAGAACGTTAGTATTTCATCTATCTTTGTGGGAAGTCCCAACATTTGCTCTCTGGGAGCAGCTTCTGTTTTTTTTTTTTTTTTTTTTTTTTGGGTTAGCTGGTTTCTGTATAATAGTCTAATTATTACCATTTTCGAATCTCAGATATAGTAACTACGATGTTTGTTGGAAACTTCATCGGCATTGTTTGTGCTCGCTCACTGCATTATCAGTTTTATTCCTGGTAAGTTTCTGGCAGGCACAGTAACAATTATAACTGTCACGTCCTCAATTTATAAAGCCTGATGGTTATGATATGACTTGCTTACCGCAGGTACTTCTTCAGCTTGCCTTATCTGCTGTGGAAGACGCCTTTCCCTACTGTCATGCGGTAAGTTGTATGATATATACACTGCATTTTTCAAAATTGACGCGATACATTGTGCTTTTGATGTATGAATATAACAAGAGTCCTCATCTACGTCTGTTCGCTGATTTTGCAGCATAGCATTGTTTGTGGCAGTGGAATGCTGTTGGAATGTCTATCCATCAAACTGCTACTCATCGAGTGTACTACTTTGCGTCCACTTGCTGATACTATGGGGATTGTGGATCGCCCCTCCTAGAAACCCTTACTTGGACAATAAACCGTCTTTCAGAAAGAAGAACTAAGACTGTCTTTTTTTCCTCTTTTTTTTTTTTTGTTTGCTTTAGCGAAATGTTTTAGAGTCAGAACTCAGAAACATGAAATGCATTTGTATTGTCCTGATAATGAATTATATGCCTTCTATCTCAAGGAGTGGGCGTGTGAGTGTGGATCTTCTTTTCCCAGGCATTTCGGCATTGGCTTCCTTTTAAGTTATGTCATACTCCGTACTATATTTCGGGTTTTAGCAATTTTGAAATACCCATCGTTCTCCGGTCCTCCTTACATCAGCATTTATATAAAGTACTCTACAATCAGCAACTATTTTGCAATTAGCTAATTAAGATTCATCTTTTTGACTATAAACGTATTGAACTTGGCATTATCGTCTACAAGGCCGTGGAAGGTTTCCCCAATAAACTTCGCAATTCTTTCTACTCATACAATTCGAAAAGAAGCTAATTCGCGTACATACAAATCTGGTCATAGCATTTGCATCTGGAATCAACGACACTCACCTTGGCATGTGGTGAAATAGGCTTGCCTTCCAATGCTTTAACAATCCTTCTGGCCTCCCCTACTTGAAAGGGATAATCTGTATATATCCACTTTCCACGACTATTGTAACATCTAACGTAACTTTTCAACATCATTGAATCCAAAGCCACGGCACTCTTCAGTAAGAAGCAACCAAACTCTGTCCATAATTCCCTGAAGATATATAACTGATGAACCTCTTTCAGTTTGACATTCATATGTGCTTATATATGTGCTAGTAATAGTATGTACTTATATGTGCAAATTAATTTGTTACTCATTTTATATGCCCCAATTTATCATAGCAAACTGAAAGAGGTTCATCAGTTATATATCTTCAGGGAAATATGGACAGAGTTTGGTTGCTTCTTACTGAAGAGTGCCGTGGCTTTGGAATCTATGATGTTGAAAAGTTACGTTAGATGTTACAATAGTCGTGGAAAGTGGGCATATGTAAATTATACCTTTGGAGAAGGGGGGGCCAGAAGAATTGTTAAAGCATTGGAAGGCAAGGCTATTTCACCACATGCCAAGGTGAGTGTCGTTGATTCCAGATGCAAATGCTATGACCAGAATTGCATGTACGCGAATTAGCTTCTTTTCTCAAACACTTTTTTCATGTGATTCTCTAGTCATATCCGGCCTGTTGGATATTTGCGATTGCTCGTCTACTATTTTCATCTATGAATTGTGTACTAATACCTCAAGAGTCTTAGTATTAGGCAATGACGGGGGGCAGTGCATTGCCGTGTTTTAGCATGTATCATACATTTGTACTGCGAGTGCCAACTGTGTTAAATTAAAGAAGAGTTGATACATACATGCAACATCGATGGTAAGGTAAATATACAGTAGGTGTATATGGTTAAAGATCATAGCAGTGACAGAAACAACGGCATAGCAAGAACCCTTATCATCATCATGCAGCTTGGTATATATACACAGCATGTTTGCCAGCAGTACAGTGAAAAGTGTACCAGTACACCTGCCACCATTGAATTGATTTACACTGTGCAAGCTAAGCGCACAAACTTGAGTAAAAAGTTATTAGTCGAGTTTGTCAAAACATGCACTGTCCTTTACACATGCACACTAACCTTGGTGTGGTTATTGTACTCGTCGATGAGGACTTGGTTGGTAGGTTCACAATTAAGTAGAAGGAAGGTGTATCTAAGACTAAGAGCTTGTTTGGATAGCATTTTAGGAGGCAAATCTACTATAAAGATTTCTGTGGCCATTTGGACCAAATTTTTGTATTCCGGTTTTGGCCACATTTTTTAAAGTAGTAAAATGTTCTTAAGACTTTACCATGGACGGGCTTGGGGCACAATTGTTGGATTTGAGGGATGTAATCTGTGTTAGGAAGTTTCTTCTTTAACCTTTTTGGTAGACGCTGCCCTGGGAACCTAACATGAATTTTTGGCTCTAGTATTTAGCTAAAACCCATATAGCACCTCTTAGGGGTTTCCACGAAGAATTGTGATGTTTTACTTCCGGGGCCATTTTGGACGGAAAACCATGAATTATGCACTTCGGTTTTTGCTTATATTGACCAATTGTTTTTGAAAGGAGCGAAACATTATTAAAACTTTACCCTGGAATCGTTGAAGTGCACTTCATGAATAAATATGCGCCGATTTTGATGTTATGGAAGTTCTTTAAGCCACTTTGTCACACGATTTTTGAACCTACCATAGGTTTTTGGCTCAAATATGTTGCTGAAACCCATAATATTACATGTAGCTGCTTTCCACAAAAATTTGATGAGTTTTTGCTCGAAGCCATTTGTAGCCAAAACCGTGGATTATACTTGGGTTTAGGGCAATTTTGGCCACTTTTTTGAAAGTAGGACACTATTATCAAAACTTTACCATGAACAACTTTGGAGAACCCTTGTTGGATATGGCCATATGGGGG